>CAJNDT010000710.1:0-152241 GCA_905221615.1 Symbiodinium sp. CCMP2592
TGTGGCAGTGATCAACACCATCTGTCCAATTGCACGGAAAATGCTGCGACCCGGGATCTGATACTTCGAAGCATCCAGATCATAAAGGAAAGCCTTCTTCGATATCCACGTCGAATACCTCCACAGCAAGATGAGCCAATGGACGTTGACACCACAGACCATGTGAGTGTTGCATCCTCGGACCGACGACCCAAGGCCAAAGCCCGACCGCGACGCGGAGGCGAAGCCGTACGGGGGGATGTGGTCTTGATCCGTTACGAGAACAAACACAATCTCTGCACGGATGTGGAGAACCGTCGGGGCTTACATGATGCTTGTGGTGTACCGCTGCAGGACATGGGACCAGAGAACAGTCAGCGGGTGGTGGACCTCATTGAGCAGCTTTCGGACCATCGCGACCGACGCCTACCTCAACGAGGAGACCGTCCTAGCTTTGAATATGATGATACTATTCAGGGCTACACCAATGCAGGCTACGAATGCATCGGCGGCGGAAGGCCAATCCGATGCGGGATTCTCGACCTGATCCCAACAAAGGGTGCAAGCTTCATCCACAATCGATGGGACATCGTGAACGAAGTTGTCCTTCGCAACATCACCCATCATCGAAGAAGGAACGCGGATTGGGCGCTATCATGCATTCAATCTGACCTGCGTCACAGAATTGCCAGGCGCCCAGGCTCGGAATGGCTTGACAACAGGTGCCAGGTGGCATTCAGCAGCGTTATTCGATGTGATGAAGGAGGGTGGGTGCTGATCGAGGATTTGGTGAGGCATGAGCAACTATGGACCCATGACAGCAGACGCATCACAGAAGCGGTCTCAAGGACCGATGATCAACAGAGGAAGAGAGTGTACAATGAAAGACTCCAGCTATTGTTCCAAGGGAACATGCTCGCAGCCACGAGACGCCGCAAGGCCAAGATTCGGCTGCAGTTCCTGGGAGTGAGAGTGAAGGACCCCGGCACGGAGACTCTTGGATCCGCAGGCTCGAACATGTTGGTATCGATTCCTGACCAGATCACAGAGATCCAGAACAATGATCGTTGCCGGCACAGCCAGAGGTACCTGAACGTTTGCAACGGCTGGGTGAAGCCATGGGCAGTTCGGGCTACAAGTTGTCACTCTGCGCACTCAGATCCCCAGAACAATTTGCTTCAGTTGGACAAGAACAGGTTCGCAATATCTCCATCTATGACCCTCTTGCAACGTCTTGGAGGCGCGTTCCACGCTACGGCATGCCGCAACCTGGATTCCATTGTCACGCAAGGCATCATGCATGGTTCGGAGGACCCCGACGGGGACTTCGACCATAGGCGCCAATTTCGAGGCAACCAAGGCGGCAGACTCCACAGCTATTGGGGGGTATTCGCACCGTTCGATCACCGGAATGCGACGACCAAGATGCGGGTACATGGACCACAAGCCAAGCACATGCCGCTGGCGGTCCTCCATGTCCCATCGCAGGACCTTGCACGAGAAGATGGACGTATCACAGACAGCGGCATCATGATCGTTGGCCGAACGATACCGGTCCAGTTCGTCAAGGAGGTATGGTTTTGCGTCCCGAATCCTCAAGATACACACTCTTTCGCTCTGGTGGAAAAGATCTACGATGAACGATTGGAGAAAGAGATGGTGTTGGACTACAATGCATCACCTTTGCTCCCTGAGTTCGAGAGATACCGAACACCAAGCAAGATCATGGAATTGCTTTGCGAGATGCCTCCTGGACCCCACGACACCAGCAAGGAGCAGATCATTCGAGACCTTACGACTGTCCTGGCGTCCCACAGGGAGAACACGGTTCGGCATCACTACATGGACAAAGGGATCAAGTTTGTCATCAAGAATTGGCGACCCGAAGACCTACGCAGAGACGAGGATGGAAGGAGAATGAGGGTGTGCCCAGCATGCTACAACATCGTTCCAGCATGCTTCTCCCGATGCACGTCCTGCTGGTCACAATTCGTTTCTTGCGGATACTACCAAGGTTCTCCACAACGGGAGACTCCTACGGAGATCCCCAGTGACTTCATTGCTCAGACAATGGAAGCTGCGGCAGCAGCAGTGCCTGAGGCGACCGTCGAGGAGCAGGAAGCCATGGAGATAGAGACCGTTGCGGAACCTGAGGAAATCCCAGAACCATCTGTCGCGGAGGACGATCCAGAACAGGAACCTGATGAAGAAATGGACACAGAGCCAGGAGAGGACTTTGATGACGCAGTACCAGATGCAGTTGCACAGGAACGACGTCCCGTCCTCATCGCCGGCCAGTCTTTGAACATCGATCCTGAACTACAACTCGCACGTACCGCCATGCAGCCATCCTACTACTCAGGAAAGCGAAATGCCCACTGCATCGACGCCAACATGGCCGCTCTTTCGTATATGGCATTCGTGGTATGCAGAACCATCTACAAGGCTTGGTCAGGATTCGCGAAGTGGGCGACTATGCCGTTGTTCCAGATGAAGGAGAATTTCGCACTTGGCCAACGCTATGATGTGCTCGGAAAAGGGGGATCTTTGGCTGTAGTGGACAGAGAGACGGGTGTGAGCAGGGATGTGACTGACGAGGAGATCATTCGCTTTGCCAAGGAGCCTGAGAACCTCAAGCAGTACGATCCCAACGGGACTTACAATTTGAAGCGCTTCCGGACGAATCAGATGCTTTCGTTGCTTACACGGGGAGCCAACATGATGGGAATTGGCAGGGACAACTTCAACCCTACTACGTACTTGAAGAGCAACAGGGATGAAGATGTGAAGGCTATGCATTTTTGTTGCCTGAACGTCCTGTGCGAGGTGATTCCGATGGTGACAGGACACCAACAATTCTCAGTGCTACGACCAACGCCAACTGGACCGGTGGACTTCCTGTACATCGACCCCGTCGGTATCCTGCTGACTCATGCCGATCATTCAGTTCAGACCATTGGATTGCTGGTGGACCACAATGTGCAAATGCCTGCGCATTTCATGGACAGATTGGTCAGATCCAAGGCTGAGAGACAGCAAAATCCGACAACCAAACGTACTGAAGCCCTACATCACATCTCGGCCGCTGATTATCTCCCTCCAGGTGGTACTTCCATCCTGGACACGCCTGTCACTACGGAGGAACGTGCAAGCGCTTCTGCGGCCAAGGGACCTTCAAAGGGGCGTGAGAGAGCCGGAGGTGAACAGCATGGAGGCTGGAACGCCAACACCTACTATGACTACACCGCCGGCAAAGGCCGAAACAAAGGCAAGGACAAAGGAAAGCAAAGGGAACAGTATCCAGAGGAAAAACTCCGGCCCTGGGACCGCGATCCTGCGACCACGCGAAGATGGAGATGAATCAACGCTTGGTCTACCTCGTCTTTCAGTTCGTGACCTCTGAGCTTCGCCCGTGGAATGCCATCGCGAATGCTTCTTTCTTCGGTGACGCCTGATTCGTTTGCCATTTCAGGGGATCGTTACTGACGTAGATGAGTGTCACAACGTTTCTAATTGGGATGCAAAACTCTGATTTTCAATGTCAACGTTGCGGCGGAACATTTTCTGTTGTCCTATCGTGCCATCTTCCGGGTGAGCAGCGTCGGAGACGCAACTCATGGGGGGTGCGAACGGACTGCGATGCCTCGTCAAGTTCTAAGGTGTCACTATAAGAGCTGTGAGCAAGACCATGTAAAGTGCAAGGGAAGGGGGCACGCTACGCGTCCCTCGACTCTAAGGGGGCACGCTACGCGTCCCTCGACTCTAGGAGTAAGCTTGTGGACGTGCTGCGCACACCGCATCGCTTCTCCTTATCTTTCTATGTGACCGCCCACGCAACGTTTGGCTCAAGTCAATGCCCATAGCTAAGTGCTATATGTGTCTTCTATCCTGAGCAATCAGAGCTATCCCGTGCACAGACGAACCGCCGCCGGCAGCGAGTGCAAAAGGAACGGCCGCCGGTTCTGCCTGCATAGGATCGCACGTGTGGAAGTGTGAGAGAGACAGGGTCCCAGTCTGTGGAGAGTGCAAGCCAGCCACACCTACATTCATTACAGCTCTGGTGGGGAGAGCAGCAACACAATCGAGATCAAATCCCCACGCAGTAGCAGTAGTAGTAGTAGTAGTAGTAGTAGTACCAGTGAGGACGGGCGGTCACGTGTTCCATCGATGTCTGTCCTGCATCTTTTGCTTGCATGCAGGATCTCCAGGGCCGATCTCTCCAAGCAAGCTCCTCTACGGCCAGAGGCCATACCACAACTTCCAGCACATCATCGACCAGTGATTCGCCTGCCGCTTGGCTAATAAATGCGTTTGCATCAAGCTGCACGCAGGGTGGATCATGCATTCCTGCCGCAGGACCATGGCAGCGGAGCCAGCAGGACCAAGAGAGAACAGCAGAAAAACCAGACACTGCCAAAACTTTGCATCGGCAGCAAGTGTTTTCTTCCCAGCATGCAATGCTTTCATCATCCACCTAGCATTCAATGCTTTTCCATCATGCATATATACTTAGCAGCAGAACCATGCGGGCTCTTCGGCTCGAGCCCACCAGTGTCCAAGACGAGCGGTTGCCAAGCCAGGCCCATGGTGCGTGCCATGGAGGAAGACCCATGGGAGCAAGACCCAGTGAAAGAGGCGTGGTTGGGCTTGTACCACTGGCAAATGCCAGAGGAAGTCCACATGGCCGTGGCCGGTTTCCTCGCCTTCCCACTCTGCGACAACAAGCTGTATCTCCCAGGCCCAGGCTTTCACATCATCTTCTACTGGAGCCAGAGGATCCAGTACAAAGTGTTGCTTGGCCCATGGGATTACAAAATGGGCCACTTGGTCATCCATGCACAAGACACGGTGTGGGATGAAGATGAAGTGCCACGGCCGCCACGACCATGCACTTCTTCCGAATCCAGCAGCGACGAGTAAAACAACAGCCTTGCGACACGGAGTGTTGCGAGTAGAAGCAACAGGAAGCGCAATCGGAGATCAGCGAATCACAGTGAGAAAAGAAGCGAGTATCTTTTCCTTTTTCCAGGGTTTAGGGCACAGCAAAGTACCAGGGTGTGGGGGTGTGGGGGTGTGGGTTTGGGGGTGTTGGGGTGTGGGGGGTGTGGGGGGTGTGGGTGTGGGGGGTGTGGGGGGATCTGGGGGTGGGTGGTGGGGGGTGGGGGGTGGGGTGGGGGGTGGGTTGTCGCAAGACCACGGACCAAGTGGTTTGGTTTTTGCGCTTGAGAAGTTGGTTGGTGAAGACAGCAGCAGCCCTGCTCTCCCCTCCCCTCCTCTCGCCTCCCCTCTCCTACTTGTAATTTTTTCGATGGTTCCGAAACGTGTTCCTTTGTTGCGCTTTTAACATGCTCCGAAACGTGTTCCTTTGTTGCGTGTTTTTCCATGGCTCCGAAACGTGTTCCCGCGACCATGTGGTTATGCCCATCTGAACAATCACTACTATGCCACAATGTCAATCGGTACATTGCGATCGCACTTTGGATGATACTTGTGCCGGAACGTACCATGAACCGTACATTGAGATCGTACCTTGGATCGTACTGCATCTTGGATTCGTATGTAGATCGTACATGAACCCATAAAAATATTTATTCTACGGTGCTACAAGAGTAGCTAGCAATCGAACATCATAGTAGTAGTAGTCGTAGCAGTAGCAGATAGCGCCGTTAGCGGGGTGGGGGGGTTCGTTCTCTCGGACTATTGAAGGGGGGGGGAGGGGGGTGTGATGGACACTTGCAGGCTATTTGACATGCCCTTGCTTGCAACAGTGTAAGACATTTGCACGAAAGACACGTCAAATAGACGCTGAAATTTTCACCGGCCGAGCGCATCCTGTGCCAAAGTCGGAGCACATGTCCCCGGGCGCGGAGGGCGCTGAGGGCGCTGAGGGCGCGGAGCGCGCTGAGCGCGCTGAGGGCGCTGCGGGCGGTGAGGGCGCGGAGGGATGCTGAGGGCGCGGAGGGCGCGGAGGGTGCGGAGGGCGCTGAGGGCGCTCGGGGCGCTCAGAGCGCTGAGGGCGCGGAGGGCGCTGAGGGCGTTGAGGGCGCTGAGGGCGCTGGGGGCGCGGAGGGCGCTGGGGGCGCTGAGGGCGCTGAGGGCGCGAAGGTGAGGGCGCGGAGGGCGGTGAGGGCGCGGAGGGCGCTGAGGGCGTGGAGGGCGCTGAGCGCGCGGAGGGCGCTGAGGGCGCTTATAAAGGGCGCTGGGGCGCTGAGGGTGCTGAGGGCGCTGAGGGCGCAGAGGGCGCGGGGCGCTGAGGGCGCTGAGGGCGCGGAGGGCGCTGAGGGCGCAGCGCGCTGAGGGCGCTGAGGGCGCTGAGGGCGCTGAGGGATGCTGAGGGCGCGGAGGGCGCTGAGCGCGCGCTGAGGGCGCGGAGGGCGCTGAGGGCGCTTATATAGGGCGCTGAGGGCGCTGAGGGCGCTGAGGGCGCGGAGGGCGCTGACGGCGCTCCGGGCGCTCAGAGCGCTGAGGGCGCGGAGGGCGCTGAGCGCGCTGAGGGCGCTGAGGGCGCGGAGGGCGCTGAGGGCGCTTATAGGGCGCTGGGGCGCTGTGGGCGCTGAGGGCGCGGAGGGCGCGGAGGGCGCTGAGGGCGCTGAAGGCGCGGAGGGCGCCGGGGGCGCTGAGGGCGCGGAGGGCTCCGCGCGGAGGGCGCGGAGGGCGCGGAAGGCTGCGGAGGGCGCGGAGGGCGCTGAGGGCGCTAAGGGCGCGGAGGGCGCTGAGGGCGCTGAGGGCGCGGAGGGCGCTGAGGGCGCGGAGGGCGCTGAGGGCGCTGAGGGCGCGGAGCCCGCTGAGGTCCCTGAGGGCTCTGACGCACTGCGGGCGCGGAGGCCGCGGAGGGCTGAGGGTGCTGAGGGCGCGGAGGGCGCTGAGGGCGCTGCGGACGCTGAGCGCTGAGGGCCGGCTGCTGAGGGCGCGGAGGGCGCTGAGCGCGCGCTGAGGGCGCGGAGGGCGCTGAGGGGGCCTTATAGGGCGCTGAGGGCGCTGAGACGCTGAGGGCGTGAGGGCGCTGAGGGCGCTGAGGGCGCTGAGGGCGCTGAGGGCGCGGAGGTGAGGGCGCGGCGTGCCATGGAGGGCGGAGAGCGCGCGCTGAGCGCGCGGAGGGCGCTGAGGGCGCTTATAGGGCGCTGGGGCGCTGAGGGCACTGAGGGCGCTGAGGGCGCGGAGGGCGCGGAGGGCGCTGAGGGCGCTGAGGGCGCGGAGGGCGCTGAGGGCGCGGAGCGCGCTGAGGGCGCTGAGGGCGCTGAGGGCGCTGAGGTGGGCGCTGAGGGCGCTGAGGGCGCCGGGGCGCTGAGGGCGCTGAGGGCGCGGAGGGCGCTGAGGGCGCTTATAGGGCGCTGAGGGCGCTGAGGGCGCTGAGGGCGCTGAGGGCGCTGAGGGCGCGGAGGGCGCGGAGGGCGCTGAGGGCGCTAAGGGCGCGGAGGGCGCTGAGGGCGCTGAGGGCGCGGAGGGCGCTGAGGGCGCGGAGGGCGCTGACGGGCGGCGGAGCGCGGAGGGTGCGGAGGGCGCTGTGAAGGCGCGGAGGGCGCTGAGCGTGAGGGCGCTGAGGGCGCGGAGGGCGCTGAGGGCGCTTAGGGCGCTGGGGCGCTGAGGGCGCGGAGGGCGCGGAGGGCGCTGAGGGCGCTGAAGGCGCGGAGGGCGCGGGGGGCGCTGAGGGCGCGGAGGGCGCGGCGCGGAGGGCGCGGAAGGCTGAGGCCGCGGAGGGCGCTGAGGGCGCGGAGGGCGCTGAGGGCGCGGAGGGCGCGGATGGTGCTGAGGGCGCTGAGGGTGCGCAGCGCGCTGAGGGCGGCGCTGAGGGCGGAGGGCGCAGAGGGCGCTGAGGGCGCTGAGGGCGCGGAGGGCGCTGAGGGCGCGGAGGGCGCTGAGGGCTGAGGGCGCTGAGGGCGCTGAGGGCGCGGAGGGCGCGGAGGGCGTTGAGGGCGCTGAGGGTGCTGAGGGCGCGGAGGGCGCGGAGGGCGCTGAGCGGAGGGCGCTGAGGGCGCTGAGGGCGCGGAGCGCGCTGAGGGCGCTGAGGGCGCTGAGGCGCGAGGGCGCTGAGGGCGCGGAGGGCCCTGAGATCTGCGAGGGCGCATGCAGTATCCATGGCCCATCCATTTAGAATGCATGACGCACACGCTCTGATGCGCATGGTTTATAATCATAGCATGCGTTCACAGCATGCATGACCCAGCCTCACATTGACGTGCATGTTTGATGTGTTGTGAGTTCACAGCATCCATGGCCCAATCATATAATGGCGTGCATGGTTTATAATGCGTATAGATTAAAGCTATTGCATGATCTGTGCTCTGGTTACTAAGTACCTAATGAAGTCCAGTAACATGAACTATGAGTTAGGTAACCACACCTCCAAATGCTTTCAATGGACCATAGTCCGACGATGTTTTGTTGTTGTTGATATATAACTGCTTCAATTAGTGTACTTAAATTATAATTGCGATAACCAGATCATGGATTTATGTTGTACTTGAGGTGCTTATCAATCAACCTTAGTTGTGATCGACGTCGTGTTGAGTTGTAATTCAGTTATAAGTAGGGTGCTAGGTGGGAGATAGGTCCAGCGACGTGGCCTCCGAGTAAGTAGGCTAAGTGGGTTACCGGCTAAGTCCGCTAAGTGGGTTCCGCTGCGTCATGGCTATATTATAAGTCCGATAAGTAGGATCAGCGCGCTGTTCTGGAGCCCACTCAAGCTACTTAGCCTACTTACGGATATGGATTTATCTTCACTTACTTATGTAAGTGCACTTAACCTACTGACGTGTGTGCCCTTCTCCTTCTTATGTAAGTCTTGTAAGTCCTACTTACCCTACTTATGTATAAGTGCAACCCTAAGTGACTCATACCACATATTTACATCCACCCGATATATCCCACTTAATAGCCCCACAATAAGTTGACCTTAACTCACGCAGCCCGTGCTCTGGTAAGTCAGTTGGTCTTCACCTTTATAAGTCCAACATAAGTCCATCATCCACTTAGTAAGCCCACCAACCACTTATAAGCAAAGCGATCCTATATATTAGACCGGTAAGTATTCACTGCATCTATTTTGCCCACATGTATGCACATGTGTATGCTTTATAATTCGAGGTCACCATAGTAAGAACGACGTGCATTCTGAGTTCCATCGCGCAACTCAACTACTAGTACAGTGAAGCCACATGTAAAGTAGCGTCGCTGCTGCATGTAAGGGCTCAGCGCCCACTTCTTGAAACAATACTTGGGGCTTGAAAACGTAGCTGTCGAAGTGGCGTCCCAGAATGAGCTTGTGAAGTCCTGATAAGTCAAAATCGATTCTGCAATTTTGGTTCCGCGAAGTTTGCTGGCCCTGCCAACATTTTTTGCGCGTCGCATCTCAGAACTCTTGAATTTAGTGATGCTGATCTCTTCACAGATGCAACCTACCTTGAGCCATGTCCCCCAGCGTCTGCTCGCACGTAGTTGTTTTTTGGCGTGGGCGGGTCTCAACGACTGCGGCAGCAGTACTCGGTCCCTACAGGAAGCCTAGCAAACGAAGAAAACTACCCAAAAAATATGAAACAAGCTGCGACCTGCAGGCTTTGCCGGCAGGAGTCGTTCAGCTTCGGTTCCTGCCAAAATCCTGAAGGGTTTTGGACCACGGCCTGCATGGCTTTCCACGGATTTGGGACCGCGACCAGAATGCTTTCTCCCACGTACTGGCGCGTCCAAACATATTTTCGCCCAAGTACTGGTGGGATTCAGAAGCACGGCGCTTTGCCTCCCCACGTGTTTTTTATTATATTAGCTGGATTCAGAAGGCCACGCTCAAAGGTTTGGAAGGTGGCAACTTTGGGATTTATATAAGAAAACACTATTGCGTCAAATGGACGCCAAGCGTCCAAGGCACCCCCCCCCCCCCCCCCCCCATCCCCGCAAAAGAAGTAGGGGAAGGGCAGCTTCTCCACGGGTCGCTCCATGTACCGTAGGCTTGCACTGCCGGTCGAGGCTGCCTTGGATTCAACACCAAGGAGGCTTCCTTCTAGGGCTCCTGTCAGAGTGTAGGGCTTAGGGTTATGAGGGTTCCTTGAAGGGCTCCTTTAATGGTGTAGGAGGATTCCTTTTCAGGGCCCCTTCAAGGGCTGGTTTTAGGATTATGTCAAAGGCTTGTTTTAAGTGCTCCTTCCGGGGTTCCTTTCAAGGGCTCCTTTCAAGGCCTCCAATAATAATAATAGTAAGAATAGTAATAATAGTAATAGTAATAATGATAACAATAACAGTACCAATTTCATGGGCTCTCCTTCAGGGCCCTCCTTCAAGGCCACACGGACCGGGGCTTCAGGAAATCCTTCAGCTCCAGGGCCGGGATTCTTCCGGGGGTTAGGGCCGGGCTCCTTTGCTTGAAAGCAGGGTCACAGAGTGTAGCTTCGGGTTTAGAGCTTGGGTTTAGGATCCTTGCTTCCAGAGGTTACAAGGGCTTGACCAAAAGGCCTATGAGGGATTTCCGCTGAGGTTGTTAGGTTCCTTGTTTGGTAGCTTTCCTCTGTTGCGCGCTTTGGTTAGATAGGCTGTTGGTTTGGGTGGTGTTGAGGGCTCTGTTGTTCAGGGGCTTGGAGGTTCATGGCGGTTCAGAGTTTCTAGCTTTCCGGATTCGGGCTCGATGCCAAGAGCTGTTGGGGACCACTTGGTTTCACTGGTTCACAGTGCAAGGGGGCATGTCATAACATGTCACCGGACTTGGCCTTGAACTGAAGCCAAGAAACGTATTGCAGCCCGCCGTTGGTGACAACTGCCTTGAATGCAGACGGCTTTGCACTGCTTCACACACCCAGATTCGCGACAAAAGGGACAGCATCTTCAAACAATGGATGTTCGGTAATCGACTCTCACTTACGACCAGCTGGACCTGTACAGGTGAGAATAAGCCCGCGAGGGAAAACGGGAAAAGCTGCAGGCATCCGTTCTCCCGAACTGACGTCGGCAGCCCTAAACCCGAAAGGATCGAAACCCTGATCGCCTACCGGGCCCACCGAGGACCTTCTTCCTCAAAGCTAAGACCTTAAGAAACCTATACATAATTAGCACAACACTCTTACAAGAGCCGCACACACCCTGCACCCTGAGCTGCAAACCTTCAACCAAACCTTAAGCCCTGAACCCTAAACCCACCAACCCTAAACCGAAGGAGCACCTGCCTTTGCCGGACGAGGCGGCTGTGGCTGCGGAAGTGGGTTGATGGCCTTATGCACTGGAAGGTCTACCAACTGTCAGTACTACAGTAATTTCTCAGCTTTGTCGTAGAACCAAAATGTGAGGCCTTTTCACGGGATGCATCTCTCTGCACTATGACCCGCCCCAGGATGACGACGACCACTACGCGACGGGCGAAATCAACAGCTCATCCCTCCTAGCGCCAGCCTTGACAGGCACTGCAGCTGCTTTCATCTTGGGCACTATGGCCTGCCGGTGTTTCACGGTGGCTTTTCGAAGCAGGAGAGGATCGCCTGCTTTGGGATTCAAGGGCCCAAGCTGAGAGCATTCAGGACCGGCCTTGGCCGGTGGATGGGTCGGCAGAGGCCTCAAAGTGCAGAAACGACTCACGGCACCCCGCTTTGCCTTGCGACGACTCCTAGGATCCCAAGGCATGGAAAAGCTGAAACACTGCGGTCTCCTGCGTCCTTCCTTTATTCCTAGGGAAGTGGAGACTCCTCCGTGTCGGAATCTCGCGAGCTAAGCCTGCAGCTTCACGGCCACACCTGGAGGTGGGACGGCCTCTCGGCGGACATGTGGGAAGACGCTCCGCCAATCTCAGAAACTCCCCACCTTTGGTGCTACTTTGGCAGCCGGAGGCGAAGGAACTGGCGGAGCCTGCCATGAGGATCAGCCCACGCCTCTCCCTCTCCCGACCGCCTCGGGCACACCGCGCTCTCCCGCCTTCATCTGCGCTGTGGGCAAAGGCCTCGTGTGGCAAGGGGGCTCTCCGACCGATGAGTTTCGCCGTCCGTGAGCCCGAGGCCCCGGCTTCACGGCCAAAGGCACCGGCACCTTGACCTGGTGTGCAGTGCTTCCGTGAGGCTAAAGGCTGGGTTTCTGGGCTTCCGGAAGAAACATCACGAGCATTTGAAGTTTGTAAGTCTTCGAGCCCAAGGTCTGGGTGGTTGGGAAGATGCTTCCGCCTACTTGCCAACCTGAGCTGATGCACCGGACTGTTCCAAACAAGTGTCTTGACATGTCTTGCTTCGGCTCTGAAACAGCTATCTGAGCCGAAGCTAGAACCCACACAGCTGCGATTTTGCAACAACTGCGGGACTTTCTGGGCTCCCGACTTCGCGGGAAGCTGGACCGGGCCCGGGTTCCGGGCCGGCCGGACCGGAAGAAGCCGGGGCCGGGTATCCTCCATGGCCCGGTTCCTTGGGAGGAGCCTTGGGTGGTGCCTTGGCCTTGACCGCCGGGGCTTTCTCCACCTTCACCTCCCTGGCCTCTTTCAAAAGCTCCTTAGCCTCCTTGGGCTCCTTTGGGGGCTCCTTGGGGGGGTCCTTGGGGGGCTCCTTGGGCTCCTTGGGCTCCTTGTTGGCCTTGGGCTTGGCCTTCGGCTTCGCCGCGGCTTTCGCGCTGGCCTTCGTGCGGTCTCAGGGTTCAGCGAGGGGCACTGTGCTACGTTTTGTTATATTATGTCATAACATTGAATAATGTAATATACTACGTCGTAACACATTAGACTACGTCTTACATCGCAATGTAAATATATGATGATATATTATGTCAACTTTTGTTATATGATGATCTATTACGGGGCATCGACTCTTTGCTGGCATAGTGGGAGTGTGTCACCGCACGAAGCGGCTGGCCTTCGCCACCTCCTGGCATTCGGAGAAACGTCTTCGGGGGTTCAGAGTTACTTGCTTTCGGGATTGCGGGGACTTTGTAAGTAGGTTACCGAGGAAGCTGAGAGCAAAGGCCACGAGATCCTCGACGCTTGGCTTCTTGGGGGGGGGGGGGGGGGGGGGGGGGGTCGTTCATGTTCTGCTCACCAACAGGTCCGAAAAGGAAGAGCTTCCATTTGCGAATCGCTTTGAAGCACAGAGAGGGGGATGTACTCATTCAACCAAAAGAGACAGTGGGGATGCTGACAGTCAGAAGCACCGAGCATGGACAACCCGGCCGAAACTGCCACCACATGCACCCGAGCAATTCCTACGTGCCTGCTCGCTGTCGGAACCGTCGGACAGGCCGGAAAATTTCGTTTTCGAGAAGAGGTTCGCCAGAGCCTGATCATCACGCTGGGCTTGCGGTAGGCAGGCTGTTGCACGAGCATGGGCTTCGGACATCTGTTCTCCGCGAGAAGGCATGGGCTACAATCAGCCGTGACAGTTGCGACATCTTGAGGTTCAAGCAGGAGTAGTCGGCACGGCTGGAACGACCTTCGCAGGTCATGAGGTCCGGCCAGCTGAAGAAACGGTGAAAGGACGGAACCCAAACAAGTACTCAAGGGATGCTTTGCAAGTCGGTCCTTCGTGGGTGAAGCGTCTTCCGTCTTTGCAGCCTTCTTTTTCTTCTTCTTCTTTTTGGCCTTCTTGGGCTCTGCATCACCTCGGAGATAGGTACTGCAGCAGAGGTTGACCAAAGACTGCATCTGACCCTTCGCCACTGGGGCTCTGGCCAGCTTCAATTGGATCCTGAGAAACATGGAGATGGGAGCCTACATTCAAGCTAGTCATCTCCTGCTCATGCAGGACAGTGACGGAAAAGATAGCAACATCAGCCGAGTGATTCACGAAATGCAGGCTATTAGACGACTCGGCACGCTGTGTGAAACGGAAAAACTCACATGACTGCCAAGGCTGGAGACAGGAACACACTAGACTCCCAGATACCTGAACCACTTCCAAACATTTCAACACTCGCGTTGGTGCCTCGAGCTCGGAACCTGCAGACTCTTCCGCCTGATGCTTCATCACTCCACATGGCTGCAGGAACGATTTTGAGGGAAAGCTCATGGCGATTCTTATCTCAGTTCTCTTCACAGCCTTTGAGTCTCGGGTTTAGCGTGCAGGATTGAGCGGGCTGGTGCCTTCGTTTCGGCAGCGTGGTCGGCAGGCTCGTCCGGCAGCTGATCGTCGGCTGGTCGGTGCAAGTCGGTAACTGGCCCAGAGACAGTGCACAAGGAAAATTAGTCAGGATGAGTAATTCAGGTATAGTCTCGCTGAGCAGGGCATTCTTTAGCCGAGTCCCCACAAAAACAGGCCACAGATATGGACAGATCAGCTCTGCTAGTTAGGCAGCACTCGCGGCCCTCAGTGAGCCACGCAGTCCTGCGGATTTGGTATCCTTTGCTTAGTTCGATCAGCTCTGGCTCACCTCCCGGCCGTGGTGGCGGCGGAACAGCCGGTGGTTCTGGTCGGGTCCTAAGGATCATGACGCTGTAGGCATGGCTGCAAATGGGCGCAAGGTGTCAAAACTTTGCCGAGCTCTGTTTCTCTAGAAACTTCTGCCTGGAGTATGACATACCTGTTCACCGGCTCTGGAATGTGCATTGAAGCAACAGATTCTTGTCGTATCATGACAAGCTGACTTCAAGGCGGCAATGAAGCCCCGACTCACCGCGTAGAAACCGCGGATGTCTGAACCACTATCACTTCAAGCAAACCGAGGTCGCCGCGGCTCGAAGCCCCAAACCAGATCACGCATCATCTCTCCACATTCTTCAGCCGCCGGCCTTCGGACAATCACTTCCTTTGGCTCTGAGGATGCTGATGCTGCATTGCAGCCGCTATGCACACACACACACACAGATCGATCCATGTACGCATGCACACATACACCAGCACTTTTTTCAAGTGTGTGCAGAGAGAAACGTGTTTATGTGTATGTGTATGTGCGTGTGAATGTGACTGTGAATTGATAGGTTGCGCAGGTCGGTTCTTGTCACTGTCGGACGATGCCACATTTCCATCCTCAAAATTCAGCAATGGCCCGTACTCGTCATCTTCGCAACGTGTGCTGAACGCATGCTCGCGAACAGAACAATCTTCTGCTTCAAAAAAAGGCCGGTAAATGACGAATCGGCACTGCTGCTATGCTTCGAACTCATGCTGAGAAAGTGAGGGTCACAACGCACAGACTCTCGAGTGGATTCTGCAAGGGAGACTTTGCCCATTTAATGTACAGGACTTGGGTTCGGGGGGGTGAGGTTTAGAAGGGGTGTCTTTCTGTAGTGGTACTCTTGATGGATTGGGATGGTGGAGTTTTGGTAGGGGTTTAAGCGAGGGTTTGGTGGGATTCCTGGGGTGGGATACAGGGGTTTGGGTTGAGTTGGTTGGCGGTGGTATTATAACGGGCAAGGGTTCTACTAACTAGAACACCCGGTGCCTTCGGCCCTCCTCTGCGGCGGTGTCATTAGCGTCCGTGGGCCTGGAGAAGGGTCCGCCGTCATGGAACAAAGAACAGCAAGCGGTGGCTGAATATCTTAATATCTTTAAGGCCATAGGGACTTTCTCGCTTAGGTCCTTAAATTGCGTAATTTAAAGCTTGGGGCTTGCAAGCCCGTCTTCGGCCGTGCAGCGAAGCAGAGAACTGACACAACGACGCGGTCATCCGGATCTTCAGGGAGGAGTACGACCCCGCGTATTTTATGTGCAAAGCACTGAGAAATTAGACCCTCAGCGGAAGCGAGTCGGAATGGGGAAATCGGCAGCTGAACCGGATGCTGCAGCGACTCTTTTTAAACACTGGTGCAGCACCTCGCTGCGAGAGGTATTCCAAGAATGAAGGTTTCTGCTTACCACCTTAACATGGACCAGCAGGAACCGCTGCCCCTGCTCAGCGCCGAGCTCAACATCCTTGAAGAACCTTTGCTCTCACCCTAAAACCCCAGTGAAGAAACATAGAATGAGGTCATATCATGCGCCCCATCCCCCCCGCCCCGCTGTGCTAAGGCTCAAAGACCCAAAGCTCCGAACCAAAATCCTAAACCCTAAACCCTAAACCGGTATGGGCCACCTCGCCGCCTACAGTTTTCGGAGAAGGGCTTCTGTCGGGGCAATCCGGGACTTCCGGCTTCCTGCTGCGCCGCCATCGCCCAGCGCCCTGCATGCCTTCCGGGAGTCGCTTCTCTGGAGCTTTGTGAATATAGGAGCCTTCATCATAATTACCTATATACTATAATTGTTGCAATAGTAGTATAATGGGCCCCCACACCCTATTCTAATTATTGAGGCATAGTAGGGTGTCTCGGGCATCAGGCCTCCAGCTCCATCGACTGAGAGGTCAGGAGTGACGTGCGGCACCGGAGTTTCTTGCGGCAGCGGCGGAGCTGCGCCTCGCAAAAGCAGACCAACATAGGCGGCAGAGTTTAGAGGCCTGCCGGCACTGCCTGCTGGCGGGTCCCAGGATGGCTCCTCCTGTACATGAGCGGGAGCTGGCTCGGTCGCCAAGCCTCAGCAAAATGCCAGCGCTTGCTTCCCAAGCGCCATGGGGGCCATCCTGCAAAGCTCAGGTTCCGGCTCGCTCTCTGCGGAGCGAGCGGCACAAGGGGCGCGCCCCAGAAGCCATCGTCGTCGTCAGCAGTTTGGGCAGGCCTGAAGCCGAAGCTTCGCAGGCCGAAGCACAGAATAACAGCCTTTTTTCAGGCTCAAAGGGCTCGGGGGCTCCGCGGCTCCGGGGGCCCGCACGCAGGTGCCGCCAATTCCAAGCCCGGCGGCCTCGCGAATCACCGCTGGGCCCGGGCAACTGCTCCTAGCACTCTCAGCTCCGAGGACACCACTCAAGCCGCGGCAGCGGTCTCCAGGCGTCCCAGTCTTCATAACCAAAAGGCCTCCAGTAGCTTCGGAAGCAGGCCTTCGCTCGCTTGCGAACCTCCCCTTCCCTCACGCCTTGCCAGTGGTCCAGCGTCGGAAGCAAAGCCTGGCCAAGGGCTCAGAACACAACTTGTCATGTGGGGTTTAGGGCTTAAGGCTATTGCAACTCTATGTAGCATGAATCAACTTGATGATAGTCTTCTTGGGATCGTTCTCACTCTACAGCAGCCAGGTAGTCAATGGTGTTGACAAGCATCCCAACAGCTCCTACATATAATGAACCGTAACCTAAGCCAAAGTGCTGGCTCCTGAACCCGAAACCACAATCCCAAAACCCCAACCCTCCAACCGGCCACACTTAAACCTGAGAGAACTCCTATAGGAGGACCGTATAAAACCGTTCTAAACGCCCTAAACCCGGAACCCTCTCTATTTAAACGTACCCTGCGAGCTCAGGCCTGGAGGCGGCGCTTTGTACATCGGCTGAGGGATCATCGCCGAAGTGGCCCACCTCTGCTTTAGCCGGCGGGGGCCGGGGAGGAGGATTTTAAGGTTTAGGTCAGCTGCTGTGGCTTTTGAAAACAACACGGGTTCTCAAGGAGTTAAGGTGTGTAGGTTTGGAGTTTCAGGTTTGTGTTCCGGGTCGTGCGTGTGGAAGAACACCGAAACATCTGAGGACGGTGAGGCGGTCTGCTCACGAGCACATGAAACAAGACCCTAATCCCTACTAAAACCCTAAACCCGAAGATTGCTGAAACTCCGGACAGAATCCTTGAACCCCTAAACCCTAAAACCCAAGACCCCATAGATCCCGAAGCGTCTGCTTTCCCTTCTTCTTCCCATCAACCGGAAGAACCGGGGAGGCGACGGAGGGGCGCTCCAGTCGTCATGGGTGAAATCCTGCTGGAGACCTTGAGCAATCTCCTTCATGTTTCGATGATTTTGATTATGGCGAAAACATAAGAAAAGCATTCTACCACCTACTGTTACTAGTTTTGCAAGTCCTCTTACCATTACTATTCCTCTTACTACTACTAACTCTAGCTCTGACCATGACATTACCATCACCATTGCTCTTGCTGTTACCGGTGCTCAGACTGGAACTTTGTCTCTTCGTCTTTCTGTTGTTAGATTTGGTAATTAGTATGCATATTGCTGATGATTATCACGACTGCTGATGATTATTATGACAGCTGGGGCACAGGGTTTATGCATTCATGATGGTTTAGGACGTTGAAATGTTTTAGCTTCTCTGTCACTAGAGCTGCTTGGGTCTTCAAGGTTTCCGTTCTCCGCACCTGGGCCACTCCTTGCGCGGTGGTTGCAAGGCACCTCGTAAACTTCCGGACAAAGGCTTCGCCTTTTTCGGAGATTCGGGGAGAATAACAACACAACGCTCTACCGGGGGGGACCATCCTCCCAAAACGTGGCACTTTCCGAGCTCAATGCCAGGATTTGGCATCTCCATGGCCTTAGCTGAACCGGATGCCGTGGAACGAAGATGTTGCAGCTGAGGCATCTCAACTGTATCCTTGCCAGGGTGCGGCTTGCGGGGCGCCATTCGCGGCCATGAAGCTGTCGTCCTCGCGAGAAGTCTGAGTCTGCTCTCAGCGTGGTGGTTTAGAGTAGACAGTCGAAAAAGCACTCATTCTCAGTCCCATCGGATCACGCGAATCACAGCTTCTATGAACCGACCTCCGGCGGCCGAGAGGACTGGAAGTATCCCTGGGCATGGCTGCATTTGACAAGCTTGCAAGAGAGACTGCACTCACCTATCACCGCTTAAACCCTAAACCCCTAAACCATTTTGGGGGCTCCGTATTGTAATGGTACTATGAAAAGCCCCAAACCCTAAACTGATTATTAAGGCCCCTACAGTAGCAAACCTGAACGTTGAAAGGACCAGAGGCTGGGCCAGACTGCCCCCCGCACGGCCATTGGCCAACAGTTGCTGCAACGGTTGAATGTAAACTACGATCCTGCGCAGCAAGCTGCAGACCCGGACTCCTTTCAGAAGGGTGCTTAGGGTAGAGCTGTTACAAGCCCCGATTGGCAGAGGTTGCAATGAAGCTCCGACTCAGAAGCCCTAGAGGCCCCAGAAAACCTGAAACTCCTAAACGCGAGATACGGCAAAGAGATTCATAACAATGTAACATGCTATCATATACGACAATAAAGCAACACTGTAGCTTCAATATACCCATTATAATATAGCTATAAAAAGGCAACAATCTACAAGAATACAAGCATACTTAGCGGAGCTGAGATCCTGGCATTCTGTTGGCTCCCCTTCGGGGGCCGGCTCTTACGAGCTGTCCTAAGTGAAACCCGGAGCTCGAAGCGATGTAGGGTCGGGTGGCTCAGACGTCCTGCTTCAATATTAGAACACCAAAGCACAAAAAGCAATCCAACAAATAGGAACTGAAGCAGCTGCAAAACAACAAGACGAAGCATAAGCCACCTTGGATTGCAGTACTAACCGTCAGCCCTGGCTTAGGTGCATCCTGGGCATGCGGTACCCGTTGGACGACTGGTTATGGTCCGTGGTCCTCACCGGTTCGGGCTCTGGGAGTTGCACGCGCCCCTTACATGATGAACCCTTACAACCGCTGCCCCTAAAAATCCTCAACCCTAAACCCCAAAATCCCCAACCCCCAAACCCAAAGATGGTGCAGAAACTGCAGGCTCAGGCCAAGTCCGATCATCCCTCGCCTGCCCAAGAGGATCTCGGATTCATGTTCAGGCACTCAGGGGAAAGGGGGTTTAGAGATTGTGGCTTGGGGTTTCAGGGTACAGAGGTTTAGGGTTCAGGCATCAGGGCCTAGTGGTTGGGATGTGAGGTTGATGGTTTGCGGTTTAGGGCTGAGTGATGGCGACTTAAGGGCAGAAGCCACTAAGGCTATGATCGAGTAGTGGTATGAAGATTCCCAGTCATCACACAAGAAGTAATGAGAAGAGCCACATCACCAGGTTAACTAGGACTGGAAGGATGGGAACAACAGTCTCAACTATGATAGCAAAATGTCCCCTAGATCCCTGATTAAGTTAGCATAGACCATTTCCATTTTCAACTCATGCACCCCCCGTAGCACCCAAATCATAACAACCTATACCTCAACCCTAACCCCACCCAAGACCCATAGGTAGAACCCAAGGAAAGACCCACCAGAAGACCCAAAACCATAACAGCCTATACCCCAATACCCACAAGATGGAACCACTAGAAGAAACCATACACCACCACATAGAAAACCCCCAAACTAAAACCTCATACACCAATACCCCGATAGAAAAACCATATTCCCCAACCCGAAATCCCTAACCCTAGAAAACGGAAATGGTCTTCTTAAATAATCTTACAATGATGGGAATAAGGTTTAGGGATAAGGTAGGAATAAGAAACAAGAACAATATTATTTCAACAAAATATTGGTACGATTGGTTTTTTATTTAGGCTTGACTAGTTCGCCGTATTCTTTTTCAATATCCTGAATACTTTTGTTCAACCACTTAACTCCATTCTTTGGTTTCACATCTGAATATTTGGCTTCTGCGCTTCCCCCACTCTGACAAAGTATTTCAATATGTTCAATTAGATCCGAGTATTTTTTATTGGCTTTTTATCTTCTGAAATTTTACCTTCCAAAAGAGATATATCGCGCCTAACATCCAGGACATCTTCTTGATCAAAAACACTTTCATTCATAAACTTTAAGCAACTTACATAACTCCTTAATTCTGTTTAAGTATACGCCTAAACGCTAGACTGCGCTACACACCTGTAACACACCTACAAACACCATTCCAACAGCCTCCGAGATCCTCGCCCACACCCCCCGCCCCCCCCCAGGCCATGTGCAGCATCTTCAGGGGCGTCATGTCCGCCGGGCTGGCAAGAGGCTGAAGTTTGGGTTTAGGGTTGGAGTACGGTTTAGGGTGTAGCACATCCAGAAACCATGGGGTAAGTGCTTGCAAAGCTGGCAGATTGCCAAGATGCTGTTCAAAAGCTCGGCCTTCCACCGAGCTGCCACGGTTTTCAGCTTCAGGGTTTAGGGATGGGCTGGGGATTTGGGCAATTCTTCTCGTCATGGTGTTGGCTCGAAAACATAATTCCCTGATAGGAAGGCGACAGGGCGGTTCACATACAATCCCTCAACCCCTTCAGAGCGCAAAGGCTCTTCATGCCGGCAACACGGCGCCGCACGCGATCGCAGATGAAGCAACCTCCGTGCTGAGCATCGCGGGTCGAGCCACCCGGTCAAGCTGCCGAAGCCGGGATGAGACACCGGGCTCCAGGCGTATCTCGCGCATAGCACATGTGCACCTGATCCCAAGCAGTGCTGGTGAGCAGCTGGAGAATCCATGGGCAAAGCCTATGATGGCCAGTCCCGGCAACTAATCGCGACGTTGGTGATACTCGATTACGAGCACCAGATCTAGACGGAATCTCATGTCTCTCCTCCTGTTGGGACACCAGTCTCCCCCATCAAAGCCCCATGACACCTTCCTAGAATTTCCAGCCAGCTGTCTCGTTGCATGTGGAGTCGTGGAGCCCACGAGATGTGAAAACGGTGAAGCCTTCGGCTCAGCCACACACACGCCAGCCTCATCGCACAACTCCAGGGACTGCATCGCGGTGCCCACTGCTGCAAGTCAGTTGGAAATTCGACCCTAAGCGATACCCAACATTAAACCCCGAAACCCCGAAGTGTCCAAAACGTGCCCAAACTCCTTGGTTTACGAAAGGCACAGTGCTCCCTTGCTTTGCTTTCCGCTTATGGCGGCGTCAGGCTCCACATCGCATGACTTCTTCGAGTTCAACGCTTGAAAAGACGTCGGAGGACGGCCGGATTCTGCGGGCATGTTTGATCTTGCTCCTTCTCCTCTCTCTGTCCGTCTCTCTCTCGTGCTGAAAACCGGCTGATGCAAAGGTGAGGAAAAGGAGATGCAATCCCGCCAGCCTGCTCCTAACTGCTCCTAACTGCTCCTAACTGCTCCATTTAGACCCGCAAGAGCATCTGCCGATGTGGCCCTCAACCTTTTGATCCTTGCTGTCCCTAGGCAAGCTGGCGCTTCGCGCGGTCATACTGGAGCATGCCAAACCTTCACACAGGCAAAAACAAAGAGAAGCCAAGGAGCGAGGACCATATTCACATAAAAAACAAAGCGGTACTGGTTGCGGTCCCTGTCACAACGTAGCCGCGTAGCCACAAAGCTGCTGGGGAGTGACAATGCCCCCCACGATGCACAGTGAGAGAGCGGCAGTAGTAACATCCTCGTCGCGAACACTTCGTATGCAATGATATGTTGACATTGCTGAAAGTTGCTCATGCTTCATCAGACTTGCAGAATCTCCCGAAGCCCTCAGCAATGGCCACAGTTCACATGCCTGCTGGTTTGAGAATACTACGCTGCTTGCAAGAATGCGATAGGGATTCGAGTTCAGTGCTAAAGATCTGGTGTTCGGGTATTGAATCCACACCCTAATTTCGACACTATGTAAGCCAAGGCTGTACTGTCGTATACTGTCATAATACTATACTAATATATCAACATACTATAACAACTATCCTAAACCCTAAACCGTTTATGGACGCTCCAGGCCTTGGCAGTGCCAAAGACCGTGAAGGTGACGGGGCTTGCCACCTTCAGCAATCTGGAGTAGGCCACGTTGAGGGTCACCTCGTCTTTCTGAGAAGGACGACACAGCAAATATGAACATGTGACAGTTCGTAGGTAATCAATGAGTCATAAACATTAACATCTTAAAGAACTTGCCAAAGCTTCTGAAGCCTTGAACTAGCCTAACTAGCCTACTAGCTTTACATTGAACAGGTGTGCGTACCAAAGGCAAGCTCGGTATGGTGTCAATGGCCCCACTTCACTTGTCACAAGCTACTATAAGCAAGATGCCTCTACATAAGTACTATGTCTATAAGCAAGTATGTAGATAGTAGAGTATGTGAATATGTTTGTACATGTGTGTTTCGGTATTGAAGAGAAGAACAAGAAAAATAACAGGAAGAAGACCATCCCAGTTGAAAATTGAGGAACATGCAACAACCGAAGTACTCCTCTTGATGATATAAGTCCTGCATTACCCATAATAAGGAATGTAAGGAATATACCATAATTCCCATAGTTTCGGGTCCTTAAGGTAATGCAGGATTTATATCATCAACCGTCATGATGATTATCTTGAATACGGGGCGTCGTGTTCCTGCTCGTGGCTCGAATCTCGTGGCGACCAAGCCACTGCCGTGAGAGCATTCAGGATCAATGCACTCCCTGGCCAAGGCAACCCGGAAAAGCCGTGACCAGCTGAAGGTCTCAGCGGTAGTATGCTTCTTGCTGTTAGCCCTTATTGTCGTCTGACTGTTGTTCCTCACACATGCCGGCTTGGCCTCGCAGGGCGTCGAGAACGTGCAGGGCAGCACACAGCTCTGACAGTGCAAAGGGCGCAGTGATCAGGAAGGCCACCGGCGAGAAGAGGGACAGAGCCTGAAGCTTGACAGATCCATGACAGGCGCCAGGACCGAGCAAGGTGGCAAGAATGAACCCCATCCGAAAGAAAGAGGCTCAAAAGGTGGCTAGCTCAGACGTTTCACCCGTTGAAAGCCACAACATTCCTACTCTAAGCACGCTGTGACGGCGGCACTCTCTTTTAAAGTGACCATAACCTGGGACAGCCCTCACGGGCACAACGGCAGCTGCGGCGCTGAGAGAGGATCCAGCTTCAGCCCACTTTCAGACATCATCGACTTGAAGAGGACCAGTCGGAACCTCAGAGGCGATCAATCTGAGTGACAAAGACCGTCAGAGACAGAGACGAGCGGCTGTTCCACCAGAATGGCCACCACCAAGAGCCCCAGGCCTCAGAAACTTTCCATCCCCACCAAAGCTCCACAGTCCAGACTGCTCTCCACCGCAGCCGAGGCCTTGCCTCTTCGCTTGCCCTCCCCTCCTTCGCTGAGGTCGAAGCCCAGGTGGCTCAAGGAGAGCTCCCCGTGGATGGTGGCTCCCGCCTCGGAAGGGACTCGGGCCAGGGCCAGGGCCGCCACAGAGCCCCAGTAGGACATGAAAGGCTCAGCTGGGTTCTTCTGCAAGCTTTGAGAGGGTGGCTTTGTTCTTTAAATCGCCCTGATGTGTTTGCGTGTGTTGCGTTGTGTTTCTGCAGGCTGGTGTTGAATGCTTCTTCCGAAGGCGCGGCTGTGAAGGCGGTGTTTTGCTGGTGCTTGCTTGAAAAGCGTGGCATTGCCTGCTCGGGAGCTGAACCGACAAGAATGCCAGTTTCACTTGAAACGGGAACTTGCGTCGGCTCAGTTCCTGAGCAGGCTTATCGACACGACTCCTGCATTGCGTGGGCATTGGCCTTTCTGGCATTGTCTTACGGTTCAAGACGTTGAAGCTCAAAGAAACAGCATACAATAAACCTAATACAATATAATAGAAAAGAATAGAACAGAAGTAGAAATGGAATAGAATTCAATACAATACAGTACTCTATACATATATATATATATACACATGTATGTATATACACGTACAATACACGTACGCTGACGCATGTGTGTATAATATGTGTACCTGTGTAGACATATACGTACTACACAGAAATCTTACAACGTCCCATGATCCGCTGCTGATCCCCGGGCCGACGGACAACAACGCCGAAATGTTCAGGGCCCCGGGCCCCGATGGAGATGATCAGCACGGGCCACACGAGCTGGAGAGCCGTGGACCAGCTGGTCCTTGCTCCGACGTTTCTTTCTTCTTTATCACCTCTTTTCCTCCCGCCACATGTGTTGGTCGGAATGCCTGTCAGGCGGAAGCTGTTGGCCGGCTTACACATTCGGGGATTCCACCCACCAGGTTTCGGGGTTTAGGATTTAGGCTACTCGGGTCCTGTCTTCGTTATTGTTTAGTAGGTGACTTAAGCTAATCACTCGGGCCACTCGGGGACTGTCGAGGCATTCGGTGGTAATCCCAGAACTACAGGGGCGAATCAGCCGGACTTCACTCGAACCGGGAGCGAAATGTTGGTTGGAAGGCTGGATTGCTCACTGATGGCTTCTGCCAAACAAAGGGCAGCAAGCTCCCGATTACTTACGCTTTCACAGGCTAGCAGACTCGAGCTTACTGCAGGTTCATTGCATGTTGATATCGCAAAAAGTTTCTCAGTTCTTCGTCATGCCGCCAGCAGGCCTGTTGGGAAAACAAGCTAGATACCACTAAAGCGAGGTAGACTGAAGGGCATCCGTGGAAGCTGTGCTTTTAGGCAAGGAGCGTGCCAATGACAAGTCCCAGGCCCAAGGCGAAAACCGAGTTTCCACCTCAGCCCCGTCGAATGCATCCATTCTGAACCCAGAGCACCACGAAACTGCCGGCAAGCAGCCCTTGAGCATGTTAATGAAGGCCACGGACAACAGCATGGCTGCGGAGTTGGACAGAACCACCGACACAGCCAGCAGGCCACCTGTCGGCATGGGACCAGGTCACAGTCTTTACGCAACTCTGTAGAATTTGGGGGTATATGATACTAAAAATGTACATAATTATAATAAGGAATCCCCAAACCCCTATTCTGATTATTTGTCAGATCATCTTCCATCATCAGGCCTACCAGAAGCACAGCGCGAAATGTCTCCCAGTCGCTCCGCAATCCTGTCCAAGTGGACTTCGACAGTCTTGGTCTCTATCGCAGTTCGCATTCATTCGGGACACTCATATCTATCTCGTCATGGGTGGGCACGAGGCATGAAGAATCCATCGCGAAGCCCTGGTCCCCCTCGCGACTGAAAGCAGAACCACAGGACTCGGCACTGAGGCTGCGATGCAAAACGATTCGGGCCTTCAGCCATGCCTGGGAAAAGGCTCGGCTTGAAGAGGCGCAGGCTGTGGAGTACCAGGCTCGTCGTGAACATGTGGCAGCCTGGCAGAGAGGCCACTCTTCTCAAGAAATCCGCAAGATTCTCCGGAACAACACACATCAAGCAGCCGGTGGCTGTGCCCGCCAGATATCACAAGCCCCACCCCCACCCCTGCCCCCCATGAACTTCTGACCAGCAGCAGGAGAGCGTCAGAGGATAAGGAAAGTCGGCTCCCGACCTAAGCAGCGAGCGAAGCAAAGTCCTCTTTTTACATCTGGTAAATCCGCATTCAATTCACCAACCAGGGCATGCATCTCGACGTCTGTGCAGCAAATCAGGAAAAGGCAAGAAGGCTTTCTCGGGCCTCCTCCCATGAGCTTGCAATGATTCAGCCAGGATGCGGGATGAAAATCCATTTGTTGAAGATGGAGAGGATCATCGACAGCACCATCCACGGCAGAGCTTCTGGCGTGGCAGACCAAAGGCTCCTGTCCTCCCCCGTCTTCCCCGGAGCATCCTGGGAAGGCGAGGATCCCTCCCTTGCAACCACCGTCATCCAGTAGCCAGCCACGAGCCCTGCAATGGACATCAAGCCCAGCTTTCTCAAGGGGACGATGGGCTTCTCTTGTAAGGTAGCGTTCAATGTACTCTTGCCCAAAGCCGCAGTCGTGACGTTCACACCTGGATCCGGAATTCGAAAGAGTCTGCTGGAAGCGTTGCTCGCTGCAACCAGTGCCGAACCTCCCGTCTGGCTAAAAGTAGCATCGTGGCTCAGGGCGATGCTGATCCTCTCACTGTGATTGTGCAGGGCTGCCACGGAGCCAATGCAAAGGAAAAAGACGGCTGGAGTCATGACCGGGCCGCGGCATACGGAAGGCCTGCTTTGCAGGGCAGGAGCCCTTGAGCCAGAATTCAGCGGGATCTGATCGTTTGGTGTCTGTCCCCTTGAAAGAATCGGTGCATCAGCGAAGCCGCGATGTGGGCTTTGCACTTTGCCCGCGAGACCGGTACTCCACATGTCAGCGGTGAACTGTGCTGGCCGCCTTTGGGGCAGCCCACGGGTCAGAGTCTCATTAACACGGGCCCAGGATGCAGGGACCTTTCGGGACGCTTCTCGAACGCTGGGGTGCTTCTAGGCCTAGGCATTCTCGGACTCTAAGAAGGACGGGCCAGCGCAAGCGGCGCGAGCTCTCACATGAACTGCGCCATGGGATCGTCGGCCCGCTGTCGCGTGAGGCGGTAGGCCTGGCCCACCACGCATCAATGCAGCCCTAGGCCTAGGCTGTAAATGCCCCCGGAAGGCTCCTCGTACTCCTCCGGGCTGATCTCGTCGTTCAGGCCCTCGCCGGTGACTGCGTTGTACCCGCGATTTCGCTCCTGAGCCGAAATCACTTGAGGCTCAGCCCTTCCTGAGCCTCTGAGCCTCTGAAGATCCCTGAAGCCTTTCATAGCTCCAAACCCGAAGCTCCGACTCTCGCTCTGAGATCGGAACGTCATCCAAAGTGAGGCCCCTCTTGCCCTGACAGCAGAATGGCACGTACATACACATGCATGGACACGTCGTGCGTTCTACTGGCTTATGTGTGCATGTACGTCAGCATGCACATGAGCATACAAGCATCGGTGCAATGCTGCGTCTGTATACTTGCATATCTGCGCTTTCTGGCGCAGTCTTATGATGCACCGTATTGGCTGCAACATCGGCAGTCGAGCTTACGACACATCACCTGCATACTACTACACTGTGTGCTCTGCAACACGCAAAATGCGGTTGGGTGGGAGAATACCATGTTGTGTTACATTCGGCGCCCGTGCTGAAAAGACTCTACAAGTCCGGCTGATGATGGTTGCAGCTGTCATCACTGCAGTCGTGTCGCACATACCAGGTTCGGAAAGTATCAACGATTGATGGCTCAAGATTCCGGGGCATGTTGCGTTGTCTCCAGACGTCTTCTGGCAACGAAGCATCAATCAAGGCACAAGTCCTGACCACTGAGGCTCTGGCATCACGCGCCTCCTTCTTTTCCAACTTCCTCGGAATTTCGTCACCACTTCTCAAGCATCAGAGCAGCAAACCAGCCGACCCGACATTGTATATGTTTCTGAAACCGCAGGCATTGGGCGAGGAGGACTCATTGCCAGCCAAATCGTTGCTTGCACAGCTGAAACCTATGTTTCCTTGCTGAAGCTTTGGTTGCTCGAAGCGAGGCATAAAGCCTGGAACCTTCTCCTAACCCGGACATGTTACGTGTCTTCACGGCGAACCGTCCCCTCAAGAAGCCTGTGCAACAGTGTTTAACCCCGAAAACCCGAAATTCCAAACCCCCAATCCACACCCTAAATAAAATGAAGCGAGGTGCTGCTTCTTCTTGGCAGACTCCACAGCCGAAGCAAGCCGGGCAGCGTCCAACTCCTCCACTTCCTGCACGTGTCCGGGCGTTCATTCTTGTAGGGCTTGTGAGTTTTGGATTGCGGGTTGCGCGTTGCGGGTTGAGGGTCGTGGGTTGTGGATTGTGGGTTGTGGTGTAATGGATTCTACAACTTCGGGACGGCGGGTTCGGGACGGCGGGGCTAGTGTTATTAAGTGTTTGAGGTCCTTGGGGCTGAACCCTAAACCTTAAACCGTAAGCCCTCAAGAAACCAAGCCTTGGCCCGGCCCGACCCCAGCCCAGCAGCGCAGCCTAAATCAGGAAAGCTTAGCCCCAACCCGCAGTGCCCACACAACCGAGCCCCGCCCCCTCGGCCCACCAGCCCCAGCTCAGTCCCAGTCCCTGGCCGATCAACTCCGAAATCAAGTTTAGACAGAAAGCCTGCTCAAAAGCTTTCGGTCAAAACGCTTCGCACAAAACTAATTGGCACGCAAACCCTTAACAGTTTCTATAAACCCTAAAAACCCTTAGCCGAGCCCCTTCTAGGGCCTCTTCAAGGCTTCGGGGCTTCAGGGACCCGCCTCCAAGACATGGCCGAAAGCGGAGCTCCTGCGTGAGACCCGAACGCAGAAACTACGGCGAAAGCAGCGAGAAGATGAATCCAAAATCTGTTTTGATTAGATGTGTCCGTAGGCGTATACATATACATGTATATACATACATATATATACCTACATACATATAGACATACAACTATGGGTTTAGTATTTTTAAACAAATAAACAAATATACATATATATATATATATACATATATTTATTTATTTATTTTATTATTAATATTTTATATGATTCACCGTGTCATGTCTGATATATACAGTATACAGAAAAAGCGATATACACACCCCACACCGTCCCAAGAGGGCCGGCGAGCCTCTTCTCGCTGAGCTTGGAGGCTTCCCTGCTGCCGGTAGCCGGGGAGTCTCCAGTGAGGTCCAAGTCCCCCACGCCAGCTGCACAGGGACAAAGAGGAGAGTTTTTGGACTCACTTCACGAGCCGCTTCCTCTCCCCAGCCCAGAGGTCCGAGAAATGCGGCCTGAAACCTATCCTTGGCCTTCTTAGGCTACCGATCTTTGGATTCAGGGGTTTAGGGCTGCAAGGGCTTAGGGTTCTTCTACCCAAGATCCGGCCTCCATCATCCAGGGCAGGCACGGCCTCCTCGGGGCGTTCCGCTTCCGCCTCCTCCCCCGCCTCAATGGCCTGAGAGAATGAAGGAAGCAGAAAGATTACCATTATAAGATACACTACAAAGTGCTAGGAACTATTATACTTACACTATAGCATACTATAAAGTGCTAGAACATGCCGTACTAATGTCTGCCAATGATCCTACTAGCCCTCCAAAGTAGTAGCTGCAATAATCGTCTTGGCGCGATTGCCGGTAGTAGTGGGCAGAAGTCTTGGCACGAACATCGAAAGGAGCGACATGGATGGTCATGCACATACTCGACTCAACAACACTGAAACGAAAAAGTAAGATAAACAAACGAGCAACACCACGAACTACAGCAAGAAGACACGGGAGAAGTCTTGGCCGAACACCTGCGCATCACCCTTCTTGATGGGCACGCAGTAGGAGTTCTTCATTGTCTGATGGCAGCAGGCGAAGCCAAATCTGACAGGAGCGAGCCAGGGTGGTGCAAGGATCCAGGCTCAGGAGTCAGGATTTACAGGGCTTGAGTTTGGGAATCTGGATTCAAGGGTCTAGCGTTTAGTCCTGGCATGCAAATCTCGATGACACAAGAAGGCGTCGGCCTTCAGTATGTTGGCCAGCAGGGCACCGATAAGTCATTCAAACCACCAGCTGGTTCGGCACCTTACCTGGAAGCAGCCTGAACTTCACGTGTTGCTCTTCAGTAGCCCCCCGAACCTCAAACCCAGCTGAGCTCTCGTGAAATGGGCTTCCAGCCTTCCGGTGACTGTACAGAACCAGGAGCCCCAAACTGAGGAGTGGTTGCCTTCGCAGTGCTCGCGGGGTGTTGTGTCATTGGGGTTCTTTAACGGACTTTGCGAGGGTTGCCGTCAGGGTTATGTGACGGGACGGAAGTTTGGGGAACTTGGGCGGCGATCGACGGCGTTTCTTGCACAATTTGAAAGCCATGTCTTTCTTAACCACGGTCCAAGCCTACGAGGACGTCCTCTTCGTACTTGGACTTGGTCAAGGCCCGTTCCTGGCCCTTGAGCACACGCCCATCACGAGCGTACCTGGCATCAGTTGAGAGGGCGCAGCCCAGAATCATGCGGCACCCTTCCACCAATGTTAATGCCGACACACGGCCACTGCTGCTCGGAAGGATCTCGGTGAAAAAGTGCGAACTCATGCCGAAGTGACCCCATACCGTAAATTGCAGATCCCGACTCAAAGCTGCGCAGGATCATGCAGCTCGACGGCTTCGGCATTGTGACTGCGAGGCTGTCAACTCATGCCATGCGCGCTCGACATAGTTCTCGTTCTGGGAGAAGATCAGCTCCCTTGGTGCTTCCATGTGTTCCTGGCCGCCGTACCTGGCATTTCAGCACAGCTGAAACACTCGGAAATGTGCAGAGCTTGGATTCAACCACGGTCTTCTTCGAACAACACCTGACTCCTGCAGAAACCACCGGGCACTTGTCCATGAGCTCTTTCTGCTGCTGATCTTTCAAGTTCGTGGCCCGGTTTTTGTACACCTGCAGATATCCGCAGGCGCTGGGCCATGTGTTTTCGAGTTGGGCAGACGTGGCTAGATGCACTTATGACGCGAACTTGCAGCATGCACATATATCAAACGCAAGTCGCTGCGTCGGCCAGCCTCAAACATCTTCAATGCTTGAGTTGGCTGGGCTGTATCATGGATCTTCTCACCTGCCATACAAGTCGAATGCCTTGGGATGTGGCACGCCCTTGGCCCTGCACCCACATCGAAGCCAGGCGGGACGACCATGTTTGTAGGAGTCCCACGCAAAGCACATGAGCTCCGTGAGTTGTTTGGAGTCGCCGGACTGCCTGAACCAGGGAGTCTGTGCCATGTTCGGTGATCTTCAAATACTGGCAGCACTTTGAAGGGCTTCGAGTTGCCTGCCCGCACCTGGATGGATCGATTTCGGTTTGAAGCAAAGAGGCATGTTTGGTCAGTGAACTCGCCAGCCTGAAGAACAACCTCCTACTAAACACTAGACTAGACCCCAAAACCTCGAGAACCCTTCACGAACTTCGTGACGAAGGGCCTCCAAGGCCCAGACCCTTGGAAGACTCCGCTACTTCTCGCATTCTGAGTTGCCCAGCATACCCCGGAGTTCTCTAGAAAGTAACGGATCATGACGCATTGAACCCCGAAACCAATCGACCCTGCCGGCACCTCAGGAAGTTATCTCCGCGGAAAGCAGTCCCCTTCTCCTCGTCCTTTGGAACGCAGGAAAAGGAGAGAGGCCTTCGAGGACCCGGAAAAGCCGAATCTCGCAGCCCTCAACTCTTGAAACCGTCTCCTTGAGGTGAGCGAGAGGATCCTGTCGCATGGACCTGACGTGCACGGATCCGGCTTTGAGACTCGCCAAGTCTCTGAAGGACTGGGCCTGGCCTGGACTTCGGATCGTAGTAGGCGGAGTTCACGTCCAAGTTCAAAAGGTACTTGGCAGTGTCTTCCCGGATTCGTAGATTCCTGCCCACTTCGAGTTCATGGCCTAATGGGTCATTTGGCACCGTCCGAGAACCATATGCTCCAACAATTTAGTTTATCTCATGCCCATTCCGAATCTTTGAACCGGACAAAGCCGGAGACTTGCTAGAAACAGCTCGCGCTTCGTGGATTTCAACCTGCCGTTTGCAAGAGAAGATTGGAAGGATCACATGAGCCTCCGTTGAACCCCTGATCACTCATTGTTCCCTTGCACCTCACCACGATCTAAAGATGCACTTCCTGTCTGCCCGTCTGGCTCTGCAGAGGTCGTAGAACCCTCCCTACAAAAGAGCTTCCAAAGCCTCTCAGCTGAGTCCTCGTCGTGGTCCGCAGCTTGTCGTCCTTTGCTGCCACGGTCGAGGTCGATTTGTCGAAGTCCTTGAGCTTCTCGCCTAGGTCCTGCCACAGGGGGATCCGTGAGATGACGTGAGATGACGAAGAGATGTGCAGAGTGCAGACGGTCGACCTTGATTGGAGTCAGTGCGGCTAGTATGGTCTGACTGATGAACAGTGTTGGGCCTTCTGAGTGTTCTCTCAATGAAGCTTACCTTCCCCCTGTGGTTTCGGGCCCTGCTGACATTGTTCAGAAACTGGCATCGCACAAAGCTCGCTCACAGCCAGCTAGAGCACCCCGGCCTCGTCGTCGGAAGCCTCGCTGTCGCTGTCGGTATCGGTGTCTGTGTCCGAATCTCCAGTGTCCTCAGCACAGCCGTGGAACGAAAGCAGCGTCTACAAAGCTCCAAGGTACGTCAAGGTCCCGGCAGAGTCTCCGGTGTCTGTGTCATCGTCATCTCTTCCTTCTGCCTGGCAAGTTCTCGCCTGGACCGCACCTCCTCCAACAGAAGCCTAAAGTTCCTAAGGCTGACCCCCCAAACATGACGTACTCTCGGCCAAACTCCTCCGCTCAGTCTGAAGCCCAAACTGAGGCTCAACAGTCTCAGCCCTGAGGCATAAAGCGTACACGCTCAACATATCAACCTCCAAGACGAGGAGCCTGCCTTTCATGATAAGTAGTCAGAACGGGTCTCTCACGACAGTGGTACAAGCAGCCTGCCGACGCAGCTGTCGCCGTCGCTGCTTGCGCTTCTTCTTCAGCAACTTCTTTTGAGCTTTCAGGCGCCTTGAATTCGGCTTCAAGGGAGTACTGCCAACAAGCTTCAAGCGTACGAGTAAGTTTCATCATTGACACCTTTCATGGGCCTGGGAAAGTTTCCTTGAGTCTCAGGATCCCTTAATTTGCCCCCCAGAACCGATCACAATGTGAGTTGCCACTATTCTACAGCCTACATGCCTCAAGCCTTCTTGGACATTCAGACTAAAAACCACAAAAACGGATACCTATGGACATGGTAGCCTGATGCAAGCGATGCAAGAAGGAAACCCCTTCAGAAGAATCCACCATTGAGAACAGCTCCCATGCCTCCAACTCCAAAGCTCCAGGGCCCAAGGGCTTCAGGCGATGCTGTAAAGGCCATAATTAACTCGAAAAGTCTAAGCGCTGTCAAGGCTTCAAGCTGCTTTCTTGCCTGTCCCTCATGAACCCCTTCAACCAGGCCGTGGTGCTCTTTCAGCTTCGCGCGCTCTTCCATCTCCGCGGCTTTCACACGCCTTCGCTCGGCTTCGACCCGCTCCCACTCCTCCAAGGCAGGGCGCTCTACGAAAGGGAAGCCATCCGACGAACCTTTGCGAGGAGCGATAGAAAGCAGAAGCGGCCGGTTCCACCCCCCCGACAGCTTCTCCTCGATGACTTGCTTGTAGTCGTCTGCTTGGAAGCCGTTCCAGCGGTCGCGCTTGCCGTCGTAGTCCAGGCTTAACTCCTGTTGCATAAGCTGAAAATGAAACCGGCGAAGCAACAATTGTGGATTTCACTACTGCAAAGGCTTCACAAGTCTCCGTGATGTACTCATCGGGCATGAGGTTTTTGCCATTCTGCTTGGCGGTGATCGCGCGGGGTCTTTCCACGCAATCCTGTCATCTTTGAAAGGGATCTCGCGCAACAGACGTGAATAGAGAAGCGAAGCCTTCTTCGTGTGGGTTGTGGCGCCGCAGTTTTCGCAGGCACCTTTGATGAACTTGGTCTTGACGTCACCTTTGGTGCCTGGTTACAGTCAGCAGTCAAGCTTCCCAGACTTGGGTATGGAGGGTACGGGAGCCCTGCAAATAGGATTCCGGTTTGGGCAGCAGACTGCTGCACGAGAAGTCTTATCTCAGCGCTGACAGCCATTACGCTGCATGAGCCCTGCACCCTCCCCATCTCGCCACACCTCGAATGTACCAATCCTTCGTGCCCATCGACTTTGTATTCCATGCTTGGTGATGTCTCAACGAAGGCCGATCTTGGTTCAGGTACCAGGGTGCCTGCACAGACATGCCATGCGCTCCTCTCTGCTTCGCAGCCCTGGAGACAAAAAGAGTCAACAACAGGGCCTGGCCTTTGTGATGAACTCTGGGTTGTGCGGGTTGATCATCTTTCCCGTGAACTCATCGGTCTCCGGGGCGGCAGTGCCGGCAGCACGTGCCTGGCAGGGGCGAAGTGCTTCGTTGGACAATCAAGACAGTGAGGAATAGTGAGGATTGGGATTACGTTGGGCTTCCTCATTCTGTATTTCACGTCTCGTAGCTTCGTCAGAGTCATGTGGCTTGACAACTCGGACATCAACGAAATGCTTGCAATGAATTGGTGAATTCACAGGATGGCCTTGCCACCTCTACAGAAGTTTCTACTGGCACTGCAGCTCCACCTAGATCACCCTGAACACCCGAGTGCACAAGTCAATCATGATGCAGCGGTACGCGTGGGCACATGGGCACTTGAGTTCTTCCGGAGATCCCGCATCACCAGTATCATCAGCGACGATGACAACCAGGTGTCGAGGTAGGACTGTAGAGGGAAGCCGTGCCTCCTGCAGGGCTTTCTGCTTTTTGGCATCCTCCCGTGTGGTGAAGCTGTCCGCCACTGCCGACGACCTGGCCGAGGTAAGAGTTGTAGGGCCGAAAAGTTTGTTGTTCTACCTGACGACTTCAAGCTTTGGGGGTTGCTGTGCATGCCGGCTGTGCGAGGGTGTGCCGACTTTGGCTCTCATGATGCGCCCACCACAGCCACCACCACAAAGGAATTAGGGCTTCAGATCCGATTAGAATGTGCCGACCGAATCCTTCTAAGCCGTCTCCCTCTGGCCCTTGTCATGCCGAAGTTGCGCCATCTCGTCGCCGGTCGCCGACGCGGCCTGGGACGCTCCTCATGCACGAGTTTTGACACTATGAGTGTCATTTCTGACTATTTGGCTTTCATCAGCCCATTACCTGCTACTGCTGCAACCATTACAAGTTTTGTGACTGATTATTTTGATACTCACCTTTACCGCCATTACTGCCAACCTTCGTGTGATTCATGCTCATTAGTAGTAACACCTGCGGCAATAGAGGTAGCAGTGGCAGCGGCAGTGGCAGTAGTAGTAGCAGCAACAGTAGCGGTTGCAGGTGTTGCTGTCGTCGTCGTCGCAGTCGCAGTTGTAGCGGTAGCCGAAGCCGTTGTCGTAGTCGCAGTCGTCGTGGTAGTAGAAGTAGTAGCAGCAGCAGTAGCAGCAGCAGTCGCAGCCGGCGGAGGTGGAGGAGGAGGAGGAGGCGGAGGAGGAGTGGTGGCAGTGGTGGTGAGAGTGGTAGTGGCAGTGGCAGTGGCAGTGGCAGCGGCAGTAGCAGCGGCATGCTTCCTGAAATGAAGTCTAAGGATAGGCGGGCCATGCTTGCCGGAAGAGAAGGAACAAGCCTCAGAGCCTTGTTCAGAGTTCTCCCAAAGTGCAGGCGGCCCACCTCGTAGCCTCAGCCGGCTGGGTATGCCGGGAGGAGCCCCGTCTCTTGAGCCATGCAGGAGCAGATTTCTTGAGCTCTTGTGCACATCTCCTGGAGAGCTGACAGAAAAAGACACTGACACCAGCAAGGCTTTTCAGTGCTTTCGCCCCTGCGGGTCGAAGGTCACGAACGTACCAGCCTCGTGTCTCCTATATGGGTGAACTAGCTGGCAGGCCGCTAACATGGGCAGGAGCTGCTCCGACCCCGAACAATCGCAAAACGTGGCCTGCCCACTGCCAAGAGATAGATCCCTTACACTTGCAAGAGATGTCTGCGAGAAGAACACCAGCATAATGAGGTTCTGTGCAAACATAGCAGGTGCAATGGTGTATGAACTGCCAGACATCTCCAGTACCGCTGTACAGCTGCTTGCGCTATGCCAGTCCAGCGGATGGGATGAGCGATTGGCACTGGTTGAGTGAAGAAGTTGAAAAATGCCTTGTCCCCTGCCGCTGAGCTGATCGCCTAAGCTGCCTCCAGGCAACGCAGAAGGCACACAAACTGCGCCTACAGGCTCATCAAAGCTGACGAGCTATCGAGTGCGAAGCCGTCGTAACAGTGTAATTCAGAAGCAAGTCTTTTTGTATTCGGAATGTGGCGCTGGCGTCCGGGTTCGGGAGTGGCTTCGTGCTGCCCAACTTTCGCCGGGCATTCACTTGGAAGTGAAGCACTGGGAGGCTCATTGCAGGAAAAAGTTCCACCTTCCAGCCAATTCTCTAACGCAACACAGAACTCATGCCAGAACTCTTCGGACAAGACTTCTTTCGGCCTGCGGACACCTTTCAACAGCCAGACAATCCACATTTCACGAACGCCGAGCTTTTGCCCGAGCGACTCTGCATGCGAAGCACCTGGGATTCTCATCTCTCAGCGGGTGGCTCCTGGAAGGCTCAGCAAAGGATTAGCCCGGCAAGGATGACAGTCTTGTTCGGGGCTGAGCAGGATGTGAGCCGAATCGCATGAGCATCTCCCGCTCTTGCGGATCCCGCGGGCGAGGCGAGAACGCGTAAAAGGAAAAAAGACGGTGCGCTTTGTGAGGTCAGTCCTGGCCATCTGCAGGGAGTACCTTCGAGGGCAGAAGTTATCGTGTCCAAACACACGAATACCAAAAGCCTAAATCCAAAGCCCCCTAATCCCCTGAACCCCCAAACCCCCAGACCCCCTGAAACCCCAAACCCAAACCGGCTGCAAGAGCGGCGCACCCGAGGGATCAGAAAGGGTCGCCGCTCCAAGGCGATGCAGATGAGGCCTGCCAAGGCCTGGAGCGGAGCAACTCAACTCCAATTTGATCATGCTGCGCAAGGGTCCTAGCATTACAGACACATACACATACACATATACATACACATGCACCTATACCTAAACCTATACATGTACTCATACCTATACCTGTGCCTACACATATACATGTACACATACATGTACATGTACGTAGACATATACATATGCATATGCACGAGCATATACATATACACAAACACATACATATACATACATATTATGCAAACGAAATAGAATATTTTGTCGTATCATATCATCGTTTAGAACAGAATGGAATGTACAAAAACAAACACAAGTACATACTATAATATAGCACAAGAAAACATATTACGAGATAATTTAAACCAAATACTATATTCTAAGTAAACATAACACACTAGACTATGATATATTGTACCATAATGTAATATGTAATACTCTAAGATAAGGTCAAACCAGACCAGATCAGATAACATAAGATAAGATTACATCAGAAAACAAAAGATAAGGTCATATGACATAATACCACATAGTACAACATAATGTAAGATAACACAGCATAATATACTGTAGCAAGCATAATGAAACCTACCACATTAGCCAATAATGTAATGTAGTGCATTTGTTGTAGAATATCAGAAACATAAACATATATATATATGTATATATAGATACGCATAGCTACATAAAGAACATACAGTATATAATGTGTGGTGCACAGTACGGAATATGCAACAGATCTGCCCCATGCCAACAACCCCCAGACTTACGGCAAATTGAACCTTGACAGCTCTCTCGCAGTCCAACCTCGTCCTCAAGACTTTCCAGCTGATCCAGGATGTCCTTGCACAACCATTTCGCAAAAGACTCCAGGCTTCGGAGTGTCTACGAGTACAACAGCCATCGAAGCAGCTGGTGCCCGAGCCGAGCTGCAACTCCACCCGCTATCATGAGCCCTGGTGCTCTGGCATTCTCACCCGAGTGTTAGACTCAGATACCATACGCATGTCATACGCTCAGTGCCGCAAAGCCAAGATAAAGCCATTCCAGCGTCAGCAGGTGAAGCTTCAGCTGCAGAAGCAAAAAGTGCACGGGACACGACCCTCAAAGCCCAAACCCCAATGTACCGCCGATCCCCGACCATCTGTCCCATCCCGAATGCCTGAACCCTCAACCCCAGACCCTAAACACCAAACCCTATACATCCTGAATCACGGACCCCCCAGCCATCAATTCGCAACCCTAAGTTCAGGACAACGTAGACTTTTCAATGACAGCTCCACAGGACTGAACCCCTGAAAACCCTGGGACGGCCTTGCCTCAAGGGGCGTCCTCTGCGGCCTCGCAGCAGGGCCATGCATCTTCTGAGCTTCTGGAAGATCCCGGCTGGGTTTGGGGTTCAGGCGGTTTAAAGTTTCAGATTCGGGCCCTGGGGTTTAGAGGAATCCTGAGTCTCGAGGTCAACAGTCTGAGACGAAGATAGCGAACAACCAATCTTTGCTGCAGTCGGCTCTGCTGCTCTTGCGCCGATGGCGCCAGGAACTGCGCCTGTCTGCACCCTGGCTTCCCTCCGTTGCATCAGTCTCCTGCGACGAGGTACACAAGCAATCAGGCTTCTGGTTTGGAAGCTGTCCCCCCGACGCCGAGCCCTTTCGAAGCCGTGAAAACCCACAAATCCTAAACCCCAAAAGCCCCCCAAAAAAAGCGCTGAAGCCCGAGAGCGAAGCACCAGCTCCTGCGTGGACAGAGCTGCTCGCGGTGCCTCTCAGGAGCTGCTCTGGGGTGCTTAAAGTCTTAGGGCTTAGGGGTTTTGGGGGTTTTGGGGGTTTGAGGTTAGGGTTGTCTTTGTCTTGAAAGCTTTTTGTGTTTACGGCTTGGGGCTTAGAAGGTCCAGGCTCTATGACGGCTTTGACAGGATTTTGTCAGGGTTCTGTAAGAGTTGTATAAGGGTCACATGTTTCTCTCTCTCAGTCGCGCAGAGCAAGTCCACAAGTGAGACTACTCGTCAGCAGCCCTTTCAGCTGATTAACGCAAAACTTCTAACTGAGCCCAGGATCTACGGTTTTGAGCTAACGGCTGTAGGGTCCTCCAAAGGTCAGTATTACCAAAAAATCTGGAATGGGCAGCAGCCACCTCTCTTTCTGTAGGATGGTGATAGATATCGTGGTGTATTTGGTAGGGGCGGGGAATAGGGGAATTCGAGGAAAGTATTTGATAGCGTTGGTACGCTTGCGTCATGGTCAATTCGGCCCAATGTATGCGAGGGTGGCCAGGTCTTTTCCTATGGAGGCGTCTGTAGGCATGTGCTGTTTGGTAGGTGGAGATGTGTTCGATTGAATCTGCATGTCTGAGGATATGTCCGAGATAAGAGATCCGGGATGAAATGATATTCTGTGATGGAGATAGAAGTTTGGGGGCGTACTCATAGGCAAGCTGGGATAAATATTCGTTAGAGCATTCTGCCTCCGATGGTTCCAAGACTTTATGATAAAAGGAACTTTTGATGTTGAAGATCTGTCTAAGGACCTTGTAGTGTAGCTTGTTCAGTTTAGTGAGGTCAGGTTGTAAATACATCTGCGATTCCGAGCCATACAGAAGGATGGCCAACACGATCTGGGAATGAACTAGCAGCTTTCGCTTAATGGTTATGGAGGGGTGCCTAAAGAAGTCATGTAGACATTTGGCCGCGTGCGAGGCCTGCGCATATCGCTTTTTAGCGTCCGCTTTGGCGGCTGAGTTATGAGTTAGAACAGCTCCTAAGTAATCGGCGTGGGGTTTAGGATCTATGCGGAGTTCTTGGGGTAGCTGTGGGTTGCTTCTCATGCAACAGAAGTCACATTGGCAAGGGTGGGTTGTGGTATCGGTTAGGTATATGGGCAAATCAGTGTTGATACAGAGAAGCTGGCACTTCTCGTGATTCAAGGACATGCCCCTTTTGTAAGAGTGGGCCTGTAATGTGTGAAGAAAACGGTGTAGGGACAGTCTCGTGCGAGATAATAAAACTGTATCGTCGGCGTACTCTATATCTGTAAGGCGAAAATCGGTAGTAAGTACTGAAGGTCGGGGGCCATACTCTGCCACGTACGCTGTGTACGTATCATGAAAAAGCACTGAAAGGGTAATGATAAACAAATACGGCGATAAGGGGCATCCCTGGCGGATGCCCTGGGCGAAGGCTTGCGGGCGGGACGTATAGCCCGCGTCCTTCACTCGAAAATGACAGTCTTCGTAGATTGACAGTACCGGATTAATGAATGTATCGGGGAGACCTACTCGCTGCAGTGCGTTGCGCAACGCTGGGTGGGAGACTGAGTCAAAAGCCTGTGACCAATCAAGGAAAAGAGCATAGAAGGATTCCTGGTGTCGCTCATGTAATTCAAGCAATCGTCGAAGGACGAATAAAGGCGTAGAGGTGGATTTGCCGGTTCTAAAACCGAACTGAACCGGCGAGATACGGTCATCAATAGCAGTTTTTAATCTGTCATGGAGAAGACAAGCATACAACTTGTAAACCGTGTTGATCAATGAGATGGGGCGGTAGCTTGTAGGGAGAGTGGGGTCTTTCTTTTTACCCTTAAAGATCATCACTATGTCTGCCACCTTCCAGGATTTAGGCGAGATTGCCTGCGTAAAGGTTTTGTTAAAGTGCGCCAGTAGCGCAACATGAACCGATCTAGGCGCGAACTTCCAAATTTCCGCCGGCAATTGATCGGGGCCAGGGGCTTTGCGATTCTTGAGGCGCGCCAGCGCCCTTAATAATTCGGGTTCCGTAAATGGACTGGTGTCAATGGGAGCCGGGGGGAAAATAGGTTCGGAAGGGAGTTCTGGGAGGTTTCTGTGATTCCAGACTTTAGTGGCTAAATGGCTAGCCAAGACATCGGGTTTAGCGGCTTTGGTGGACATCTGGCCATTAGGTTTGCGAATTCCTTGGGTTCTTGGTGTGTGTAGTCCTTACGCAGAAATTTGAGAGCGGACCATTGCTTTGAGGAGGGGCCTTTAGAGTCTTGGAGCAGGTTATCGCACAGGTGTTGTTTTTTGTCTTTACGGGCACGTCGTTTGATGGCTTTTCGGAGCTTTTGCAAAGCTTCGTGGTCATCCGGGGAGGTCGAGGAAATGCGATCGATGAGTCGTTTGGTCGGTTCCGATAAGTATTCTTTATGGTAGGTGCGTTCCTGTTTAGTGCGGGGCGCTATCTTCAGCGCAGCTTCCTGGAGCGCTGTGGCTTGTTCTTCAACCGAAAGCTTCTCGAATAGGGGTGGGGCGGAAAGACGTATGGTATCGCTCAAAGGTTGTCGGGGAGGGTAGGAATGCCTCCCGATTGTGGTGGAGGGGGTAACTCCTTTCTTGGCTAAGGTGTCGGCGCGTTCGTTTCCGTCGTGGCCCGAATGTCCTTTGATTTTCATTAGCGATACGGTGATACTGGAGAGAAGGTGGTCCAGGAGGATGCGTAGTTTGGTTAAGAGTCGAAGGTGTTGCGTGGGTATGGAAAGGCCATGGAGAAAATCGTAAGCGAGCTGGGAATCGGTATAAACGTTAAGAGCAGAAATCGAGAGATGGGTTTTGTGTCTGGCGACATAATCCAGTGCCTCTAATAGGGCCTGTAGCTCGGCGGTATTGTTAGAGCCCACGACTTGGAGCTCTAAGTTGTGGCCCACTGGGCCCCATGAGTCAGTCCAGGTATTGTTGTGATGGATTGTGAAGCCCCATCCGGCTGGATTGCCTACTCGAACATTATATTGATCAGGGCAAGCACCGTCTGTGTATACGCAAGGCGCGTCCAACACAGGGGCAGTGCCTAAGAAGTGGACTGGTTGTTGCGTTACGTGCGCAAATGCTTCCGCGAATTCTCGCTTAAATTTGAGTTGGTCGTCTTTGGTTCGAGGAGGCGTGATTTTAGGTGGCGGAGGTTTAGGGGGTTTTTGAAACTTGTCAAAGGTGATCGTGAATGAAAGTGGGTAGTGGCGGTGGAACCACGGTAGTTTCCAACTGGTCCTGGTGGCCGCGGCTTTGATGTTGTGCAGTGACGTCATGGGCGCCAGCACATGATCAAGGCAAGAGAAGTCTGTGTTGTCTGGTTGTGTGGGAGATGCCTCCGGAGAGGACGCGATCTCCCTATATGAAACGATCTGGGAAGCCGGGCGCGTGTGGAAGGAGGATGCGATCAAGTAGTCATTGTGTACCAAAAAGTCCAGCAGCTTGAAATAATTGGTGGTATACGTGTCGTCCGCAGGGGCGTCACTTAAGAAGACTGCTTTACCGATATGTGCCGAAAATTCTTCCAATTCCGTCGGAATAATTCTTGCGTTAAGATCTCCCATATAAAGAATCAAGGAAGGGCGAGGAAGATTGCGATGGATTTCTTGGAGATCGTCCCAAAATTTATCTTTTCGGGCTTCATCGGCGTGGGGGTCCGATAGCTGACTAGGCGCATATAGCGTTACTAGATGAGTCGGGATTGGCTGTGTGCGTAGGGTCAGGGCCGCTATGCGGCCCGAAAAGGGAAGAAAGTCGGATACCAGCGGTATGCGGTGGGCAGGGATGTAAAAGCCCACCCCTGCCATGTGCTCCGTGGGCGTGCCCGAAAGGAGGAGTTTACCTCCGCCTATTCTACGTTCGTCTGAAGAAGTGGACTTCGTCTCCTGTAATGCCAGGATATCAATCTTCCTTTGTCGCGCGAAGCCCGCTAGGGCTTCCTGTTTCCCATGTCCAATTAGTGTTTCGATGTTAAAAGTACAGACGTGTAGTCTGTTGCGTTCAGGGCGCCATCCAAGAAGGCGCGTTGGTAGATCTAAAAGCGAAGGCTGCACGTAGGATCTGAAAAGATGAGCGCGAGATCCTAGAGTTGGCGCTGTGTTCCCTCTGCCATAGGCTCTTTCGAGTTGGGCAGGGCTATTCGTTACCCTTTTCGGAGGGAGCCGGGGAAGGACCAGGGTAAATTTTCCATCCTCCAGCGCGTCACGGACCCATTGTCTATAATCCCGTCTGGAACTAGAGCGGCTGGCGTTGTACTTAGATTGTCGCGCAAGCATAGCTTTCGTGGATCTAAGGCATTGATGATTCCGTTTTCCCTCCGACGCACAGCGAGATTCGTGACCACTAGCCTGTGCTATGGTGTGGCGATTAGCGCCGTTATGTAAGCCAAAAAAGTTGCGGAATAATTGTTTGGGGCGGCCGTGGTCCCCCGGCGTGCCTCTGGCGGCTCTCGCAGCACAAATGTGACCATATAGATTGCGTGCCTTGTTTCCGTAATAGACGGAATAGTGGCGAGTGCCCCGTCTAAAAAACCATAAAGAGAGGTGGGCGCTGCAGTAATGGTATTTGTGTACTGCCATTCCATTCTTGAGACAAATAGGTATCGAATGGAAAATTTCAGGACAATATGCAAACTCTCTGTCCACTAGCGAGCAATTACAAAGTCGACACCAATGGTTTCCCCTCAAAGCATGCAGGAAGCGGTTGCGATTTTTTCTCGACTCGAACCAAAAGTCCTTTGCGGCGTCTTGACGGCCCGTGGCAAAACAAGACGAAGAGAAGGAAGACCCTTGCCTCTCAGAACCCTGAACCTGAACGGCAAAGGGGAACCGAGGGCAAACGGGAAGAAAAGGCTGGCACAAATGGGGAATCACCCCAAAACTCGTCGGCTGGTTTCTCTGGCACAGCTGTAAAAGAGCGTTGCTCTTGTTACTGGCAATCTTTGGTTCCCCCGAAGGGGTAGTGGCAATCAGTGTCCTATTGGCAATCTGTTGCTCCCATTGGGAGCTAATGGCAATCTGTGTGCTCCTTAAGAGCAACTTACATATCCTAACGGTAATCTGTAGGTCGCCGCTGCTTTGAGGGTGTGGGGGCTGGCTTATAAGGTCGAGGAGAGAGGGTGGTTGAAAGTTTGAGTGGATTTGGGCCTGTTGGAAGTGTACGTTAGTAGGCTTCAAGTAAGGCTGTGGGGGTCTCTGTGGACTGCTGAAAAGGTGGCTCTGAGGCCAAGGTCAGTAGACCGAAACAACTTGTACCCAAGGATATCTTGTGTCCTTATGCTGGTGTTGAAACATCGCCCATGCTGTGCGCCACGCTAGCAAGTGCGCACCTCCTTCTGCTAATGCTAACATCAAGGTTTCCATGATGTTGCCTTTGTTGACGTGGGCCCGCCATTGGACCGCCTGTACCTCCTGTGTGCTAATCTGCATTAGCGGCAAAATGTATTCTAGCAGTTTGACTAGCTGATCGTTGGGGGCCTGAAGTTGGGACTTCTTTGTGTCTCTGAGGACTCCATACACCGCGGCTATCTGCCAAAAGACAGCATCAAAGTACAATGAACCAAACCCTGCCGAAGTTCCCACACCCTTGTTGTCGAAAGGGGGAGTGGCTTGGATGCAGGCTTTGAGGGTGGGGTCGTTGTCTAGGTACCACACAAATTCCTCAGCGAGGGTCTGAAAAAGATCTGTGCTGGTGCGCTTCCATGCTCCTTGTAGTAGCCATTCAAGTGAAGGTTGGTCCCATGCCAGGTCTGGGGGGTTTTCCTGTTCCTGCTTAGCCTGTTCATAGGCAAGCCACAGGGAAGAAGCAATCAGCCTATCCCAGGGGAGCATTGGGGAATGGGAGACATCGACTATGCGTGCCCAGTCTCCCAAGTTGTAATGTGCCGTTAGGTCATCAAAGTGTTTGCTCCACACTTCCTTAAAGTACTGTGCAAACCAGGATGCTGTGTAAAAGGTGGCCTGGAGAACTGGTTCGTATAACGGTCCCCACATGTTAACGATGTGTTCCTCTGTAAGGGCCCAGCTAGGGTTACTCCAAGGGAGTCGCGTCGGCTTAGGGGGGGGCATCAGGGCCGTAAGGTCTGCTTCAAAAACACTGACCACCCAGTAGGCGGCGTGTTGCTGGGGCGAAAAAGAGCTAAAGTTCGTACCTTCGTAGGTTTCTTTCATTGCTGCAATGAATTTGGTTGTGACCTCGGGGGCTTGCATGATAGGGTCAAGATCAAACAAGATGCGGTCTAGCTGCAATACCATGCACTTCGTTGCCGTGGGAAGGGAGGTCCAGGAGTCTTGGGCCTGCTTAGAAGACCAGTACTTACGATGCTCCTGGCAGAAACTACAGTTCTGTGCGAAGCCTAGGGGTTTATCACAGAGTTGTTGGTCGTTGGTGGTACATGGGCAAATGAGAGTCTTCCAGGGGACCGTGTCTTTCCACATGAAACCGGGGGGCACTGGGTGTTCCTTACACTTAGGGCAATCAATGCAGTAACCCAGGGCACAGGAGCAATGCTCGCAAATAAAGACTGGCTGAATGTGACTGTGGCCTTTACCTTTGTTGTGCTGGGTCTGTTGCTGTTGGGAGCCTTTGCCCGGGCCTCCGAAAATTGGGCCTTTAGGTGTTCTGGAGGGGGCCCAGGGACCTGAACCCCAGGCGCCCCAACTATCATTGTTATCCTGGTCGTCGTCCTTCTTCCAGTTGGTTCTGGAGTCGTGGTCGCGTTCCTTCCATTGGCCCTTGGCCTGGCCTTTATCTTTGGGCTTCTGGTATGTGTTGTAGTCAGACCATCCAGATTTCTGGGACCATCCTTGGTAAGAGGATCGGTGACTGCTGCCTTTGCCCATCTGGGGAGTCCATTGGTCCTGGCGATCGTTTCGGGATTTGGTTTGGGGCTTACCTTTTCCGGCTCCCTTAGCCCTAGGGGACCCTTTGCCGTAATCCTCAAAACCCTGATCTAAGAAAGCCTGGGCCGTCAAGGCGGTCATGCCGCCAGCGCCTTGAAAAGGCAACATGGGGTGAGACTCAAGCATAGAAGCCAGATCATCCGAAATGCGTACCGGCATCACCGTGTAAGGGAAAGCCTGCGCGTGGGAGGCAGTAGTGAGGTCGAAGGCCTTGTCGTAGGAAGCGCGTTGCACAGTCGTGCGGTCAGAAGTGGCGCGCTTGAGCGCCTGTGCCAGAAATAAGGTATCCCGAAGTCTCCGCGAAAATTTTGCATGCCATCTTGTCAGAGCCGCGTCGTAGAATCTGTCATGTACCAAAAGCAAGCATGAGTAGCGGCGCGCAAAGCGCGGATCAAGCACGCAGCTCACCTGCCCAATAAGTTGCTTGGGCTCCACCCGCTTAGGGGTCCAGATCTGCAGTGTCTGCCTCCAGGTCTGTAGGGAGGCGTGGGTGTCTTCTCCAGTTTCTTCCACATAGAGCTCGGCAAGGACGTCAAGTAGAGCATAATACGGTTGCATGGCCAATCTGTCTTCCAATGGCTGATCCTGCTCAATCCTGATCTTGTGGTCTTGCTGCTGGGGGTCGCGCCAGTAACGGCGACCTTGTCTCATCTGGTCCCTAAACTGGGCAGCTTGCTGTTCAGTGAGAAATTCCAGGCGAACAAGTGAAGAGGCGGAGGAAACCATATGATTGTGCATCGCCGCCACCTGGTCCCATTGGAGGCCGGCGGCTTGCAAATAATACCCAACATTTGCGTCCAGGGTCTTCTTGTTGAAAATTGGCGGTAAATCCAGCAAAAGTATGGTTTTGTTGGCCTTGGAACGCTCCAGCACCTGCAGTTGGCTGGAATGCCTGTCCAGGGTATACTGTGTCATCGCGAACTCATGTTGTGCCATCTTGTAAAATTGATCGCAGCACATCTGCAACTGGTCCAAGGAAGGAAGGATGCTCTTCTGGTGGTACTGCAGCATGGCTTGCTGCACGTTGTCCTCTGCCGTCAAGTTTGGCATGGCTCTTTCAGTAATGCTTCCAAAATCTCTCTTCTTCGTGGTAGGCTGCTCCGACCATGTGCCATCTGTGGGATTATAAAGTCTGTCTGTTGTGTGGATAGCCAGAAAATCTCGGCGGGAGCTCTTGCTGCTCCGAAGCTTGTTCTGCAGTTCTGGGTCCAGGTCCGCAAAGTTGATGTCAAGTTCCACGAGCTTCACCTCAAATTCGGCCATGTCTTCCTCATCATCGGTCCTCTGCTTCTTTGGTGGCGAGGTCGGCGCGGCGTGGGCCTTTGCCTCTGCCCTCTGCTTTTGCCATTCTCGAAACTGTGCCAGCTCATCCTGGGCAATCTCATCGCCGCCTGTGCGCGGCGCCAGCTGCGGTAGCGTTGGCCCGGCGGCCATCGGCTCACTGGGTGCGCTGGGCACCTCCGTCGGCTCCAGCGCGGGAGCTTCCTGGGACTCCTGCTCCTCTTTCTTGGCCATGGCTACGTCGGCCATGGCGCTGTAAAAATTCTAGGAAAAGACTTACCGGGAGGGAACACCAGCTAGGACACCGAAACTGTGAAGAAAGCTGTGAAGTAAAGCTGTGATGCCACACTGCCAAAGGCGGGGGCGGGACTGCGGAAGTGAAGTCCTAGTCCTAAAAGTCGAAACTTAGAAGCACTCGAGCGCTCCTAGAGCGCGGGCTGGGTCAAGGACCCGTCACTGTGCTTGTGCCAAACGCCTGGGTCACATGTTTACAAAGGTCTTCTCCGATTCTGATGAAAGGCTTATTTGCAAGAATTTAGGCGCTAGTTGCGTTTGGGGTGCGTGGGAATGTCTCCGCTGCGTTTGGGGTGCGTGGGAATTTTGGCGCACTTTTAGAACTTTTAGAACTTCTAGAACTTTTAGAACTTTTAGAACTTCTAGAACTTCTAGAAATCTTAAAACTTTTAGAACTTCTAGAACTTTTAGAACTTCTAGAACGTTTACAACTTTTAGAACTTTTATGAACTTTTAGAACTTTTAGGACTTCTAGAACTTCTAGAACTTCTAGAACTTTTAGAACTTTTGGAACTTTTAGAACTTTGTATACATACACATATGTGCATGTATGTATGTATAGATATACATACATGTACACATAAAAACACTTACAGTATAATTATACATAAACAAAAAACACAAACACATACATGTACATATCATTACATATATATCTGGACATACACACACACATATGTGTATATATACAGGTGTGTGTGTGTATACATTTACATAGATATATACATACATCGACATGAAATATGTATTGTATGTCTGTAGATATATGTGGGAAATATGTATTGTATGTCTGTAGATATATGTGGGGGGGGGGGGGCTTCGGGCGTGTTTGGTGCAGCCTTGCTTCCTGAAAGGTGTTTGCTCTGATGATGTCTGTGTATGGTTCCGCAGTTTGAACCCTTCTGGAATTTTTAAAACTTTTAGAACTTCTAGAACTTTTAGAACTTCTAGAACGTTGACAACTTGTAGAACTTTTATGAACTTTTAGAACTTTTAGAACTTCTAGAGCTTTTAGAACTTCTAGAACGTTTACAACTTGTAGAACTTTTAGAATTTTTAGAAACTTTGGAACGTTTAGAACTTTGTATACATACACATATGTGCATGTATGTATGTGTAGATATACATAAATACATACACACACTTGCAATATAAATATACATAAGCAAAAAAGACACAAACACATACATGTACATATCACTACATATATACCTGGACATACACACACATATGTGTATATATACAGGTGTGTGTGTATATACTTACATAGATATATACATACATCGACATGAAACAAGTATTGTATGTCTGTAGATATATGTGGGGGGGCTTCGGGCGTGTTTGGTGCAGCCTTAATTCCTGAAAGGTGTTTGCTCTGACGATGTCTGTGTATGGTTCCGCAGTTTGAACCCTTCTGGAATTTTTAAAACTTTTAGAACTTCTAGAACTTATAGAACTTCCAGAACTTTTAGAACGTTTAGAACTTTTGGAACTTCTAGAACTTATAGAACTTCCAGAACTTTTAGAACTTCTAGAACTTTTACAACCGGGTGAAGGTTACTAGAACTGTTACAACTTCTAGAACTTTTCGAACTTTTAGAACTTCTAGAAGTTTTACAACTTTTAGAACTTCTAGAACTTTTAGAATTTGTGGAACTTTTAGAACTTTTCGAACTTTTAGAACTCTTAGAACTTTCAGAACTTTTGGAACTTTTCGAACTTTTAGAACGTTTGGAACTTTTGGTACTTTTAGAACTTTTAGAACCTGTAGATCCTTTGGAACCGTTAGAGCTTCTAAAAGCTCTAACAGTTCTAGAAGTTCTAAAAGTTCTAAAAGTTCTAAAAGTTCCAAAAATTCTAAAAGTTCGAAAAGTTCTAAAAGTTCCGCAGTTTGAACCCTTTTGGAATTTTTAGAACTTTTAGAACTTCTAGAACTGTTAGAACTTGTAGAACTTCTCTAGAACTTCTAGAACTTTTAGAACTGTTAGAACTTCTGGAACTTGTACAACTTTTTCGACCCTTTAGCTGCTGAAACGCCCACGCGCCCCAAATGCAGGGAAGACGTTCCCACGCGCCCCAAATGCAGTCAACCCGAATTTAGAGCTTTGGGTCTCAAGGTTGTGTGGGCTTTGGGGCTCACGGGTTTTAGAGCGATAGGCTTTAGAGTACAAGCTCTCATTTGGCTTCTTTCAATATTTTCCACGGTCAGGGACGCCCTCCAACAGGACAACGACAATCAACAATATTCCAGGTCGGCCCCCCCCAGGACCGGCACACCTGCACTCATCCGCACCAGGACCGAACATAGCCACATGGGGCCAGAAACCGCAGGAGAATAGACTGGACACTGCAGGAGGAACTATGCAAAAAAGAAGTCGTCGTCGTCGTCATACCGTCGGACATATTCATGAAGTCGACCATCAGGCTGCTCTTGACTTAGCTTGCGGTCCGAATACTATCTCTCCAAACCATTACATTTAGTTAATCTGGAGTTATAAGCGAGCGTGCGGCTCAATTAGTCAAGCTCTTTCCTGCTACTTTATACATGAAGAGTTTTTGACATGAAGAGTTGTAGAATAGAAATGAAGGAATCGAGTTCTGTGTAGTAAACAGGAACTTGGCTACTTCATAAGGCTGCACTGGCCTCTTTCTTTGATCCAGGCTGTAGCCCTTGAAGTAGGGGAGATTACATTACAATAAAGCATGCAAGCCAAACAAACGCTGAATTCTAAAGCGGCCGAGACTCTTATGTCGGAGGGGGCTCAAGGCTTTAGGGCCTCGGGGTTTGGGTGTTCCATGAGGACAGTGAAAGCAGCAGTGACACGGATTTTTCTGGACTTGTAGGGCGTTTTCAGGTTGAAGAAGTCTCATGGTAAGGAGCATGCGGTTGGAGGACAGAAAGCACGCAAGCTGCAGCTAAGTTCGAACCGGTACAGGTGAACTCCACGCCACCAACTCAGATCAACAAGCAATGAACTCTCTAAGAACACCACACCGCTGGCCAACAGCCTGATGCGGTGGTAAAGCAGGCTCGGCTCCTTTCCTGGCACATGGACGGATCGGGGATCGGAGGCTCTGACACGGGGTGCCGTTCAAACGACGCCACAAATAAAGACTTGTGCTGATATGTGATGCAGTGTATGATTGTCGTGCAGCTACCACAAACCTAGTCCGAAGAAGACTTGTGTGAAGAAGGGCACTTCCCGGTCGTTCTGAGCCTCCGCTTCAAACAGATGTCCAATTGAGTCTTCTCCTTCAGCTCCTCACGACGCGCGGATGCCACGACTCAAGAAGCTTCACAAGACAAGTAGACCATCCGGCTTTGGGGCGACTCTCACACAGCCATACACGGTCCTCGATCATGGCGACGGGATTGCTAGACACGTGGTTCACCTGACAACTCTCGTCAAGGTAGGCGTGGGCCCACGAGCCCACACGAGATCGGCCTGAAAGATGAAGTCACCGACGCAGATGCGGTTGGGCATCTCCTGCTTCTCGTTCCACGCAGCCACAAGGCCGCCCTGCAGCCGATTCGGCCCAAAGGGAGACCAAAAAAACCGCAGTCCGTCGGCCTCGAAGACGTTTGCGACAAAGACGCCGTCCCTCGGAGTGCTTCGGCTTTCTCTCACTGTCGCTTTTGAATAGGTTGGCGACTCACCCCTCTACACGATGCCGCACAGCAGCTTCCTGAGATTCGGGCTTACTCCATGACCTGTAGGTGACATCGAGACCAAGGGAAGCCTGTGGCTTCTTGCTGATGGCCTCAGCAAGAGCGGCCGGAAGCAACCCAGTGAAGGCAAACCACGATCCGGACTCTCGCCCACCACGGTTACTCGGTTACTCCCCGAAGCTGAAGTTTAGGGCTGGGCAGCAGTGAAGCGATACCAGTTCTCAGCATCATCGTCACCCATGACCTGAGGTAAGCCAAGGCCTGTCTGTGCGCCCGTTTGTATGTCGAAGAGGGGCTCCAAGGACCAGACGCCCGCGCGGTCCCCGCCGCAGCCACGCCATGCGAGAGGAAAGATTACCCACTGTGAGTTTGGTGCTCTTTGCAATGGTATTGGAAGCCACAGAGTTGGCCTTCACATCTCTGCTAGTCCATCCCGTTTTGTGATGTCTAGCATACCACTTTTTGTGCAAATGAGCTACTAGCATTAGAACTGGGCATGTCCCGCTATCGGCCCTCTCTTCTGGAGCCGACTCCAAAGCGGCACGGCCGAGATGGCAGCGTCTCATGCTTTTGGCACTGAAAGGCTACACACTGACACTGCCCAGGCCCAGGCCCACTCGCACTACCCCGGAAAACGAGCCCCAAACAAAGCAGACTCTGTGGTAAGGATTCGCTGGGGCCACCTGTGCTATAAAGGCTTTTGCGGCTACAGGCTATCGGTCGCAGATGTGCTGTTTCTCCGAGTCTCGCACTGGTCTTGGCCAGTCCACAAAGAAACTTCTCCAGCTCAGATAGAACCCTCTGGGCTGGCTGGTGCTGCCAAGACTGCACACAAGCAGTGACGGCTGAAACGTATGCCGCATGGTGCTCCAGCTTCCTTCGCTGCTGCACAGACAGCACCGACAGGGCTGCAGACCATTCCATTCCACGGGTGCAAGCAGCAATCGCAGCGCAGCACGTGATCAAATTCTCCTGGAGCCGCCTCCGGCGAAGCTCTGCGACCAGGACCAAGGCGAGCTGCCAGTGCCCTGCCTTCTCAGAGGCGCTGATGGCAGCATTGTAAGACACGAGGCTCTTCTCCAGAAACGCCCCTTCAAGGTCCTCTAGGAGCTGCAAGGCACCTTCCCAGTGGCCACCTTTCTCGCAGGCACTAATGGCCGAGTTGAAGATAACCAGATCCAATCGCAGCTTCCGACCACGGCATTCCGCCAGGAGCGCCACGGCCTCCTGCCACTGCCTGGCACCATGTCAGCAGAAGCTATCCGTAAGCCTGGCACCTGCGCTTTGAAAGCCGTAACCGCAAAGGCCAACAGCACACGTGTGAATCAAATCAATTCAAGACAGTCGTTTCAAGAACAAAGCCGTCGTCATAGCCATCATTGGCTTAAATCAGCATCAATGACCTGGTCTCACAGCCTCCCCGGTTCGATGTGTCTACAGCAGTCGTCGTCGGTGTCGTCGTCGCTCGCGTCTCGGCAACCACTACAAGGCCAACAACCCAAACACGGCAAACGACGACTATACTTGCAACGACTACACGAACAGATGCGAAAGCATTGCATTGGGAACCGTCCCGAAGCCACGGCGGCACAAGCCAGTGTGCACTTCCTGACCACGACTCCGACTATCACGCGCTACAGACTGAACAGTAGCAGCTTCACTGTAGCAGCAATGGCGGCAGTAGCACAAGCACTGCTCTTAGCAGCAGACCTGGCAGAAGTGATCCGTGCTGCGAAGTGTCATAAAGCGTAGCAGTCGTTTAGTACTGGTCGTCATCGCAACGGTAGAAGTAGAAATAAAAGAAGCAGTTGTGGAAGTAGTAGAGGCAGTAGAATCAGCCGAAGTTGTGGACGTAGAATTGTCATCGTCATAGCACTAGCGGTACAACTGAACTCCAAGTCAAGCTTGGTCTGGCGTCCTAAAGCCTCCGACTGTATCTCAAGATCCCTTACAAGACTGGGAAAGCCACCAAATCTTGCAAACAAAAGCACTAGTAGTAGTAGTAGTAGTAGTAGTAGTAGTAGTAGTAGTCGCAGCACCAGTAGTAGTAGTAGTAGTAACAGCAGTAGTAGTAGTAGTAGTAGTAGTCCGGAAGCATTCCTGGCTGTCTCCATTGCACTGACGGCTGCCCCATAGGTGACGGCGGTCCTCGCCAATGCATCAACATGCATTACACATCTGTAAGTCTCAGCTCCTGCTTTTGTGAATGTGCAAGAATATGCCACAGCATCAAGACGTGTAAGTGTATACACACGGGGGTGCAACTATGCACACGGATGCATAACGACGCTGCGTGGCTTGAGAGAGAGGGAGGGAGGGAGAAAGGGAAGGGAGAGGAGGAGATGTGTGCATGTGTGTATGTGTAGATATATATATATATATATATATACATGTAATTGCAGCTATACAAATATATACAGATCAGACATAAATACAGGTTTCAACAAACGTAGAAAAAGAGATATAGATATCGGTATAGATATAGATACAGGTACAGAAACAGATTCGGATTCAGATATACATCTCATCTAGATATAGATATTGGTATACAGACACAGATATAGATATGGATATCGAGATGATTCAGTCTGATATAGAAATGGACATGCCACGTGCGTGCTACATGTTGCTTGTGCGCACATACTGTTTTTGTATACCTGTCCGTGGTTGCAAACATCCGAAGATGCTTGAATGCTTGCATGTGTGACCACCACGAACCTGGACATGCTGTTCCGTCGCCTGTTTTTACCCCCTCCGCGAGAATCTTGAGGTGGCCGTGAAGGCAGCTCGGCTTCAGCCGCCTTTTCAGAAGCATGCTCTTTCAGAGCTGCTCCTCCCACCAGGGCGGGCGGGAGGGATCCAAAAGCTGCACAAACATCGCTCAGAAAGCATGATCACGACATGCTGTTCCGTCGCCTGTTTTTACCCCCTCCGCGAGAATCTTGAGGTGGCCGTGAAGGCAGCTCGGCTTCAGCCGCCTTTTCAGAAGCATGCTCTTTCAGAGCTGCTCCTCCCGCACCACCTGCGGCCGCAACGCGCGCTGCTCTCAAGTGGATGGCCTCAGCCTCAAGAGAACTGTAGAAGCAGGCGGCGGTCCTGATGCGATTCCGCGATTGCTGCGGCAACGCTGGCAGCACCCAGAATCCCGTCATCTCTTGGAGATAGTGCTCCAGCGTGACTTGTGATTTCAGCCGCATGCGCCACATCAAATCTGTAATTGGAACGCCACGCTGAAAAGCAGCGATGGCCCCTCCAGCTCGAAGCGAAGCGGGGGTGATAGCAGCCGTGGCCGGTACACCCAGGATCCGCAGCAGTCTGTCCCAGCGTCTTCGGTAGGCAGAAGGGCTTCCGGGGTACAAGCTAGCCGTAGCAGGAAGGTTCTCCCAAACAGATAAGATGTGCTCCATTGCCGTAATGTCATCCAGCTTCACATGTTGGATGCGGGCGGCTCGCCTCCGGCTCTTCGGCGCCATGATGCGAAGGTAGAGCCAACGATGTCCGGGTTCCAGGGCATCCTCCGGTGTGAGCAAGTTGCGCCTAGTGGCCCTCAAGATTTCTCCCGGCCGCGAGACAAAGAAGAAAACTGCCAACGTAGCAGCAGCCCATCTTCTCCAGCCCATCGCGAAAGCCAATCCCACGAGCGCCCGGAGAAGAGCTTCAGGGACCGGCGTGCGATGCGACACCGGTTGGAGTTCCTCCCATCTCGTAACCATGTTCCACGCGACGCTCATATGAGGTCGCACCAAAGGGTAAATCTTCTGAGCGTGCGCGAGCAGTTGCCGGTACGATCCCAAAGGGTATCCTGTCTTGTAAAGAACATCCCCATAGTCCCGCAACAACAAGCTCAAGAGGGGAGGGCAGCGAAACAAGCTAATGACAGCTTGCTCCGTGACACTCTCCCTCAGCCACCGAAGAAAAACGTTCCAGATCTGCTCCCTCAGCCTCAGCGTGACCTGCTCGATGAGTTCGACGTCGAACAAAGATCCTTCGCGAGCCCGCCGTGGTTTGCGAGGCCCGGGGTTCTGAGCTTCCCCTATGCGCCGTGTCCCGGTGAACGCGGCGTCCTGTAAGGAGGAGCGTAGCCCTCCAGAAGCTCGCAGTAAGCTCTCGGCCAGCTCCAGGGCAGCTTTCTTTGGAAAGGCCTCGGCAGCTTTCGAAGAGGATCCCAGACCAGGGCCGTTCCGGCCGCGCGCGTGCCAGTGTTGGTGGCCTCCCAAGCAGAGGGTGTCACAGCCACGAAGGTCAGCAGTGGTGAGCACGCGCGTGCGCTTTAGCCATGGCTCGGAAGAACGGCAGCGGTCAAAAGTCCAGAAGCAAGGCCGAGGGCAGCGAAGAAGGAGCGCCTGGGCAGCAGGGTAAAGCCAGAGGAGGGAGGTGGCGGGGCCGTCAACCCAGAAGGGCACGCCCAAATCCAGGCAGAGACCCGCAAAGGAGAAAACGAAGTCGGCCACACGATTCTCAAAGTCCACTTTGGCCTGGTTTAGGGCGCTGAGCCCGGTGAGCCCGCAAGGTTCGTCGGCAGACCGAACCCGTGGAGCCCTGGCAACAGAAAAGGTGGCACCTGGAGGAGACAGGCCCACAGCTGAGAAGCAGCCGGCCCGGAGGCCGTCAAACAACCTAGCTTGCAGCTCGCAATCCAAAAGGTCTTGGGACGGGCCGCCCAACCAGTCATAAGTCAGCGCAGGCTGCCCTGACACTTCGACCCAAGCCTTAGCAACATTGCGGGTACCAGCGAAAAGGCACAGGTACACGGGCACCGCAGGACGAACGGAAGCAGGTTGGCGGCGGCGGTCGGGCCAAAGGAACTGGCAAGCCGAGCAAGTGCTGAAAAATGCAGCAAGGCTCGCAGAAGCAGGGCCAACATCCGGAACAGGAGGGGTGGAAAAGTCGCAAGCGTGATCAAAGGTTAAGTCCGCGGAGGGCTCTCGACGCGGCACTTGGGAGGCCAACGGTAATCCACATCGGTTCCGGAAGCTGGACAAGAGCTGAGGCAAGCCTTGCATCTGTTCGGGCAGCAGGTCCAGGCCGGAGAGGAAGAGGTCGAAGAGGCGAAAGTCGCCGGAAGCGCCGGCTTCGTACCAAGCTGGCGTGGGCACGCTAGCCGAGCGAGTCTGTCTGCAGCGAGTATCATCGTCGCTGGGGTTGTCCTCAGAGGCGACGAAGGCAAAAGAAGGATGCAAATTGAAGAAAATGTAGCCCGGAAGGGAGGCTTGCAAGCGCACGTTAAGTGCCACGGAGCTCGACCTCCCCTTCAGCAAAGCGCCCAGCACCACTTGCGAGTCGAGCAGACCTATTGTCCTCGCGTTTTCCCACGGGCCCGCCCCGAGCCTCTCCTCGACGAGGAGATAGCTCTCAGCTTCTTTCAAGTTTATGTGCAGCCCCGCTTTCCTCCGGAAGGAGGCGAACAATTTGAAAGGAAGGGCCCGAGCAAGAAGGGTCCAAAGCGCATGGGTGCGGTAGGCTTCCCCAGGCAATTCATCTTGGTATGCAAGCTGGCCCGCTCGACGGAGCATGGCCTCACTAGGTCTGAGCAAGCGGTTCCACAGCCCTTTCACCAACACGTGCCTCTGCAGTTCACGGCCCCAGGCTGGCCCGACTTGGGTGATGACGCCGGCACCTCGGTCGTCGGAAGCGTCGGTTGCTGCTAACAGACCGCTGGAAGAGGCACGCATGTCGCTCACCAGGAAGGGGGCGACCACACACAAGGTGAAGAGTTCCACCTTAAGCTCCGGAGGGACGCGCACCACAGCATTCCGAGCACGGTCCCGTTGCAAGAAGTAGACCCAGTTCAGGAGAGATAGGCACCGGCGGCGGTAGGCCAGGACAGAGACCCACGACCCGGCGAGCACTTCCAAGAGGCTGACGGTCAGCACCGGGAGCCTGAGGCATGCTATGGTGAGGCCGACAAGTGGGATCAGCCGCGTCCAGGCCGGACGCACGAAGCCCTGCAAACCATCAAAGTCCGAACCCCAAAAGGAGGCACAGTGCTGCTTAAGGAAAGTCTTCCCTTTGTGGACGGGCAGGGGTGCCGCCGCGTAAGCCTCAAAAGCGCGGTCCATGAGAGGGCCCGACTCAGAGGGGCCGGTGCTAAGCAAAGCACGCTCCAACACAATGAGGTCATCAATGACCACCCCTAGGCACAGATCGCCTCGGCAGGGCCGGCCCCGTAGGGAGAGGAGAGCCTCGAAAGGTGCAACGCCCCGAGCCAGCAAAAGGCCAAGGTGACTGGCCTGGCCGAAGCTCACAGAGTTGAGGTCCCCCATAGCCATTGTGAAGAGAGCCGCGGAGACCTGCTTGCACCTCCAAAGTTCCGGGCGGAAGCACTTCAAGGAGGCTAGCTCGTGAGGGGCAAAAGTGCCAACGAAGCGGTACAGTCGGCTCCTGCTTTCCGAAATTAGGAAATTATGATAAAAATCCTTCAAGTCGGTGCCCGAGGCCCAGAAAGCTTCACCGTTACGGAGCTCCAAAGACAGCAGGGCGGCGGCGGTTGGCATAAGAGCGAGCCACCGGCTGTCCCCGATTTGCACCATGTTAGACGGCCTGGCATCAACTATGAGCCGGTCTCGCGTGGCGTCCTTTGGCACAGCAAACAAGCCGCAGCAGCCGGCCATGGAAGTGTCGTCGGCCGGAAACAGGGCCAACCGGTCGGAGGCATCGAGAAGAGGTAGCAGCTCCAACAGGGCTTGCTTATTTCGGGACCTAAACCTTACCCTAGGGGGGTCGAAGGGGAGGTCGGCGAAATCCCGGCTCGAAGCGCTTGGGTCCACGTACAGGGCTCGAAGCTGATTGTCCAAGAAAGGGCACGGGTCGAATGCCGGGGCTTCGGGAAAAGAAAGGCGGCTGGCCTCAATGTCCTTTGCGGGAGCAAGGCTCGGCAGGGAAACGGAGGCTTTCTCAGAAGCGGCTTGCAAGGCAGAGAGCTGCTCTTCGATCTTTTCAACCTTGCCCGCTGCCCGGCCCATGTCGGCGGCAGCCACAGGTGGGTGGTTCGACCAGGCATTCAGCCTGCTTGCAAGTCTGGCCCAACATCTGCCCACCGAGGCCCACGCAAAGCAAAGGGAGAGCAGGCAGAGCCACGGCCGACCCGGTGCAGCGGAAGAGCCAGGAGTCTGTCAAGAAGGCGGGCAGTGAGCTGAAGGGCGACGGGGTCGCAAGTGGCAGTAGCTGTGGCGGCGGCCTCGCAGGCTACCAAAGAAGAAGAAAAGAAAGCCTCATCGACAAAGGAGGAGGCAGGTCCGCGGGAGGGGGCGCAAAAGGACAAAGTCCCGTCAGCCAGGAGCTCTGTCAAAGAATTCGCAAAAGTGCATGCATGGAAGGCTGGGGCTGACGTCTCAGGCAAAGGCATCGCTCGGCCCGGCGACGGCAGCCACAAACGGCCTGAACAGATCACTTTCCTTGACCCCCGGAGGGGCCTGGTTTGTCGCCCGTGGGGGCGTTCGGGTTGCCACCTTTGCCGCCGCCGCGGCCTCTCCCACGGCCGCCACCATCGGCAGCATCATCATCACCACCGCCCTTGTTGCTGGGTTCACCGCCGCGGCTCTTCCCCAGCTTGCGTTTTGCATCCAAGAAGCTCTCAAGTTCCTTGACACGGTGGAGAAGAAGGTCGGACCACCGGCCGCTCAACAGGCGAGTGTGGTAACTTTCGAGCGGGTCCAAGAGGACTTTGCGACCCTGGAAGGAACCCAACGGCGGAGGGCTCTCAAGTGTGATTTCCTGCGCATAGGCCCACGAGCCAGAGTCGATGCATGCCTGGTCCAAGGCAGCCAGTGCTAAGCAGGTGCGGGCGCGGGCTTCCGCAGGCCTGTCGTCCCTAAGGGCGTCAAGGATGCCGGCCAGGCTCCACATCATGCGGATCGTGGTCGGGTAGTATCCGACCCGGCTCCTGAACTCCACCCAAGCTCTAGCGGAACTCTGGGCAGCACTGAGCGAGCCAACGGCCCGCCGCGACAAGAGATCCTCATCAAGCAGGCGCTCAATCTCTTGGTGTATGAGTTCAGGGGCCTTAGTGAGGCTTTCACGCAGGAGCCGGTAAGCAGCGCCCTTCGAGCGGGAGGCCCCCGCAGTTCCATACCCGTCGGAGGGAGCGGACCCTTCTGCCAGGTCCAAAGCGGCTTCCAGACTTTGGGCACGGTCTGCGGGCCGGCGCCGATCTTGCACAAGCTGCTTCATGAGCCCCGTGAGGGTGACAACGGCCTGTTCGATTGGAGCTCCGCCGGGCGCTTCGTCAAGGAGAGCGGCACCTGAATCCTGGCTGCCCCCAAAGTCGGAGCCGTCTCCCAGGACAGCACCAGGACCTGTACCGGCAGTGGCAGCCGGGAAATCTCCCAAGGCAGAACGGCCCTTCTGCATGAGGCTGCTCAGCTCTCGCAGCTCGGCCGGCGCAACACCTGAGTCAAGCGCGGCCTTGACGACTGCAGGATCAAGTCCGGGGACTTCTTTTGCGCGGCCCGGCGGGGGCGGCGTGCCAGGGACCGACCCAACACCACCTTGAGGGGCCTGCCGTGGTTGAGCAGCCTTAGCCTTCGGACCTGTCTTTGCTCGGGCACCTGTGGCGGCCTTCGCGGGCGGCTCCTTTGCAACAAGTTGCTGCACGCTGGCACTGAGCTGCCCAATGGTGGCCTCAAGCGCTCGGAAGCGGGCTTCGAAAGGGTCAGCCGGGAGCGGAGGACCAGAACTCAAAGCAGACTGGTAGCCGAACTGGCTTTCCGCAAGCTCAACAAGGGCCGGGGCGAAAGGCAGCAGGGGGCCGTCATGAGGCCCGAAAGTGATGTCTGGGACCTCACCGGAATCAAACACAATCTGCTCAGCAACATTGCGAGCCAGCATGCCAAACCAAACTTACCCTGGCACCGTCTTCAGAAACACTGGCGCGGTCCAGGGAGGACGCGCAGGCCACTTCGACAAGAATTGGCTTTGTGAAAGGGCCGGCCGGGAGTTTTCTTTTATTTGGCTTTTTGTCCCAGGCCTGGTGAGGAAAAATAGCGAGGACGCGCTCTTCAAAGGGCGCCACGAGAATCGAAGAAATGGTGCGTCGGGAAGCGCCGTCTCCAACGGCAAGCACCCCTAGCTCATAGTCATAATTAAGAGAAGACCCGGCCACGACAAAATGGAGCTCCAGAGGTCTCTCTGCTTCTTCTGAGGACTCGCCTGCCTCAGTCATGCCTTTCCACAGGTGGTCCTAGCCCGGCAGCTTCCGAGACGGCCGAGGCCTCCCACTGGGAAGGCAGCCCCACAAACACTGCAAGATCTGACACGTAGCCCGCAGGCTTGACCAAAGCTTTTGCAGCACCGAAGGAGCGGAACAGGAGAGGAGGGTTGTAGCAGATACCTCGGTGATCACGAGCCACAAGGTACACGCGGCTGGCCAAGGGGTTCTCCTCACGACCGCTAGGGCCTCGATGACCGCCCGCCAAGACCCGCCTAACCCAATCCGTGCAGCGAGGGCCCGGCGCTCGGCTTCAGACAGTTGACCAGGCGCGGTGGCCGACAAAGCAGAGGCAATTTCGACAGCACGCTGCGGGCTGGGAACAGGTGAAGGCACAACAGGATGGGCAGGGCGGTGTGCCGCGGAAGCGGAGGGAAGCTCAGGGTCGGCACCCAGAAAATCACCCAAAGTGGTCGGCGACGGGCCGAGGCGGCTATCCACGAGCCGGTGCAAAGCCCGGACCTCACCGGCGAGCAGGCTGACCTCGGAAGCGAGGTCGGACACACGTGTCACGAGCGCACTCACTGCGGCCTCAAGGTTGCTCATACACTCAAAGAACCCTGAAGAGAGGACCCGGCTGGGTTCGCAAGAGAACAACCCTCTCTCGGATGGCTGCAGCCCACCAGACCCGGATCAGATAAAGGAGATCGATGAGGGGCCCCAAGAAAAGGCCGAGGAGGATGCCCAGGCAGAAGGAGCGAGGATCGATCTGTGCCGGGAAATCGAGCTCCGGACAGACCAAGGTGGGAAGAGGGGAAGTCTCAAGGCCCCCCGGAAAGAGCTCCTCGGCAGCACGAAAGAAAAGGGATGCCAGCGACCCTCCTAGGAGGCTGGCTTGCACGGGCCTAAGGGCCATCCACTTGCTTAATCCAAAAGCTGCACAAACATCGCTCAGAAAGCATGATCACGACATGCGGGGCTGCTCTTCGCACGTTGATTGATGCAATTTGATTTGCGGAGTGCTCGTGACTCTGGCATGCTGCCAGATTGCGATGGCCTCCTGATCGAACTTTGCGGCTGTAAAACCTAACACGAAGATGTCACACCTCTGAGATTGTTTAAGCCTTTAAACCGTTTTCCTGCTGAAATATGTAATCTTGCTCCAATTCGATGGCACTCTGCGTACTCTAAGAGGTTCCTTGCCGAAGCAGGTGTCTCCACGAACAGCGACAGAGCCCTCTGCCACTGCTCGCCAGAGACACAGGCCGTCATTGTAGTGTTATAGCCTCGGTGACCCGGCACACGACATGCGTCCGGCTTATGACTGAGCTGAGCGGAGCAGCTTCACTGATCACCCTTTTAGGAGTTTCGCAGACGTTGCCATCATCGGAAAGACTCCAAGGATGCAGGACTACGAAAGAACACCAGCAAGCTCGAGCGAGTCTAGATTCAAGTGTTCCTTGAGATAACTCAGACTCCAAGCAACAGCTTGACTAGCGTGACTAGCCACATCCACACCCTGTCTTGTCAGGCCACGCTCCCGCCTGAAACAGCACAATAGCCTCACTTTCCCATATTCTTTGTGGCTAAGGGTTCGCCAGATTGGACCGGAAAACGAAAAAAAGAGACAAGGCCTTGAAAATATTGAAAGGACAGTCGTGATTCTGCGGACTGTGATCACCCAGACCTAGGGAGAGGCGAGCGTCAGATTCATGAACGTGAACCGTCCCTTTTCAAGATGGTCAGGCATACAATTGACAATTGCAGGGCTTGCTGGGCCTCAAGATGTCAACTCGTGTCTTCCCGGTCTTCTGGTCAAGGAGCTGATGATCGATGGGCGGAGGCTGGCGAAGCCCATGCCAACGAAGAGCAGAAGGGCCTGGTGCCGAGAGAGAAGGGCGATCATTCGTCAGAGGTTTCTGCACGCAACAGCAAATCTTTTCGTTAAAAGCTGTTCTTCGGAATTCTTCAGTTCCCTCGGCCATGGAGCAGGTCCTACTGATGCATCGCGAGTTCAAGCAGCGCCTGCTCCCAGTGGCAGCTCCTCTCGCAGGCGCACATGGCGGCGTTGTGCGCAATTCTCCTTACAGGCGAACCGAACTTACCGGTCGAGCCGATTCTTCTGGTCTTGTCTCCTTTTCTGAACCTTGGCATCAGTTTGCTACCTCAGCCGCGAATGCCGACAAGACTCGATTGCAGCCTTCGCAGCTGGAGTTGAAACAACCTCAGACTCACAAGGAGCTACTCATTGCAAACTCCACACAGCGGCAAGCCATCAAAGCTAGTCCCACTTTTAGCACTTCCGCCTCTACAGCCAGCATCTACTACTCTTAGGCACGGGGCTGACGCAGTGCCTCTTCCCAAGCACCATGGGCCGCGCAGGCACTGATAGCGGCACCAGCCGTGACGACCGTGCCTGTTACAAGAGGGGAAATGCGCCAGGGAAGAGAAAGCTGAGAGCACCTTGAAAGCGTTTATAACGCGCACCTCGTAGTCCGCCAGCGTTGAGGCTGTCAAGGAGTTGGAGGGCCACGGGCCACTCCTCAAAGCAAAGCCGAGACAAAGCCGCAAAGACGCCTTCGCTTCCGCACTCCCTGGCCTGGCCCCTCTCGCTTGCAGTGATCCCGCAGTTGTAGCTCACCGCATCCTCAGAACCCAGAAGAGTGGTGGGGCTCAGGTCAGCTTGGGCTTGGGCTTGGGCTTGGCTTGTCCGCGAGATGATCCCGTGCGGCCACAGTTTCGGCCTCGCCTCGTTCACGGAGTTCCTGCAGGGCCAAGAGGCTGACGGCCCAGGTGGGGGCGGCCGTGGCGGCCGTGGCGTTGAAGGAGATCCGGTCGGGCTCCAAAGCCACGAATCGGATGGCTGACAGCTGCATGATGGCCAACTCCCAGCTACGGCTCTTCTCGAAGGTATTCAGGCTGCTGTTGTAGCTGATCACATCCCTCCGCACCCAAAGAGCAGAGGCAGAACGAAAGAGGCTTAGAGCAGCTCGCCAGTGCTGGCCTCGGTTATGAGGGCTGAGCCATTTCTGACCATCTGCTAGACCATTCAAACAAAACAACCTTTAGACTGCCGTAGGCCCAGAGGAAAAGGTACACAAGCAGTCGATACACCCTTTTCGCATGCAGTGATGGCGGCATTGAAGGAAATCTCGTTCAGTTGCCAGCTTCTTGCGGGTATAGAAGTCAGGACTGCCAAAGCTTCCTGCCACTGGCCTCTCCTGTCGCATGCGCTGATCGCAGCTGTGAAGATGGCAGCGCTCGGTTGCCCAGTCGACGGAACACCTGCACACCTTGAGCATATGAAACGAATAGGCTGCTGAAGAAAAGCTGAGCCCCATGAGTTCCACGCCTCGTTCTCATCTACTCGCAAGCCCGCACAATCGCCGCAGTTCGAGGCCATGCCAGCAGCGATTCGAGCTGAGTGCCCGGGATGCCCGGGGACCCCAGGTTTCGAGGAAGAAGGTGGGGTAGCGCTTTGTGGCGTAAGTACAAAAGCCACGATCAACACCGGGATCTGCCTCTGTGGCTTGGAGAAAATGGCTTCGTGATTCTTGCAAGTCCACTGATTCTGGCAGAAACAAGACACACAACGAACATGACAGCTCTGTCTTTTCGTGCGCTTACACTTACACGCCGTCCGAAGCCGCTCAGAAGAGGGCTGGCAAGCGCTCTCTTGCAGCACGCACTGCGAAATGCGTTTCTCATACCTCCGTCTCCTCGCTACTTCGACAAGAGGAACGAGACCCAGGTCTTGTGAGCCCGATCTTGGCCAAGGCGTCACTTACCAGAGGACCCTGGTCAGTAGTCCTCTTCCTTGCAAATGCAGCGCGCAACAAACGGCCGTGTGTATTCTTGCACGTCGAACTGTCTCATTCGGCTTTCAGCTGAGCATTCGTATCGACCGGTGGCAAGCATAACAGAGCAAAGAGATGCTAAGCTTGTGAATGCCCAGGTTCGATATCATCAAGCACAGCCAGGAAGCCTGAATTGAGTCTGGGCAAACTTGAGTCGGGCCAAAGACAGACGTCAAAACTCTGGCGAGCTGCCGCGTATGCAGAAGTGCCGAGGCGCCGATGACCCAATTTGGCAGCTGAGATGGAATCAAGGTTTCCACCTTCCATCGTGAGAGAACCTCATGGGAGCATGCTACCAGCTGGTCATGTTCGTGAAGCCTAGGCCTAGCCTCTTTCCGAGGCATCACAGGCGGCCGGGCGGCCCTCATGTCTTGGGTCGCGCTTCCAATGACGAAGTGCTGCTGAGCTTTAGCGACCAGCCGGCCGGTTGTAGCATTCCTCCGGACAGGGAGTCTGCATGACTCTTTGGGCTGCTGCCCCGCAGGCCGAGTGGCTGGAGGTGCATGGACCACACCTGCCGAACTCCTGTGCCAAACCTGAAGCACCGTGACAGAAAAAAATCGAAGCACGAGGATGGCCGGAATTAGCCCGCGGCGACGACACGGGCCCGGTAATCTGCCCACGAAGGGTTGGTGCCAGCCAACCCTCGGTACCAGAGTTCTCATGCAGTCTGTCTGTCTCTCTCTCTCTCTCTCTTTGTCTCTCTCTCTCTCTCTCTCTCTCTCTCTCTATCGCTTTTGCCGAGATCGAAGCATCGAAGGAGACCTGGAATTTGGGATCCAGCCCAAAGCTGGCCTGCAGCCGCTCGAGTCCAGAGTCCTACGGTTGATGGTATAAATCCTGCATTACCTCAAGGACCCTAAACTATGGGAATTATGGTATATCCCTTCTAACGGGTCATGCAGGATTTATACCATCAACCGTAGGACCTACGGGGCGGCCCCGAAACCAACTACCCGGCAGGGATGCTGCAACGCAAAAAGCTCAAGAACCATGCCATCCATTCATCAGCCTCTGGTATCAGCGTTTCGCGAACTTGTGCGGACACCGCCCGCTCCGCAAGATTGAAAAGCCTGAAGAGTCCCAAGCAAGTCAGCAGAGGAGAGGACGTTACGAAATGTAAGCTCGGCATGCCAAAGAACACTCTGAATCCAATGGGCGGCGGGCGCTCGTGCTAACAGTAAAAAACGCGCATCTTCCCCATTACCTTCAACCACCAACCACACGTCACATCTCTTCTCACACGGGAGGCCTGCTGCAGTTCACGAAACATCGCCAGTAGGACTCTATCCTCAGGATTTGCGTCAGAGCAAATAAAAGAAGTTTCGATGCACCCCCAGCCCCCAACATCCGATTTAGGCGTTCGGCCACCAGACTTCTTTCAGCTCAAAGAGTGTGGACGGTCTGCCAACTCCACCGGCATCCTGACAGCAGGCGCACCGTACCGAACGACCCGACTGCACGCTAGCCACCAGCCACTACAGTAGCCACTGGAGGAATGGAGGAACTCCAAAGAGAAGCTTCAAAGGCCCCTGCACAGCGCTGGACGTTGTACTCAATGATGGGCTTGAATCGAGAAAGGAAGGATGCGTACCGTGCCTCCACATCATCAAACGAAAAGCCTTGATTGTATGTTATGAGAAATGGAACACCACAGTTGCACTTCCGAGCAGCTCGATGCCTCGAACCAAATCCTGCCGTTGGCATCGGAGAATCCGAAGCGCATGATGATGAACAGGTTGATGTCCTCGTCTGAAACGCTCAGCGTGGACAGTTTCTGCGCTGTTCCGGGGTTCGCTTGGAAGCCAAGCTGCGTAGAAATATCCGACGTGTTTCTGGGTATCGTCATACACGTCGACCAACTTCGTAAATTGGATGAGCAAATATTTGCGCTCAACCAGTGTGAAGTTTGCCGGCAGCAACTGTCCGTTGAATGGGGGCTCGACATCCCGCAGAGCATCCGGATTGCAATACAAGTTCCTGGTGACGCCAATCCTCGTGTTTCACAGGTGTTTGTCGAATTGACAATCGAAGCTCCTCTGCTTGAGGCCGCCACCAAAATGCAACAGTGAAGAGGCAAAAGAAGGCAGTCAGCCGCCTAAGCTAAAGTGTTGCACGCAAGCCATTCCAGGTACGCACATCACGACATCACGGACTCTTACGTTACGACATCACAGAGTTGTGGATTTCTGCAGCTTCGGTACCCACAGCCATCCCAGCGTCCACGGGATCGTACGTGGCAGCACAGCCATATGGCCGCGTAACATGAACTTCGGTCCCGCCCCACCTCTCACATTGCTGCACTTAACAAGACAAGACTTGGAGCCCTGAACTCTGAACCTTAAACGAAACCCTAAACCAGCACATCGTGTTCACCAAGCATGCCCAATCGAGAAGATGTGCTCCAGGCGGCCTCCTCGCGCTCGGACAACAAAGATTCCTCCATGTGGATGTGGAACACAGAGGAACCATAGCTGTGACAAAGTTCGGAATCTTGGAATTTAGGAACAAGGATCCAGAGTGTTTAATGCATCAGAACATGCCTACAGCCGATGTGGTGCGCAGTGAGACTGAGACCTTGTCGATGGCATCAATTGGGCCCTTGATCGCTGACGCTGCACCCGCTTCTCTTTCGGTAGCGACTTCTGTACCCCTGCATGCCAGCGGAAGGGCTCGAAAGCAAAAAAAACCAGACTTTTCAGTTCGCTAGCTGGCACACAGAAGCTCAACGTAGAGAACGCGCGTTTGCCTCCTGTTGTGGCGCACTGAAGCACTGATCAGCGTTAAAGCTGCCGTTTCGGTAGCAGGCTTAACCTTAACGTGGTGTGGCCAGGAATTCGTGACATCATTGGCGTCTTGACTTTTGCTAGCTTCAGGGCAAAATGCTAAGTGGATCTGTGGAGCATCCGCACCGCTGAGTTTAGCACGGAGGATCTGGACCCCTTCGGAACGGAAGGAGCAACGCTCTCAAGGTCGATGAGTTTGAAGCCTCTCCGCGTCCGTCAGGGGCACACACCCTAGCAGCAGTTCTGCTGCGGTGAAAAAGTGACTGGCAGGCTGTATGCGGCACACAGACAGCAGGCTGCTATGGGTTCAGCAAAAGTCGCAGCAAAGCAACTTGAGATTGGACCGGTTGGAGCGCATAACAACATAGCGGACTTGCCGACGAAAGCCAAATGTGATATGCCGTGACTCCGGTCATGGAGAAGTCGCTTCTTCTTGATCTAGGATCAGAGACAGAGTTTGCAGGATGGTCAACAGGCATCTGTGAACATGCAGCAAATATAAAAAGCCAGGCATTACAATCGGCCAGCATGGCACGCAAGCAAAACGCAAGCCGTAAATCCGAAAACGCAGCGCAGTTGTAAAACCTTATAACCTAAAACATCAAATGTTTTTCGCCTTGAAAAAACATTTCATTCATGTGCCTTTCGCTTGCAATTTTCATCGTTAGAGAAATCGTCAAGCATGAACAAATCTGTGGAAGCATTGGGAAAGAAAGAGGAACATCCGAGAGATCAATGAAAGGAGCAAAAAAAAGGCAAGAGAGAAGGGAGAAGAGAATTGCAAGGAACGCATTGCGTGGAGGAACAGCTTTGTTTTTAGAGTGAAAAAGAACTACCGTATTGTGCTGTCTTGCACGCTCGAGACTGGGACACTGCAGTCCAGGAAAAGTGTCCGTCAGTTGGAGTCGAAAGCCTTGGTGAAGCCCGTTCTGGAACACTCTGGAGTTTTAAAGAGAGTTTGTTGCTTTTTTTTGGCGTGGACTGACCTCAAAGACAGCAGTTGCTGCACTCGGTCCCAGTAAGAACTACAAGAAAACAATAAAGAAGCTGTATTTAAAGAGAGTTGGTTGCCATCACAACTGTCCTGCGAAGATAATTACTCGGAGACATAGGAAAATCCCCCTCGACTGGGCTTTTGTGAAAAGACGAGTGAGAATGCGTTAAGCAAATTCAGGCAACCGGTCCCCATGAGAGCATGCAAGATGGCAAAACTCCCCAAGCGGTTCCTGGAACAGGTGAGGCGTGAAACGTCTGAGGCGCACACGTGAGATATCAGCAGGCTGTCAGTAGGCGATGACTTCACCTGAGCGGCAGGGGTTAGGGGGGGGCAACCCAACCGAAGGGTTAAGGCTCGGCGGCAAGCGGCATGACGTGAACGCAGAGACCTGCAGGAGAGCTTGACATGGCGACAAAATGCTTTGAGTCTGCCGTAAAGGCTGGAGGCCGCAAGGGCATGATGCAAGGGCCGGCTTGTGCAGCCCGATACTGGCTTTTTTTGGCGTGGGCGGGCCTCGTCGACTGCATCCGCAGCTCTCGGTCCCTGCAAGAAGCTAAACAAGCGAAGAATCAAAAGCTAGGCAACTGTACAAGAAGATACGAGAAAAAGACTATGCACACCATGGTGAAACGGGCTGCGACTTGCAGACTTTGCCGGCAGATATCGTTCAGCCCTTGTTAAGCTTCAACTGCTAGAGCCGCTCAGAGGCCCCGCTTTCCAGATAAACTGGGTAGCGCAATGGCGTGCACACGCTGTAGAGACCAACTTGCCAGGAGTGTAGGGGCACACAACCCACGTAGACAAGGTGTATGCCAAGCAAGACGGCAGGTGCTCAAGCAGGTTGCTTTTTCAAGCGCAGCTTCCCACCGGAGCGGGCCTCGCAAGGGCAATGGAAGTAAAGCCAAGAATCGAAGACGAGCAAAGCTGGGCCAGATTGCAAGAGAAAGCATGGCAACATCGACGCTGGCAAGGGCTGCCAAACACACCAAAATTTGCCCTGCAACGCGTGACCGGCAGGGCAAAGCAAACATAGCCATATATGGTCAGGCGTCTGGCGTTCCCAGCCCCCCCCCCCCACCCCAATGGTATGGTCTGACAGGGGTGGGGGGGGGGGGGCTGGCGTGTGCGGAAAGGGGTTGGGGCCGTTGGAGCTGCCGCTGGATGGTGGGGCGGTGCTGGCGGCCAGGGCTCACGCGCAAGCCCTTCGCAAGCAAGCCGTAAACCCTATGACGCAGCGCGTGCCCCGGTTTTGAGCAACCTTAACTTGTACTTAAAACGCTACACCCAACCCTAAACCCCACCTAACCGCAGGCTCTAAGCCTAAAGCAGAGCATACACCGCAAATCCTCCCTAAGCCCTTGTCGACTCGAAGCCTTATACCTTGTAGCCGTAAACCCAAAACTCAAAAGCTTAAGCTAAACCCGAAACCCCAAAACCCCACAACCACCCACAGGGGGAAGAGGAACCCCACACCCCACACCACAGGGGAGGGGGGGGGGCCCCACCCTATATCCGGACCATTGACCTTTGGGGGGGGGGGGGGGGCTGCGGAGCGCGTGACCATATATACCGATGCAAAAACGACTCGCAGTCCACGCAGCCCAGCCCAGCTTCTCAACGGAGTGGGTTTCGCAAGAGCACAAAGGGCAGGTCAGGCAATCGGCAGCACCATGAGCACCGAGGCGAGGTGCATACAAAAGATTCCCAACAAGATGGCTTTCGCAAGGACACAAGAGGGTAGGTCAGACAATCGGCAGTAGCACCATAAGCACCGAGGCAAGGTGCACACAAAAGATGGCCGGTGAGTGACCACATTGCTCTTAAAAGCCCAGCTCCCACCCAGTGGGCATCGCCGGGCTGTCGCCAGAATCCAGCTGGCGGAATGACCAAACCAGCTGGTCCATCATGGACAATGTAAGTCCGCTGGCAACAGGTTGCAAGACAACTCGCAGTCTACGCAGCCAGCTACAGCCTAATTCCGAGACATGCGCTGGATTCGCACTTGGTTTCAATTGTCGGACCTGAGGCAGGAGCTACGAGCGCTACTTTGCACATCTATCCTTTCGCGGTTACAGAGAATTGCCCTTACAATGCCTTTGGTGGGGTTGGACTTTACAACGCCACCCGTCGGTGCGCCTTCCATCTTGCTTGACATGCATCTTGTTCGTTTGTTGTAGTGACGCTGCCTCTGTTCATGATAGCTTCGACCCTGCAAGTCATTTTCCTGGGCCGCATGCGCTTTTACTTGTCTTCCTCAAACGCAATGGGTGCTTTAAACGTCTCTAGCAGCAATTGTGCGACTCCATCTGGAAGAATGGCTCTAAGCGGCTTGCCCACGCCAAAACCTTTTTGGAAGAACCCAATCTTCAAGCTTGAGATTGCTCCATTCTTGATTGCATATGAACTGTGGAAGGGTTTTATCCAGGGCGTGTTGGATCAGGCGCTCGGCGAACAATTGGAGAGGGAGAATTGAGCGTGGACCCGAATCAGAATACACTCTTTTCCATTGTGGTGTGTTATTACCGGTGCAGTTGCTGTTCTACCTTGCATGGATCCTGGTGGATAAGCCTGCAGCAGCTCTCTTGCTGCAACTCGTGCGCATCTTCTCCTTGCGACATCCGCCTAAGTGGGAAGCTGGACGGTGTTAAGGAGGCTCTAATCTGTCTCTCTTGGCTCTTGCAATACCTCTCCTGCTGTACATGCCAGACAAATAGCAACTGGACCGATACATGCCTCAGGTGCGGCTATCCTCACAGAAAGTTCAGCGTGGGCAATTTTGTAGGCGGGCACAACCGATCGCACGAATTGAGCTCGGCGCCGTGGGCATGCCGGATTGGCTCTTCGGCGCCCTACTGCGGCTTCCTTGTCGGCTTCGGATGTTGCATGCACACAAGGACTTTCTGTGTCCATGGCAGCCGTCTGATGCAGTTCGGGCGACCATTTGCTCCGCCCCCTGCGTGCGTGATGATGGGGGCATGCATTGGTTGTCTAATATGCCTGCTGAGCTATTCGGCCCCCAGTGCCATAGCTATTTGCACTTGCTATTAAGGACGGAGCCACGGTTGCCTCCGCAGGTGGACGTCACGGCCGCCCGCGCCTACTTGCCCCTGCGCTGCAGAACCTCGATGCCCTCAGTTGCCCTCCGCCACACCTCATCGATGCGCTCCGCTCGGTCACGGCTGGCTCGCTAACGCAATGCACGGGAGCAGTCCGGGAGTGGTTAATCCAGGAAGTGCGCCTTCGGTGCTACGATGATGACCAGCCTGTCAGTCTTTCTCTGCCGGCACCAGTCCAGCGTGCCCTTGGAGAGCTGTCTCTTGAACGTGTCGTGGACTTTTTACACTTTCACGTGTACAGCCAAGAAGCTGCGCTGGAGGATAATGGACAGGAGAGTTGGCGAATGTCGCACCAGGACAACACGGACTTTCGAGACGCCCCTCCGGGTCGGAGGACCGCCTCAGCTTTGGCACATACGTGCTTGGCTTGTCCTGCCCCACTCCGCCTGCGCTGGCACCAAACACTGGCTGGTTTTCCCACCGCCAAAGCGGCAATAGGCCTTCTTCGGAGGGCTGCCTCCTTCGGTTGGACTTTTGCTAAGCACAGTTCATAGCGGTCTTTGTGGAGTCGGTGGTTCCAAAAAAGGTCAACGGGAAAACGTCCGCGGTGCGTAAGGTGCAGAGACGTCACAATCGCCTTAATCCTACAGCTGCCCTCCTTCTAAGTCAATGGCCCGCTTTCTTGGGAGCAGAGCCCCTGGACGGTAGCGTGCGCAGCCTGTCGTGTGTAAAGGTAGGTGGAGCACTTGACGTTTTCTTACAGGCTCTGAAAATGCCAGCGGCTCGGGTGCCACTTGCTATTGGCATGCCTGTGAGAACTCATACCCAGCCAGCGCCGCGGCCACAGTGTTACTTTGCGGCCGAGTTACATCTTGTGCTCACTGCTCACCTTCCTGCAGGCAGTGGAGGCTGCAGCGATGGCACCAAGCTTTCCGTCGACCCCCGAGATGACACCGGCGCAATATGTTGTCCTCCGTAAGCGGATTCTTGACCTCCGCTCCCTAGCGGAACACGTTAATCCGCGGGATGCCTTCCACCGCGATTGGAGAATCAGCCATGCTCTGATTCCGGAAGAGTTCCACACCCTAGCTGCTCTTATGGGCGAGGCCTTCTGTCGCCACATCGCCGGGCAGCTAGCCAGCCCTGACGGCCTCCTGATTGCACACATCACGGCAATATTGACGGCGCGCGCTTCCAAGCGCAGCTCTTTGGGTATCCTTGGATGTGCTGGCTCCTCCAAAACGTTCTCCTTGTGGTGTGCGCTTGTCTGCCTTGATGCCGTGTTAGAACAAAACGTGTGTTGGACTGCTCAGCAGCATTCTGCTCTCATTGCGGTAGTGCGCATCGCCACCAATCTGTTGGCGGATGCACCCCAATGGCTGCGTCCACTGCTCGTGGTCCGGCGTGTCTCCGGCGATGCTGAAATGATTGAGCCGGACTTGGACCATGTCCCGTTCACGGAAGCGGCTGAGCACATGTCGGCCAGCTTGGGCGAAATTGCTACGACCCGGTCGGATACCAAAGGCAGGGACACACGTCGCGCCTCTTTGTCCATCGCAAGCACGCATATGCTTTTGCTCACACAAGGCTCTGGCGCGCTCCAGTTAAGGTATTCCTCCTACAACGAGGTGAAGAAGTTCCTCAAAAACGCACATGTCATTGTCATTGACGAGGGACAGCAGGAGGGCCTTCCGGCGTCGGCCGCAATCCTGGCTAATGCGGACTGCCAGTTAGTCATCCGCACTGGTAACCCACGGCAACCCACAGGCGGGGGTAAAGGCAAGGTGCAGCACAATACTCTGTTGGCATTCGTGGACTTGCCCAGCTGGCTTCGCCACCCTACCCTCCTGGGCGTATGCCTTACGCGGTCTCCTCCATACTGTCCACTGGTCAGTCTAGTCTGGAACATCGTTGTGATGGCCATTATGGGAAGGAGCCCCCGCCTGGTACCAGCTTGACAACCTGCTTGTCTATCTTGAAGTGTCTTTTCGGCTCGGACAACCCTGTGGAGGTGGGCTTGATGAGGATCTTTGTGACCTCCGGGGATGCCGCGTAAACTTTCAGAAAGCGAAATACTTCGTTCCCTATTCCGGCATTGTCCGAGTTGGTCCGCGCCCAGGGCGCCTTGCTCCAGCCGCCAGAGCCGTGTACTTCCTTCACCAGTCCACATCTTACAGCAAAGCACTTCTGTGCTACCTTAACCGCCTGTTGGCAGTCGGAATACTTACACCGGCTTCTGCTCTGCAAGCGGAGGGACTAAAGCCAATTAATGGTGTATGCTTGAACCTTGCCTTGGTTGCTTCTACACGTCTGCTTGCGGATCTTTACCTGATAACCATTCGATATCCGCAGTCCAATCTTCTGCTTCCGGCAACTGACACCTTGCCATGCCCGGCCACCATGGAAAGTTGGCAGCCGACACGTCTGCGCGGCGGGCGCAGAGGATTGCGGCCAATGGCACCCATCAATCGGAAGCATACTTTGTCAGGCTTCCCAACACGCGTCCAATATTGCTCGGCAAGGCCCAGTGGTTGAATGGTTCTGTGTTCTTCTGGTTTTGGCTACAATGTATGCGGGCATCGCATTGCGGTCCAGGTCGGGCGCAAAATTATACCGTCGTTATCCCAACCACCAGGGTGTTTTAAATTCTGAAGCACGGATGGGGATAAGCAACCCGTCCCGCCAATGTGGCTAATAAGGGAACGTTACTCGCTTCCTGCTCCGGGGTTAATGACAACTAAGACACAAGCTGAATTTCTGTTTGAGTTCTTCTACGGTTACGGAAATAAGATAGGAGCATTTATTGACTTCTTTACCACTGGTGGATATCTGCCTGGTTGACAAGGCCGGCAGGTTTCCAATAAGGGGGAAGAATGCACATCAAAGACTTACGGCAGGTAGCAGAAGGTCACGGGCCCACTGATCATTGCGTCTTCCTTCCATTGGTGGGGCATTGTCTTGGAGCTCCATGCCTTGCTCCATCAGAGCTTCATTAGTTGGGAGGCTCTCTACCAAACGGACTGGTTCCAGAGGGGGGTTGGAACCCAGGTTAAACCTGGGTTCCAAGGGCAGGTTTGGAAACCTGGATTAAACCTGGGTTCCGGAATCTGGGTTTTGAAACCCAGGTTTAAACTTGTTCAACCCAGGTTTGAACTCGGAATTTTGGTGGATGTCCTTCTCAGCCTCCATTGAACTTTTAAGAGCCAGCTCCGAACGATTTCACGCATTGTGTGTCTCTGAATTTTCATGTTTCTGCTGCGTGTATTTTCTTCATTTTTGAACCCCTTAAGCAATTTTGCGTGGCCTCTGCTTTTGTATCAAAGAACACGTTCTTTTCTGTAAATTTTCCGCTTTGTTTGGGTTGGAGTTGAAGAAAAATGGTTTTGGCGTCAAAGACGCAGAAAGTTTTTTGCAAACAGCGGAAGGGTTGGAGAGGCGCAGCCGCTTCCATTTTCATGTCTTCAATTCTGTTTTATTCGCGGTTAAGCCACCCAAAAATTTTTTGGCTTGACTGGGCTTCGTCGACCACGGCTGTAGCACTCGGTCCCTGCAAACAAGCAAACAACAAACTGAGCAAAAACACTACAAAGCGGTGAGACAGCAAAGCGAAGCTCTACAAAGGGCTGCTTCAGCACAACTTCGGAGACTCAGCGACCGATCCGGAGCAACAAAGAGCCGTCGCCCTGAGCTGCCCAACACAGCTCCGGCAGCCGTTCTAGTCTCGCCAGACAACGGACAGCCCCTGTGTTTTGTTCCGTCACGATCGTGCACACCAAAATCCAAAAGTCCAAAGCCCACTGTGGTGAGCGGCTTCCAGACATGATGCGGTGGCCAGAGTCGCAGCAACCGGCCGGTGATTCATACACACCCCGAAGGATAAAACCAAACGATTCTCGGCGTGCGAAACAGAGGCGACCCGGATGCCGGCGTCTAGCGGTCACCAGTCGCCGCCCACAGCGCAGGTGGCCGGGCAAGGATGTAGCCGTGGGGAAAAACTTGTTCCGTCCCGAAGGAACGGTGACCAGGTCACCCATGTCGAGCGTGCACACCGGACCTGGAGGACTCAATGGTGCATAGCGCCCGGAGCAGGAGTAGTATGCAGGAAGAAAAACCTCAACGACGCACGTCGGTTGCAACGGCTTCCACAAGAAAAGGCTTTATCAGTCAGAGATGACCCGACTTGCCTCAAGAGGTCCGTCACCACCAGACCACGCAATTTCAATGCCAAGTGCACTGGCAATCAAGCTGCACCTGCGGTGTTCAAAGACAACTTCAAGTGCGTCGCAACCGTGGTATCAACTCGGTGGATACACAAGAAAATTGGAGGCCAGGTCTGAGGCTCTCTTCCCCACAGAACTTCTCCACCGCAGCCTTCCAACGGTCTTGCGCTTTAGAGCCTGGCTATCTGCACAGTTGCTTTGAGAGGCGCTGAATTTGAGCGTGGCAGTCTGTTTGGGAGCTGCATCCAGGAACCTTTGCGAGGGCTTCGAAGCCTTTGAAGCTGAAAGGTTGAAGGGGACGGTGGGAAGGAAGCCGAACGGACGAAGGCTTGGCTTCAAAGCGGAGGACGAAGACTTCGAAGGCCAAGAAAAAAGAAGAAGCACGAAAATCGCTTTATGGTGGCTTTTGCGAAGAATAAAATGAGAAAAAGAAAAATTGAAAAGCAAAACGTAATTCGAAGCCTTCGAAGGGCAAGAACGAAGGAGACTTCAAAGGCTTTGAAGCGAAGGACGGAAAAAAAGCTTCGAAGCCTTCGAAGCCGAAAAACCGAAGGGCTTTGTCCCCTTCGAAGTCTTCGAAGCCTCCTTCGTCTTTGCGAAAAGTTTCGGACTCTTCGACGCGAAGGGAACTTCGAAACTCCCCTTCAACCTTCGAAGGCCTTACCCAATTCTATTTATTCTCTGAAGGGTGTGACTCCAGGGATTGCGGCATCCCCCAGTGCAGAAAACGAAGACCTGTTTTGTCTCTACTTTGTTTTGATTACTGTGGGGGTACTTTGATGTGTCCTACGTTTTTTGATGTTTTTGGGGCCCCGAAAATGGGCTCGTGAAGTGAAGCTCGTCGAAAGTGTTGCAGGGTTGGAAAGCCTTGGGTGGAGGCTGTAAGGGGCTGTTGGGAGGGACTCAGGAACACTTTCTGTTTCTCCTTTGTGAGTTTTAGAGAACTTTAGGTGTAGCTGTGAACGGTATGAGTTGGGAAAAGTTGTCTGTCTGTCGGTTGCTCACGCTTCCTGTCTCACCTTGCGGTGAAAGTGATCATTACCAGAAGCGTGTCCAACCGGAGTTTTCCTCACGAGTTTCACGAAGAATGGTGTTTCCCTGAACTTTCCTGAAGCATGATGAACATCAGAGTGTTTTCAGTTTGTTTACTGTGAGAACGGACTTCTAGACGAAGTCCGGGGAATACCTGGGCCGTGTAGCAGAGTTGCCAGTGCAGAGAAGCCGTTAGGAGTCCTTAGGACTTACCTCGGAAGTGAGTGTGCTGAAGTCTCTGTCCGCGCCCCGTTTCACTTTGGCTCAAGACTTGCACTGCGTGACAAGCGCGTGGTGAACAGTTGGTTGCGACGAAAGGTGTAAAAGTGCTGTTAGCTTTCACTGCTGTAGCCTTGCGTGACGTAGTCAGTCAGTCGGCTTGCACCTCCTTTTACTAAACCTAGAAGTGTGCCTCAAGGCGCGTTTGGGTTTTAACGTGGTAGCGGAGCTCAAGGTTGCTCCTCAGAGCCATGGACCCCACGAAGCCTAGCCGCGACCGTTCCCCAAGAGGACGGAGTTCAGGGCGAAGTGCTAGTCGTGCCAGTGGAGTTTCTTCTGGCTTTCCCTCAACCCCTCGAGAGTTGAGTGCACCTGGCTCGCGGACTCGTGGAAGGTCCCTTCCTGCTCGGAACAGTCCGACAGCACACCGGCCTGTGAGTAGACCCAGACCTCTTGTGAGTGCAGGTCAAGTGCCTCAGGTGCCTTTTCCACAGGTACCTCAACAGGTTCCGTTGCAGCAGGGTTTTCAGCAGCAGCAGCAGCCTCAGTTTGGAACGCAACCAGCTTTCCCTCACGGAGGAGGGATTCCGCAGCAGGCAATGTGCCTAGTCCAGAAGACAACACTGTCAACCTTTTCAGGCAGATGTTGCAAGCCCAGGATGAACAGATCCGAGCTCAGCAGGGCCAGATTTCGCAGCTCACCGAGATGGTGAAGACGCTCGCCGTTGCGAGTGCAAACGCTGCAAGTTCGGCCGCAAGTGCAGCTCCTGTTGCTGCAAGTTCGTCCCAAGGGACGCCCGCTGAAGCTCTTGGAAGCCTGGGTGCCATCAGAGTTGACTCTGATGGTGTTGTGAAGATGGATGTGGACACAGGCTTGCGCAGCAACAGGGCGGAAAACTACATTCCGTCCCTGCCAAAGTTGGCAGCAGACAAGATGAGATCGCGCCATGAGGAATCTCCACGTGGACCGCTTACCGCGAAGAACTGACCTCCTGGCTGTGTCTTTTAGACGACCGCTACGCGGAGGAACTGCAAGAGGCTGTGGAGAGCGGTGTTCAGGTTCAGCAGATCAGCCTCTCAAAGGGGAAGGCCGCTCGTTCCACTAAGCTGTGGTACCTCTTGAAGCAGGCTCTCGCTGGTTTTCAGCGAGGAGTTGACATAGCCAAGCTTGTCGAGTTGAGTCAAGGCGGTGCCGCTGCAGGGTACGACCTCTGGCGTGAGTTGAACAAAGAACTGTCTGTTAGGTCTCGTGTGGAGGGACAGGCGCTCAGAGAGCAGGCTCTCTTGATCGCGCCACCAAAGCACTTGAGACGGCCATTGGATATTTTTCGCCATATGATTTCTGATTTTGCTCGCTACCGCACGCTCGTTGCCAACAAGTACCCAGACCTTGAACTGCAGCAGGCTGATGTTATCAGCTGCATCTTGAAGCACCTTCATGATGATTGCAAGAAGTACCTTTTGTTGCATGGGTCTTTGACAACCTTGGAGCAGCTTGAGCGCGGTTTGGTTTTCTATGATGAGCAGCTTCGTGTTTTGAACTTTCACAAGGAAGCCTCGAACGCCAAGGGCTTTGCAGCTTTTGGTGCTGATCGTTCTGAGAAGGGTGAGCCCAAGGGTGGCGAGCCCAAAGGAAAAGGTCATGGAAAGGACCAAGGCAAGCATGGTGATAAAGGCAAAGGCAAGGACAAAGGAGGAAAGGGAAAGGACAAAGGCAAGGGTGGCAAGAAGGGCGGAAGAGCCCGATCTTCGACACCGGCTCCTGGGAAGAAGAAGCCGGGCACCTGCAATTACTGCCACAAGCCGGGCCATTGGGCCAACGAGTGCAGGAAGAGGATTGCCGATGAGAAGGCTGCTGCGACAGCAGCGGCGGCAACAGAGAGTGCCACTCCCAAGGTGGCCCCTCCTGCGCCTTCCTCGACTGCGGCGCCAGCCCCCACTGCTCCATGCCTCCCGTGCCGGAGCCGAGCACGGCCCCTAGCGTGGAAGCACAGGAGGAGGAGACGGACGAGGACGAGTGTTGGGGCAAGTGGAGACCAACGTCGAGCACCACAGCCTCCAACATTGCTCCTGGCTCGGGTGCGCCCGCAGCCAGCTCCCAGAGCGTCGTTATGCAGGGGAAAATTGCGGATCTAGCCCTGTTCAGGCAGCGAGCCAGCGAAAGGAGGCAGGGGGCAGGGGGTGTTGTCCGCGATACGTGGGGGACAGCAGCCTGTGACTCCACCGAAGGCCCCAGGCTCAACAGCTATGGTGCCAAGTACGCCCCCAAAGGGGCCAGCTACACCACCGAAGTCTCCGATTACACCACCAAAGGGGCCAACCACACCGCCAAAGAGTCCGCCAAAGAGTCCGCCAAAGGCCGCGCCAGCGCCGCCCAACATCTGGACAGCGCCACCTCCACCGAGGGCCGCTCCGAAGGCTGCCGCTCCAAAGGTTCCGAAAGCAGCGGTCCCAAAGCCGCCGAAGGGCCCGAAGGCAGCGATTCCAAAGCCGCCGAAGGGCACGACTACAACAACGCCGGCTCCTTTGACAACGCCGGCCCCTGTGGCAACGCCGGCCCCTGTGGCAACGCCGGCCCCTGTGGCAACGCCGGCCCCTGTGGCAACGCCGGCTCCTGTGGCAACGCCGGCTCCTGTGACATCGCCGGCCCCTGTGGCAAAGCCGGTGGCAACAACAACACCTCCGGTGGCGACGGTGGATCCTGTGGTGCCGACGCGCCACATGCCTTTTTCGGCCATAGAAGGAGTGCGCCTCGGCTTCATGGACACGGAGGGTGCCGCGACCTTCGCCCGCAGAGCGTCCCTTGCAAAAGCAGCAGCCTCAAAGGAGAAGGGGAAGGCGCCGAGACCACCCGGCGCCCAAGGTGGAGAATACGCCGGAGCCTCCTCGAGTTCCAGCTCAAAGGTCGGTGCCCATACATTTTCCCATGCAGATGCAGGTTCCGATGCAGATTCCGGTGCCCATGCAGATGCACGTGCCTCCGCAGATCCCCATGGATTACCGCTACAGGCCCTATCCGGCCCGACCGACCACAACACCGAGGCCGAGTACAGTACCAGTGGCGCCGAGGTCAGCGCCGATGCCAACGCCCACAGCAGCGCCTTCTCTCCGGGCGCCATTTCCAACATCGAGGCCGTCGTTCATGCCGCCGGCAGCCACACCAAGGCCTACACCAAAGAAGATGATGCCGGCATCCAAGCATGCGCCAAAGCCACGGGCTCTGGTGGGCGTTCACTATACCATCGAGATGCCCACGCCAGAGGAAATACCAGTGGCGCCGCCGACCAGTTTGGCAACGGCAGCGAAACCGGCACCTTTGCCTCCGCCGCTTGTGGACCTCGAAGAGGTCGAGGAAATCAGCAGCGACAGCGACCTGTAACTTTAGCCGCTTTTGAGCAGCAGCCAAAAGAGAGAGTTCGTGAAGTTCTCTTGCAGAGTGCCGCTGTCAGAGAAGTGCTGCAGGTAGGTTGCCCAGCGTGTGTTCAGCTAGGTAGTCCAGCTTGCGTGCAGGTAGGTTGCCCAGCGTGTGTTCAGTTAGGTAGTCCAGCTTGCATGCAGGTAGGTTGCCCAGCTTGTGTTCCGGTAGGTAGTCTAGCTTGCTTGCAGGTAGGTCGTGCAGCCTGCGTGCCAGTAGGTAGTTCAGCGTGCATGTCGGTCGGTCGCCCATTGCTTGAGTCAGGTGATGTGGGTGGTGCCATTGGTGTTGAAGAGCTAGAGCAGCTTTTTGATGATGATGGTGATGACCGTGAAGGGTTAGAGAGAACCACCCCGAACAACACCAAACCCCCGGTAGACTCTGAAGAAGCTCTCCCCGAAAACATCGGTGCCGAAGCTAGATTGCGCCACCAACGTCAGGGTCATACCCCCTATTGGGGTGGCTGTCCTAGCTGTGTAAGATCTAAAGGGCTCTCACCCGCCCGAACACGCAAAAGTGTCGACCCACTTGAGGTGCAGATGGATCAATACTGGTATCGAGGCATCCGTTTGATCGCTGTGGTACACGTACCGACGTATTGTGTAGGCACAGCTGCTACCTATGCAGGAGATTACCGAAAAGTCACCGTGGGGAAGCTAGTCAAATTCCTCAAATCATTCGGTCTCAAAGAAGTTCATGTTGTACATGACGGGGAACCGCTTTTAGCAGCCATAGCAGCCGAGGTTGTTGAGGTTACAGGTGGGAGGTCGGTTTCTACCAAAACCTCTCCTAGCAGGCACGCCCCGGTAGCTGAGAGAGCAATCCGCACGCTTAAAGAAACCGCTTTGGCCAACGAGCTTCACGCCAAGGGCGTGAGTGGCTTGAAATTGTTGGCAAATGAGGAAGCGATGGAATTGCTTCACAGTCATGCGGCTGCTTCACACAACCGGTTCGGAACGTCACAGGGTCAACTGTTGAGTCCTTTGCAGCGAGCTTTGGGTGAGAGTCACACGCCTCACTTGTTGTTTCCTTTCGCTTGCATCATGTACATTCAGCCCCCAGAACACCTTGCATCACAAGTTGACGGTCGATACGACATTGGTGCCTATCTCGGCCCCGTGATTGGTGGGCAAGGGCATCACTGCATGATCAGACTCTCAAATGGGTCTATGAAAAGATGCGTCGCCCCGGCTCTCAAGATGGCCTACCCAGTGACGTTCTCGTCGAACTTGTTACCCACTATCGCCGAGGCTAATCCTGATGAGCCTGATTATGAAAGCCTACCAGGGGTGGCCCTACCGAGGAAAGCAATCCCGTTGCCGCAACCGGCGCCTGAATGGCTTGAAAACAACAAAACGGCACGTTGTCCGGGATGCTTAGGTAGATCGCGCTTCCACTCTAGGCGTTGCAAAGTTCGCTTTCGTGATTACATCAGGGATACGCTCGGTGATCTTGACAATCCTGAACAGCAACAAGCCCCTGACAAGCCTCAAGTAAAAATCAACCCGAACCCTGAAGTTGTGGAGTTTGAAGAAGAGAGCTTGGACTACGAGCCCAGTCTTCCTGGGTCTCCTGTTCCTGAGGATCTGCAGCACCTGGTGCCCGAACCCTCACAAGCAGCCCAAGGCTCTGAGCTCCCTCAGGAGTATCTCCCTGGTGGGGACGTTGAGATGGATCAGGTTGATATGGACGACTACACTGTGCCCATGGATGTTGCTCAGGTCCCGGATGTCCTTGACAGTGCGAGCATGCCTCAGTTCATGTTCTCAGTGATTCCGGACCAGAAGCATCACCTGAGTCCTGTTGATTACGGTGAGGTCGGCTTGTTTGCTGCTCAGCTTAAGAGAAAAGCACCCGCTCAGCACAGTAACCCCGATGAGGGGGTAGCCATGCCTTTCGGTGATCGGGAGGTGTGGGTCATCAAGCCCACTTCTGTGGTTGATGATGTCAGTGGCTTGCCTTTGGATCCTGAGAAAACGTGGGTTGGCATGCAGAAAGAGGTGTCTGCTATGCACAACTTGGGTGTCGGCAACGCCCGCACCTATGATGAGATTAAGACCCACTGCCAGGAGACAGGTGCCAAGATCATTAAGTCGCGTTTTGTCTTCACTGACAAGGTTGATGTTGACGATCAGCACATTGTGCGTGCGCGCCTTGTTGCAAAAGACTTTGCTTTCAATCAACCTTCGGCGCTTGACTTGGGCATTGCGAGCCAGACTGCTTCTGTGGAGGCCTTCAAGGCTTTCATCTGTCGTGTTGTCCAGGATACGCTTGTCCTTTGGGGACTTGACGTTTCGACTGCCTTCTTGTATGCCAAGTTGGTTCTTGATACCGTGCTTGAGTTGCCGGGATGCTTTCAGAACCTTGATGGCTCTAAGGTTTACGTCATCCTGGAGAAAGCCATATATGGCTTGAGATCGGCAGGCCTTTCGTGGCAGAAGCATCTTGCTGGACTTCTTGCTGAGTTGGGATTGTTTCCTTCTCTTATTGAACCTACGTTGTACAAAGGGTATTGGGGAGACATCCTTGTGCTTTGTCTTGTGTACGTCGACGACATCTTGCTAGCCACAAGAACGAAAGAGGCAAACCAACAGCTTCTAGACTTCCTCATGGGCCGTCTTAAGGTCAAGTTGACTGGACGCTTGGATGAGGACGGCAGGATCGGATTCCTAGGCCGTGAGATAATCAAGCGTGGCCATGAGATCTTGTTGGCTGTGAAGAAAGAATACGTCGATTCGATCTTCGAGGCTTTTGGGTGGAGCCAGGAGAACCGCAGGAAGATGAAGCCCTGCACTGCACCACCAGACCTCCGATCGATCCTTGACAAGGAAGACCCCGAGAAGCCCTCCGAAGAGCTCTCCCCTGAAGCCGCGAGCCGCTTTAGAAGCACCCTAGGGAAACTAGGCTGGCTTGTGCAAACCAGGGGGGATTTGTGTTATTTTCACTCCATGCTGTCTAGAGGTCAAGCCTGTCCGCGCGCTGTGCATGAGGATTGTATGCGTAAAGTGCTCCGTTGGCTTTTGGAGGTTCCCGATCTTGTTCAGGTCTTTCAGAAGGACTCCAAAGCTCAACCTGGGACTGCAACCCTCGTTGGATTCAGCGACGCTAATTGGGCCTCTGAGCGCTCTACTGGACGGAAGAGCACCAGCGGAGGAGTGATTTACCTGAATGGGAATTGTATCAAGACTTACTCGAGGCTCCAGCCTATCGTAGCACTCTCCAGTGCGGAGTCTGAGCTTTTCGCTATGGTTGAGATGGCGCGCGAGCTTGTAGGATTGGGGCAGCTTTTGGGCCACCTTTTCGAAAGCGTTGCGCAACCCCTATACCTGCCTACGGACAGCTCTTCCGCTCGCCAAGTCAGTATGATGTCCGGCTTCCTGAGAAGGATGCGCCATGTGGACCTTCGTCTTTGCTACTTGCAGGATAAGGTTGAGAACGGCGAGATCCTGGTTACACACGTCCCAGGAACGGATAACGTCGCCGACTTGCAAACAAAGAACTTGAGTGTCGCGCAAACTTGGTATCATATAGGACAGTTGTGTCTTGAGGAACGTCTCACCCGTAGTGACTATCTTCGAGGTGATGCGCCCCCGGTCCGTTGCCTTGTGTTTGCCGCGTTCAAAGGTCTGTTTTCTGCAAGCGTCGATGATCCTTGGAGTGTGTTGGTTGGTCGTTGTCGGTTGCAGACACCGCATTACATTGTGATGGTCGAGTTCTGCACCTCTGGAGAAGCCTGGTTGACTAAGCTTGCTAGCCACTATGGCATCCATGCTATTCCCGTGACGGAAGAAACGGATGGTACTCTCCCAGAGACCATCGAGCTCATTGAGCACGCCCTTCGTGCGGCACACCGTCGGAACATGCATGTTATTGTGTGGGCCTCGACGCCCTGTACCGGTGGTTCGCCCTGGCAGCGCTACCACCAAGCCCGATCTGCAGATCACTATGATGATAGAATTAAGGGACTCTTCACAGTCCACAGAAAGCTCTGGAAGAGCTTCTTGAAGCTAGTCAACACATCTGATTCGGCAACTTGGGTCATTGAGTGGCCGCAACGTTGTGCTTACTGGGGATGGTCCGCTACGAAGTCATTCCTTAAGATCAATCCGCATGAGACCGCTCTTGTGCATGGTTGTGCCTGCGGTATGGTTGGAATGGACGCACTTCCTGTGAAGAAGGTTTGGAGGTTGTGCTCGAACAGTCATGTTCTCATTCACTGCATGGATAAATTAAAGTGCCCTGGAAACCACGAGCATAGTAAGATGTTCGTTCTGAAGAACACCCAGCACTACCCCGAAGCTTTTGCTCACACAGCTCTTAGGGCTTTGAGTGCTTGGTAGGTGCTGACGCCTCTTTGTACAGCCGCAGCCGTTTTTGGAAGAGCCATAAAACTATCGTGGACCGTGAGAAGATCTACGAGCCCAATACGCAACAGCAGCCAGTGGACCGATACCTTTTCTCGACGACAGGTTCATGAGGGGGAGTTGATTTTCAATCCTATAATGGTGCCCCTGTGTCTCGCCAAGGTCAGGAACACTTTCTGTTTTCTCCTTTGTGAGTTTTAGAGAACCTTAGGTGTAGTTGTGAACGGTAGGAGTAGGGAAAAGTTGTCTGTCTGTCGGTCGCTGCGCTCACGCTTCCTGTCTCACCTTGCGGTGAAAGTGATCATTACCAGAAGCGTGTCCAACCGGAGTTTTCCTCACGAGTTTTCACGAAGAACGGTGTTTCCCTGAAGCATGATGAACATCAGAGTGTTTTCAGTTTGTTTGCTGTGAGAACGGACTTCTAGACGAAGTCCGGGGAGCACCTGGGCCATAGAACAGAGTTACCAGTGCAGAGAAGCCGTTAGGAGTCCTTAGGACTTACCGCGGAAGTGAGTGTGCTGAAGTCTCTGTCTGCGCCCCGTTTCACTTGGCTCAAGGCTCAAGCCTTGCACTGCGTGACAAGCGCGTGGTGAACAGTTGGTTGCGACGAAAGGTGTAAAAGTGCTGTTAGCTTTCACTGCTGTAGCCTTGCGTGACGTAGTCAGTCAGTCGGCTTGCACCTCCTTTACTAAACCTAGAAGTGTGCCTAAAGGCGCGTTTGGGTTTTAACGAACAGACTTGGAGGCCCATGTGACATTCCAACTTCGACGCTGCTGCCAAGTCGTCAGTCAACCGGATTCTAGTACAATCTGCGAGGACTGTGGGGGTACTTTGATGTGTCAAAATGGGCTCGTAAGCTCGTCGAAAGTGTGGAGGGACTTGGCAAGGCTGCAGTGCATGAATAGTAGACGCCTTCAAATGGTGCCCGAATAGTCTCCGAATAGTGCCCGAAATAATGTTCGAACTAGTGCCCGAATGAACTCTTCATAGTGCCTAAATGATTTTTCGCGAAGAAAAAGGAGATATTCCTTTCTTTACGAAAGGAAATGTATTTGGGCACTTGAAGAGTTCATTCGGGTATTATTTCGGGCACTATTTCGAGCACTATTCGGGCACTATTCGGGCACTATGCCAGGTCGAGGCTTGGGCGGCATTATTTGGAGGGGATCTGCAGAGTTTAGAGCAGGATCTGCAAGGCAGGATTTGGAGGGTCCGCAAGCAAGCGTTTGGAGGAGCATACACGAAAAACATGAGGTGGCATGTGCAAAAAATTGTAGGGTAGTCTATCTACAAGTTTACGGGGCCTTGGCCATACGAAGGTTCAGGAAAAGATCAGGCAGGACTTCGAAGAGGATCTATAACGAGACTTTATGAAGGAGTTATGGTTTTTATCGAGTGCAGCAGCAGTCAGTCATTGAAAGTCTTCTTGTTTGCACATTCAGAAACCTCCCTTCCGCTCCCTCCATTTCAATGTGTGCCGCAATGCTCATTGGGCGCTTCCACTGGGGAGGCCCATTGTGGCGAAGCCAGAATTGCTTTCGTTTCGTGGGCCCAGAAACGGGTCGTCCGCAGCATCATTTCTTGGGCTCATCCTGCTTCTACATCCACTGGAGATCAGTGTCAGTTTGCCATGTCATCGAGGTATCTCGAGGATCTTTTTAATCCAATCGAGATCTTTGACGTTTATTAGGATGCATCGCTGCGACACGATCATCGAAGCTCCTGTCTAGGATTGCCAAGATCTATGGCTCTATGGAGTCAGCAATAGCCAATAGCTTGCAAGATCATCGAAGCTTGTTGAAGCCTTTTTCTAGCTCCAGCAAGTGGACTTGGAGCCAGCTCCGGCTTAGAATTCTCTGTAGTAAAGAAAGAAGAAAGGCAGCCCACGTGTTCGTTCAGGTCCGAGGCTTCTGGTGACCCCTTTAATACATCCGGGCCACAAACGTGTGGCTTTGAAGCCACATAAGCCACAAACGTGTGGTTTTGAAGCCACATCAAGGCCACTTAACGTGTGGTTCTCAAGCCACATCAACGTGTGGTTTTGAGGCCACATCATCTGAGCGGTCACAAGGTCCCGCTTTTTGCGAGGAGTCCCAACCGGGTCCCACCGGGCCCATCCAAGTCCCACCTTCTGCGTCACCGAATCCCGTTTTTTTGCTCGCCGGGTCTTATCCGGGTGTCACCGGGTCCCATGTTTCCCACACAAGAAGTTTCATCTGGTTGTCACATGTCCCATACTTTGCTAGCCAGATCGAATCCGGGTCCCACCGGGTCCCACCGGGTCCCATCCGGGTCCCACCTGGGTCCACCCGGGTCCCATTTTTCTAGGGCCGGGTCCCACACCCCGTTTAGGTTTTAAAAGTTTAAATGAACGGCGAGGCGGGACCCATGCACGGTTTTTGTGCATGGAGCTGCCTTTAGCATTGTAGTCCAGGTCATGTCCCAAACGGTGTCAACACTTCTTCAGTGAAAGCATGCATGAATCAAAGCATGCTCTCGCGAAGCTCGCACTGCTTCAGCAGTTGAGGCACTCTCGTTTGCCGTGTGCTTTCCGAAGGTGGAGAAACGAGATAGAGAAGATTAGCATGGCCCCTGCGCAAGGATGACACGCGCAAGCCGAGAAATCTACCAACGTGAAGCACAAGATAACAGGGACAGCTGCAAGCTGCAGGAACTACAGACCAGAAGAGTGCAGAGACTACGGTAAGATTGTAAGCTCCGAACCCACAAGGAAGGCTTTGGAAGGCTTCAGTTTCTGTCTCGAAACCCCACAAATGACGGTTCAAGAGGCTTTGCACTGTTGGTGAAATCGCAAGCTTCGCGACTCCAAATGTAGGGCTGGAAAAGTCCAGCAATTCTGGCTTCGCTTGAGCGGGCCTCCCCTGTGCCCGTTTCTTTCATGTTGATTTAATGTACTTCTATAAGAAAGCAAGGCTCGGCTTGGAAGCCTTAATCCTGAAAGCTTGTTTTTTTCCAAGCTGGACGCGCGCCTGTGTGCCACAGTCGCCTGTTGTGTAGCAGTCAGGCGGACGTGCCTCAAAGTAGAAGAATTCGCGACCCCCCAAAATGGGGCCGTTTGGCGGCCCCATTTTTGGGGTCGGGGTTCCAAGCCTCCAACTCATGCTCAAACTATATATTTAATGAGGCCGGGCGCATGTCGCAGCCCTGTTTTCGGGGCCGCGAAACGGCCCCATTTTTGGGGTCGCAAATCGCAAATGTTCGGGGCCAACCAGCTGGATCTCGGGCGTGCGCCTGCCTGCCTTTGTTCCCGCAGTTTTGGGCATCATGCAGACGCAAGATTGAAAAGCCAGAAGTCTTGTCCAAAGCAGCTGCACGCTCACCTTAAATGCCACAACCAGCGGATTTGCAACTGTGCCCGTTTCTTTCATGTTGATTTAATGTACTTCTATAAGAAAGCAAGGCTCGGCTTGGAAGCCTTAATCCTGAAAGCTTGTTTTTTTCCAAGCTGGACGCGCGCCTGTGTGCCACAGTGTGTGTGTAGCAGTCAGGCGGACGTGCCTCAAAGTAGAAGAATTCGCGACCCCCCAAAATGGGGCCGTTTGGCGGCCCCATTTTTGGGGTCGGGGTTCCAAGCCTCCAACTCATGCTCAAACTATATATTTAATGAGGCCGGGCGCATGTCGCAGCCCTGTTTTCGGGGCCGCGAAACGGCCCCATTTTTGGGGTCGCAAATCGCAAATGTTCGGGGCCAACCAGCTGGATCTCGGGCGTGCGCCTGCCTGCCTTTGTTCCCGCAGTTTTGGGCATCATGCAGACGCAAGATTGAAAAGCCAGAAGTCTTGTCCAAAGCAGCTGCACGCTCACCTTAAATGCCACAACCAGCGGATTTGCAACTGGGGAGGCCCATTGTGGCGAAGCCAGAATTGCTTTCGTTTCGTGGGCCCAGAAACGGGGTCGTCCGCAGCATCATTTCTTGGGCTCATCCTGCTTCTATATCCACTGGAGATCAGTGTCAGTTTGCAATGTCATCGAGGTATCTCGAGGATCTTTTTAAGCCAATCGAGATCTTTGACGTTTATTAGGATGCATCGCTGCGACACGATCATCGAAGCTCCTGTCTAGGATTGCCAAGATCTATGGCTCTATGGAGTCAGCAATAGCCAATAGCTTGCAAGATCATCGAAGCTTGTTGAAGCCTTTTTCTAGCTCCAGCAAGTGGACTTGGAGCCAGCTCCGGCTTAGAATTCTCTGTAGTAAAGAAAGAAGAAAGGCAGCCCACGTGTTCGTTCAGGTCCGAGGCTTCTGGTGACCCCTTTAATACATCCGGGCCACAAACGTGTGGCTTTGAAGCCACATAAGCCACAAACGTGTGGTTTTGAAGCCACATCAAGGCCACTTAACGTGTGGTTCTCAAGCCACATCAACGTGTGGTTTTGAGGCCACATCATCTGAGCGGTCACAAGGTCCCGCTTTTTGCGAGGAGTCCCAACCGGGTCCCACCGGGCCCATCCAAGTCCCACCTTCTGCGTCACCGAATCCCGTTTTTTTGCTCGCCGGGTCTTATCCGGGTGTCACCGGTTTCATCTGGTTGTCACATGTCCCATACTTTGCTAGCCAGATCGAATCCGGGTCCCACCGGCTCCCACCGGGTCCCACCGGGTCCCATCCGGGTCCCACCTGGGTCCACCCGGGTCCCATTTTTCTAGGGCCGGGTCCCACACCCCGTTTAGGTTTTAAAAGTTTAAATGAACGGCGAGGCGGGACCCATGCACGGTTTTTGTGCATGGAGCTGCCTTTAGCATTGTAGTCCAGGTCATGTCCCAAACGGTGTCAACACTTCTTCAGTGAAAGCATGCATGAATCAAAGCATGCTCTCGCGAAGCTCGCACTGCTTCAGCAGTTGAGGCACTCTCGTTTGCCGTGTGCTTTCCGAAGGTGGAGAAACGAGATAGAGAAGATTAGCATGGCCCCTGCGCAAGGATGACACGCGCAAGCCGAGAAATCTACCAACGTGAAGCACAAGATAACAGGGACAGCTGCAAGCTGCAGGAACTACAGACCAGAAGAGTGCAGAGACTACGGTAAGATTGTAAGCTCCGAACCCACAAGGAAGGCTTTGGAAGGCTTCAGTTTCTGTCTCGAAACCCCACAAATGACGGTTCAAGAGGCTTTGCACTGTTGGTGAAATCGCAAGCTTCGCGACTCCAAATGTAGGGCTGGAAAAGTCCAGCAATTCTGGCTTCGCTTGAGCGGGCCTCCCCTGTATGTAAACATTGAATTTGGGGGAAGCGGAGAGTCTGGAAGGTTTCAAGATTTGTGGACAAACAATTCCAAAATTGTACTATCGCGCAAGGCCATTTTCAGTGTTCGAAAAACCACGAAAACTGTAGGACGCATTAAGGTACCCCCATAGTCAGTTGCCGCCTTGCTTGCTATGCTGTGGTATTTATGACAAGTACTTGTCAGACATTATGGTCAACAGTCTCAAGTTGACCACGCACAGACCCCGCGCACAGCTACAAGGATGTTTTTCGAGCAAAGTTCCAATCCAATTGGAAGCGTCTTTGTCCAAAGGTTTTCGATTCTTTCTAGAGCCCATTTTCGAGCTCCAAAAACGAAGCCCAAAGGGTCTCCCCTAATAGTTTCCAATCAGGCGGTCTCAGCTTTGGGAACCAATTTTTGGTCTCCAAATGGGACCAACCCGAGCTCAAAAACTGCGGAATTCTGCGAGAGAGACGTTTGAAGCTTTACCAAAGTTTTGCTCGACATGCGGCGACCAGTGTCGCGAGCGACCACGTCTGTTGAAATCAATCAAAACGCTCCGTTGCTACCCTGGTGATTGGGCTTGTGCTGCTTAAGCACCGTTGTTTGCCACTGTAACTGTGGGGGTACTTTGATGTGTTCTACGTTTGTTGTTTTCCGGGCCCCGAAAATGGGCTCGTAATGGTAGACGCCTTCAAACAGTGCCCGAATAGTGCCCGAATAGCTCGAAATAGTGCCCGAACTAGTGCTCGAATAAACTCTTCATAGTGCCCAAATGATTTTTCGCGAAGAAAAAGGAGATTTTCCCTTCCTTTACGAAAGGAAATGTATTTGGACACTATGAAGAGTTCATTCGGGCATTATTTCGGGCACTATTTCGGGTACTATTCGGGCACTATTCGGGCACTATTCGGGCACTATGCCAGGTGGAGGCTTGGACGGCATTATTTGGAGGGCTAAGGGTTGGAAGACCTGGAAATGCGCACGAAGAATAGGAATTTGTGCTGCAGGAGGCATTGGGGAGTGATCTGCGGGGCAGGGTTTGGAATGCAAAAGGGGGGGTTTAGGGAAGGATCTGCAGAGTTTAGGGCAGGATCTGCAAGGCAGGATTTGGGGGAGGGTCCGCAAGCAAGCGTTTGGAGGAGCATACACGAAAAACATGAGGGGTGGCATGTGCAAAAAATTGTAGGGTAGTCTATCTACAAGTTTACGGGGGCCTTGGCCATGCGAGGGTTTAGGGAAAGATCAGGCAGGACTTCGGGGAGGATCTATAACGAGACTTTATGAAGGAGTTATGGTTTTTATCGAGTGCAGCAGCAGTCAGTCATTGACAGTCTTCTTGTTTGCATATTCAGAAACCTCCCCCCCGCCCCCTCAATTTCAATGTGTGCCGCAATGTGTGCCGCAATGCATTGGGCGCTTCTATGTAAACATTGAATTTGGGGGGAGCGGGGGGTCTGGAAGGTTTCAAGATTTGTGGACAAACAATTCCAAAATTGTACTATCGCGCGAGGCCATTTTCAGTGTTCGAAAAACCACGAAAACTGTAGGACGCATTAAGGTACCCCCATAGTCAGTTGCCGCCTTGCCATGCTGTGGTATTTATGACAAGTAGTTGTCATGACATCATGGTCAACAGTCTCAAGCTGACCACGCACAGACCCCGCGCATAGCTACAAGGTTGTTTTTCGAGCAAAGTTCCAATCCAATTGGGAGCGTCTTTGTCCAAAGGTTTTCGATCCATTCTAGAGCCCATTTTCGAGCTCCAAAAACGAAGCCCAAAATGGGGTCTCCCCTAATAGTTTCCAATCAGGCGGTCTCAGCTTTGGGAACCAATTTTTGGCCGCAAAATGGGGACCAACCCGAGCTCAAAAACTGCGGAATTCTGCGAGGGAGACGTGTTTGAAGCTTTACCAAAGTTTTGCCCGACATGCGGCGACCAGTGTCGCGAGCGACCGCGTCTGTTGAAATCAATCAAAACGCTCCGTTGCTACCCTGGTGATTGGGCTTGTGCTGCTTAAGCACCGTTGTTTGCCACTGTAACTGTGGGGGTACTCTGATGTGTCCTACGTTTTTTGTTGTTTTCCGGGCCCCGAAAATGGGCTCGTAAAGCTCGTCGAAAGTGTGGGGTAGGGAAGCCCTGGACGGAGGTTTTCAGGCCTGGAGAAGTGTTGGGAGGGACTTGGCGGCTGCATGAATAGTAGACGCCTTCAAATAGTGCCCGAATAGTGCCCGAATAGTGCCCGAAATAGTGCCCGAACTAGTGCCCGAATGAACCCTTCATAGTGCCCAAATGATTTTTCGCGAAGAAAAAGGAGATTTTCCTTCCTTTACGAAAGGAAATGTATTTGGGCACTATGAAGGGTTCATTCGGGCACTATTTCGGGCACTATTTCGGGCACTATTCGGGCACTATTCGGGCACTATGCCAGGTGGAGGCTTGGGCGGCATTATCTGGAGGGCTAAGGGTTGGGAGGCCTGCAGGACCACCAAAACACTGGAAATGCGCACGAAGAATAGGAATTTGTGCTGCAGGAGGCATTGGGGAGTGATCTGCGGGGCAGGGTTTGGAATGCAAAAGGGGGGGTTTAGGGAAGGATCTGCAGAGTTTAGGGCAGGATCTGCAAGGCAGGATTTGGGGGAGGGTCCGCAAGCAAGCGTTTGGAGGAGCATACACGAAAAACATGAGGGGTGGCATGTGCAAAAAATTGTAGGGTAGTCTATCTACAAGTTTACGGGGGCCTTGGCCATGCGAGGGTTTAGGGAAAGATCAGGCAGGACTTCGGGGAGGATCTATAACGAGACTTTATGAAGGAGTTATGGTTTTTATCGAGTGCAGCAGCAGTCAGTCATTGACAGTCTTCTTGTTTGCATATTCAGAAACCTCCCCCCCGCCCCCTCAATTTCAATGTGTGCCGCAATGTGTGCCGCAATGCTCATTGGGCGCTTCTATGTAAACATTGAATTTGGGGGGAGCGGGGGGTCTGGAAGGTTTCAAGATTTGTGGACAAACAATTCCAAAATTGTACTATCGCGCGAGGCCATTTTCAGTGTTCGAAAAACCACGAAAACTGTAGGACGCATTAAGGTACCCCCATAGGACTGCGACTCTTTCGCGACGAGCTACCCGAAAAGTGTGATCCCTACGCCAGGCGAGTGCAGCAAACGTACATCAATGCGGCGGCATACCTTGGCCTGCCGAAAGTCTCCTCCTCTCTTGCGGTGTCAGCCTCCGCTCTGGCTCTCTAGTTGATCGTCACTAACACAACAGAACCCTTCAGTGTCAGGCACACTGCTGATGACCCGGAAGACTCTGACACACCGATGTATTGATGTTCACGATTCGGACGATGACGCCTCCCAACCAGATGACTTGTCTCGGAAGAGAAATTCTTCGATAGGTGTGGCGCCAGCCAATGCCAAAGTCCTTAAGCTTGAGGTTCTTGCGGTTGCTGCTAGGCGGAGTCCAACAGTTGCGAAATACTATCGCTACTGATTATCGACGGGCTGCTGGCTTTGTCGGATTAACTCGGTCTGCCACGGAGCTGTCGGGGAATGGCCTCCTGAGCTTTACGCTTGTGCTGTCATCTCTTTGTTTGATAGAGCTTGTACGGCAGTCGATATTATTCGTTCACCATAAACAGCATCCCAGTGCCCTAATAGCTGTAGAACAAAGCGATAAGATACGAGCGTCAGTTTCTATCCTGCGCCCTTTGATATGCACAGAGACTGGCAGGAGTGTGGAGGAGGTTACCCTGTCGCCTATTTAAAAGACGTAGCGGACATCCTGATAATTCTTGCAAGAAAATCAAGGAAATGCTTCTTTTGTGTGAAGCAACGCTTGGGTGCATCTATGTCGTTGCTGGTTCTCAAGTGCAGCAGCTCACTAACCTGGTGAAGGACCTGGCAGTGCTTGGTGTCCAGAACGCCGGCCAGACAAGTGCCACCTGCAAGCTCTTCGAGTGACACCTCTGGTCCCGCGCCAATGGAAGTTGACACGGAAATCCGCTCTAGAGCGCGGAGAGCTACATTCCGACTCTGCCTCAGCTGAACTTTGCCTCGATGAACACGAGGCATGCTGAGATTCGGGTTTGGAGTGCCTACAAGGAGGAGCTCACAGTTGGCTCTGTTTGCTTGACGACTGGTAGAAGCTGGACGAGTCAGAGCAGAGCGCCGTCTCAGTTCAGCAGAGTACGTTGGACGTGGGGAAGGCAGCGCGGTCCAGCAAGCTTTGGTTCCTGCTTTGCCAGAGTTTGAGCAAGTTTCAAAGAGCCAGGACCTCACCATGCCCTGACCTCTCCTTTGCTGGTTTTAATAAAGGGCACCTTGGACTCACAGGACCACGAAGCTCAAGCGTTTTACTACGTCTGGCAACAATTCGCGCGCTACAGCACCTCCTTCCCCCTGCAATTGTGATCCAACCCATCCTCGAGAACGCTGGTTCTATGAAATCCATCTTCCAGCGGCACATTACCGTGTCTTGGCCTTCCAGCCAGTGCATCAATTGCAGACGTTGCAGATTTTGGCAAGATTGCTTCCCAAAGCGTGCATTCTTCTCCCGATCCAGTCAACCTGTTACGGAGGTGCAGCGGCATTGCATTCATCCGATTGAAGCAGGGTGGTCTCCTACGCTTGTTATTGACGACCATGGCCGAGTGTCACGACCCTCCCCCCCTTTATGCAGCCAAGGGGAGAGATTCAGGATGAAGCCCCACGATTGACAACCGCACTGTATCATCCTCGTTTTCTGTTGTATCAGATCTCCTACTTCGGGAGTTGTGCCAACTTCGAGGCTGCTTGCTGCAATCCTGCTGCATCTAAGCAACGCTACCCAGTTATGCCCTGGGAGGATTTCTTTCCTGCACACCTCTTGCCAAGTTGGATTACCTTTGTCACAGCCGGCAATTCTTGCAACGGCTTCATTGATCAAGGTTTGGAGACTACCCTCGAGCCACTCTTTGAGTATCTACAAACTACTTCGCTTCCCTTTCGCCCGATAAAGCTCCAAGAGATACTCGCTGACTTAGCTCCTCGAGGCGTTCAGAGTTGTTCCGCGCTCGACTTCACTTAGTCTCATTGCTTCCCTTGCTGGAAACTCCTTTATACCCAGCGTCGTGCGTCGGTTTGTTGTCACCGACCACGCATGCTGTCTACCGATAGCAGCAGTACCGTCACCAAACGAGCTTCGTGCGCACTATGAAGCCTTAAAAAAGTCCGTACATGATCTCATTGACACCTCTGTTAGCCAGCGGCAGGTCTCTCATGAACAGGCACAAGAATGGAAGCGGGGTATTAAACATCAGCCCTTGGGCGATGATATCTTAGCGCCCCCCTTTTGGCACGGGGTTGAAAATCTCAGGGTAAGTAAGCCAACCGTCGGCCACAAGCCGTTTGCCAGTGTTGATTGGGTGCCTCTTTCCAGTTCTGGATTAGGGGGAAGCGGCTCTATTTCATCCATGAGCCACCTGAGGCCACACCGCAACTTTTGGAGCAATTCCCGGCAGCCTTTGAGGTCAAGCTCCGGAATCTTTTCCAGTCCTTTGGGACCACGCTAAGCACTGTTGCATATGTTACCACATCTCAGATCCTCTCGCAATTCCCCAGGTGCAGCACCCTTCGGAAAATATCCGTTGTTGAATTTTGCGCTACCAAGGCACGTGCTCTAGAGGACTTATACATAAGGTACATTTGCTTTATTCTTAATTCCATTCCGAGAGTCCTTGATGGCCGGCTTATTGTCTTTCTACATCTTGTCGAGGATAAGCTCGCTTCCTGGGCCTTTAAACCTGAGGCTGTCCCAGTTCATACAGTCTGCTTTGTTGCTATCCCACCTAGCTTGACTGGCGCCTTTTGGTTCCAGACTGAGGTTGACCAGGGGGCCATCACCGACAAGGTGTTGCCCCTCATCAACTCTCCTGTCTTCCCGCACCTCAAGTTGCCTACCGATGACTTTGAGGTCCTTGCCGCATATCTTCAAGTCGATCATGCAGCTGTCCTCCTTTTTAATTACTCGACACTTGAGGTGGCATGCGCTCTGAGTGTATCTGGCGGTCCCCTCTCTGTCTTAGGTCACTTCCATCTGGTTCAGGCCGTAATTCTCGCGTTGCTTCCATTATTAGGCAACGCTTTCATTCCTGAGGATTTATGGTCTCGGGAAGTTGACCCCGCACACATTGAGCATGAAATCCTTAATATCATTTTTACCCTGCTCAATGGCTGTACTGGCCAGCCTTCTGGAGCCTGTGCTTATGAAGTTGAATGGCCTGCTCAACAGCCTGCATCTCTAACGCCTATTACCTGGCTACCAGATAACCTCGATGCCAAGTCCCGTACACACACCGCATTGATCAAGCTTGCCCTAGTAGCTGAGAATGAAGCAGCGATAATGGTCGTCCCTGGCTACGTGCCACAACCAGCCACGAGTATTGCACTCAAAGGAGGATGACGATTGCCACAACATCCCTTTTACACCCTCCTGTGAGGGCGGCTCTTTTACGTTGCTTCCAATTCTTAGCTACTCTGCAAGCCCACACCAAGCGGTGTCGTGTACGGCCGTTAAATTTGATTTGGCATTTACAAGGCGTCCCTGTAACCTTCCCAACGCTAGCGGCCCTTAGAGCAACCTTACACTTTACCAATGTTCCACCTTCAGTGTCCCAGGCGTCTGTCACGCAGTGCTTGGATGCTCTTTTGGATCAGTGGAAGGCTGGTCTCCTACCTCACCCAAGCAGCCGTCAGGAGCCTTGTCCCCTTCTGGCACTTGCTCTAGGCTACCACTCACAGCCTGAGAACTTGGATTCTTTCCAGGAATTACTAGGGGGGGCAATACTCGCCCTGGCCCTGCAAATTGTTTCGACCAAGCTATCGCCCGACCCTTCCACAGGTGTCGGCCTGTCATTTCAAGTATCCACATGGAATGTCTCCAGTTACACGGTGTGGACGAGCACTTCGGCGGTGTGCAAGACTAACACGATCCTTAGTCTGCTAAAGAAAGGTCCTGTGTGTCTGCAGGAGACGAACTGGGATGCGGCTGGCCCGGTCGCGGCTGCACATACTTTTCCGCGTGCGGCAATTGCATCTTCACCGGCGACTTCTGCTTCAGTTAGTTCGGGCGTTGCTATTTTAGTCCCATCGCCATTCACCCTTACTTCGCAGACTGAAATTTTGCCTGGCTTGGTCCTCTCGGCAAGAGTCCAACATTTCGCTCATCGCTGTGAGATCATCTGCGTATATGCTCATCCAGACAAGCTTGCTGAAGTTGGCCGTGCGCTGGTTTCGTACCTTGCGGCAAGATCCCAACGAGACGAGCTTTTTGTGATGGGAGACTTCAATCACATGGCCGAAAAACAACCAGGACTATGGGAACTCATTTGTGCGGAGGGGCTCCTCCGTAGAGTCTCGGGAGGGGGAATCCCGACCTATCGCTCCGGTAATGTGTCGTCCTGCCTGGACGAAGTTCTGCATAATGAGGAAGCTGAAGGCTGCCGCCGCCTTAGGAGTCGGGTTTTTTGGCCCCATGCACTCCCACAAGGCCATGGTGTTGTAACATTACGGGTACGTAAAGCGCGCATGCTCTCCAATGACGTCGGAGCGTCTACCTATCGAGCGATACCAATACGTGCCTTTAGGCAACAATCGTAATGTCGTATGCCCCTTCAACATGCATCCCTGCACACTCGTCTCATCCGGCCAAGGTGCGCCTCGAAAGGCTCAAAGTCCTTCTTCCTAACTCACCCACATTGCAAGACCTTCAAAGTCTTTTCCATGTGTGGTGGGCTGGGGAGCTTGAGCACACCTCCCGTGCGGTCTCAGAAGGGAAATATGGCGCCCTTCCATACTTACTGAAGCGACAGCGCAGACGCCCGCACGCATCCTCCTTCACCGTCCCATGGGCCGTCTTTGAGACTTTCCAACACCTGCTTGAAGCACGGCCCCTTCATACGCAAGGCCAGCCGGTAACAATCAGTGCTGTGGAGGCTCAGCAAGTTGTCATGCAGTTGACAACACTGGAAACGGTCAATGTTGCCCCGCCTCCCATAATTAAAGACGCTCGGCAGCTGGGGGCACGTATGCCACACAAACACCCGAGATGGGATCTTCATCGATCATCTTTGGGCTCCTTCGGAACCACGCATGTACTGCGGGCTGACGGCTCACCTTGCTCCACTCTTGGAGAGGTTGACGCTGCCTTGCGCGCCACGAGGGCCTTTTGGCAGCAATCCCCGCCGGATCACTCCCCGGAATGGGAGCTCGTCCTCCGCGACTATCAGCCACAGCCTGCAGCCAGGTGTGCTCTTCCTCAGGAGGAGGACATCATGTTCCATCTCTTGCGCGCGGGTGACTCTTCGGCGGGACCCGATGGTTGCCCCTATGAGTGTTATCGTCAGCTGCCTACTGAGTCTGCGCGTGCTCTTCACTCTCATTTTGTCGATATCATCCTTGGGAGCGCTCCGCCCCCGACACAGGCACTGACCTTTATTCCCAAAGCTGACGCGGGCCAATACGCGGACAACTTTCGGCCGCTTGACATGCCTGACACTGCTGCTCGTATCATTGACTCCGCTGTCTTTGCGTCAGCCATGGCTGTCATTGCCCCTTGCCTCAATCAGTCGCAGGCCCTTGTTAGCCAGCTAAAGGAGGCCCCTGCCAACTTTATGATGGTCCAGGACTGTTTGTTGTCCGAGTCGCAGCCTTGCAATGTCCTGCTTACTGACATGGCCAAGGCCTTTGAAAGGGTCAACCCGGGGTGGCTTCTTGAGGTCTTGGAGCGTCTTCGCGTTCCACAGCGGGTTCGACAATATACCATCCATCTTCTTTATGGTCGTCAATCCCTGCACCGCATCCAAGGCCTCTTGCTTCCTCCTTTTCGCATGAGACGAGGCCTTGCTATGGGACGAGCCACGTCCGTTCTTTTATTTTGCGTAGCCATGGACCCATTGATCTGTTCGCTACATCGCATTCCACGGGTGCGAATGCTCAAAGCGTATATGGACGACAACTCCACTGCAGGCTCGGAGGTTACATGGGTGGGCGACGCGCAAACAAAGTTCACCTCTCTTTATAGTGCTGGATTTCATGTCCTCAAGCACCAGTGCTTTTCGGCGGTCAGGGTCCCGATTGCCCTGGCGGAGCAATTGCACTATGCCAGGGCTGAAGGTATCGTCTCGCCGGCCCCGCCGGAGTTCCATGACCTTTTCCATCAAACTGCTGACCCTCTCTTTTCGGCTGCCAGCCTCACTGAAGTCTGTCGTCGAGTTCACCGGTTGTACCCCAGCGACGTCCCGAGTGTACAGTGGTTTTGTTGTAAATCAGGTGAAACCCTCCTTCTAGCTACCCAACACGCCCTCCAGGCTTACCTTGCAGGTCATTTTGCCAGCTGTGGGACTGTCAGCTCCTTTTTGCGTGCGCCTTGCCAATGCAAGTGCAAATCCTCCTTGTTGTTTGGGAGAGCACCTAGCCCGGAGCAAATCTACCAGCTTGATGCCACGCCCTGGGGACCCAAACTGTGTACGGAAACGGCTCCGGTCTTGGGCTTTATGCTGTGGGGTGCGCCAACATACGTTGGCAGCACGGCGGGCCCATGTACCCTTCCTAAAGCACAGATTCTCCTCACGGGCCAAAAAGCGGCCTCGTCCATTGCCCGTAAACGGAAGCTTTTCAGCCCCCTTCGCCAGTCATTGCCCGAGCGAGCCATTTGTTGCCGGGCGTACCTGCAAAGCTGCCTCCAATACACACAGCAAGTCATTCCGCCCGACGCCGGCGAGCAGCAACGTACCCTGGTTGCCTGTGCCCGGTACGTTTTGGGGGGAGGGCGACATTGGCTTGAGGCCAAGCATGTTAACGGCGTGTTCCGCATTTTCAAGCTCCCACAACCTGGTACGTGGCGGTTGTCTTGCCCTCTGGGGAGATTAGGATTTCTGCTGCGCTTGGCCCCCAAACTGGCGATTGCTGCTGTGGGGGGTATGCGTCCGGTCTTATCGACTGAAAAACCTCTCCTCGCCTCCGTCTTGGGGCAGGTTACCCGCAGCCTTGTCAACGCTACTTCAGCGCTGCCCATACGTGATGCCCTTCAACAATATGCACGAACATTGGTCGCCACCAATTTTAGTGCTTGGAATGAAGGGTCTCAAACCGAGTCACTTTCGCATGTCCGCAAGCTCTACAAACGATGCATTCTTGAAACTGAAGACTCTCAGGCCGCTCATTACTTGCTCGACAAAATTGCTAAGCAGCCGTGGGCGGCGGCTGGCTTGCAATGGGTTGCGGGCGTCCTCACCTGCCCTGCCAGTCTCTCCAGCACGGTGGCACGAGCGTATGCCCTTAGGTGGATTGTTGCCGAAGAGGCGGATGCGAGCTTTGTCTATCGGCAGCATTATACGCGACCCGTCACATGTGCGCAGTGTCACTATCCCTACCCTCCGGCCAGCCTGCACCGCCTTGGGCACTCGGGACAGGGCAGCCTCTGCCGGGGTTGTCTTTTAGCCATGGGTTGGCCAGAGCACAAAGCTTGGCTTGCGTGTAAGGTTGAGGCACTTGCTCCATTTGTTCTTGAAGATGGGGATGAGTGGTGGAACATGCCCAGCCTGGACATACCTGATAGATCCTTTTCGTGTAATTTTACACGTTCGGAAAATTTACACGCCAAAAGCGGTATAAATGATTTATACGCCAAATTGGGGTGTAAAAAAATTACACTTTTTTGTGTAAATTCTGGCGTGTAAATTTTGTCCTATTTTGTTCAATGGGCCAAGCTGTGCCGAAAAGGTGTTTTGAAAACCAGGCACTGGGAAGTGCGAAGTGTCGAAAAAGTAGTGGATTCCGAATGCCGGGCAGGCCGACGTGGCGATAGATTCGTATAGATTCCGAAAGCGAGATTTGCCGACAGAGACAACATGTACAGTTGTGACTCCGAAGGCCGAGCACAAGCCGAAGTGCCCGCGAGCATGGCTTGTCTTGTTTCGGTGAAAAAACAAAAGAAAAAGAGAAAGAGAGAGCCAGAGAGCGAGAGAGCGAGTTATCGGGCAGGGCTATAGGGTTCCCCTTTGTCGTTTGGTGTGACACCGAGTATATATATAGGTCTTTCGCACTTGGCAGGATGCATTTTATGATATATATATATATATATGTATCCTCTAAACCACAGGAGCTCCTGAAATCCGTTCTTGCTTGTGTGACTTGTGCATGATTGTCCGTGAAACAGTATCACCTACCCCCCGCCATACATCACTGCAGGGCCACTGGCCTGCGGCTTGAGGGCAAGTCCCTGCACCACTCCTCGACCGGCAAGTCTGGATGCAGATCCAGTCGGTAGCACTGGACCTCCTGCCGTAACCGGCTCACGGAGGTCAGCTGCTAGAGGCCAAACAGCCGGATGGCAAGAAACCGGTCGTTTTCAAGGGGGTCATGAAGGAGGAGGAAGCAGACAAGCTTCCGTCCGGGCTTTCGGGGGCGGCAAAACCGGAAGCACACTCCTGTGACCTTGTTGAAGGAAGGTGCACACCCCTCGGGCATGGCGGTTCCACCCTGGCCGAGTGGAGGTGAGACTTACACCGGTGTTTGCAAAGACCGCGGGGGAGGCCATCTAAAGCCGGAAGTGCGCGGAGTGCAAAACCCTTGCTAACGCACTTCTTTTAAGCCACAACAGGGCTGCAGGTAACACGTATTGGGCTCACTGTACAACAAGTTAAAGTTCAAGGGAAAGGCTGCACATACATCGTGGTATTTGCGCACCCCCCCTGCAGTCTTGCCTTGTTTGGGCTACTGCAACAGTTGAGCGCCACGCTGCTCACCAAAAGGAGAAAAGAAAACACTAGCACTATAGCGCCACAGAGGACTGCTCCACAGTCCAACTCTCTGAAAGCTTCAGAGCAGGCGCCCTGGCTTTGCTCACTACAAGGGCTTCTCCCATGTTCAGTGAGGTAGCTCCCTCTGGTAAGGCTTGTACACGACGCTACACAACTGTCTGAGTGAAAGCATTGCGGCCATCATGGGCTTCCATTTGTGTCGCGCTTTCAGGCTGTCGCTTTCAACGACCGCACTGACCTTGCTCAATGCTGTTCGTCTCACCTGTTCATCCATTCCAGATTTGCTGAGCTGTACCATTCCTGTGAGTTCACATGCTTGTTTCATATCTTCGCCTGTTTTGAGGTGCTTTGTCAAACAGTCAGCTGGATTGGCTATGCCCTTCACTTTGGCAATGATCACCTGTTTGGTTTTCACAAGTTCTTGTACGTAGAGGTGTGCAAGAGAAATGTGTCTCATCTTCCCTACTCCTATCCGCTTTGCTGCCTGCAGCGCCGCAGACGAGTCACACCAAATGCGAGGCGTTGAGACCGGAAGGTCGAAATCATGAACTGCTAAGTTCTGAATGTACATGCAGGACTGTGCGCAGTGATTCAAAGACCTCAGCTCTGCTTCTCCTGAGCTCGTGGCTGGATTACCAGATTGAGTGCTCGAGTTCGCTTCAACCACTGTGCCTCCTAGCACCAAAACCTCTCCCGATGTAGACTTCCTCGATTCGGTGTCCCCTGCATAGTCACTGTCACAATAGGCATGAAGCGGTAGCTCCCGCTCTCCGGCGGGACCCTCTTCGACTCCTTCCAGTACTGGTCCACCCTTAGCGTCTTGGAGTCCCAAAAGCTTAAGGATGTTGTCTGTGTGTTTTGCGTTCGGCTTGGTGAGCACGGCTTGCTCCACACTGATCTTCTCACGACCAAGAAACTCTGAGCTTGTCTTTCCGTGTTTCTCTGGAAACTCAAACTCCCCGACCTTCACCTTGCAACCATGCTTGGGTAATTCAACCTTCAAGAGATTGTTCAAATCATCCTCTGGTCCCGTCGCGTCAAAATCGTCTATGTGGTGTATTACAACCACCTTTGTCTTCTTGCACCTGAATATGCATCCATCCAGACGTCCTCGTACGAAATCGTATCGGTCTTTCGGCAACTTGTTGACGATGATCTCTTCAAGCCTGTCCCTGTACTGGCTTGCTGCGGGTTGTCTCCCGTAGATGTTACCATCTACCTGCCAAACCAAATGCTCTTTTGGGATGCCCTCGAGCTCCTTTCTCTTTTCTTCAGGTTGAGCTGCCAGCCAAACCTCAAAATTGCCCAGCCATTCTCGTGGTGGCTTCATGCACACTGGCTGTCCTTTATCATCACCTTGATCTCGGGCTATGAGGAATGCTGATGTCAGGTCTGCTTTTACACGCGGGAAGTTGTGGTACAAGCTGTAGATCTCCAGCATCTTGCAGGTGCTGTGTCCTGGGGTTGGACAAAAATTTTTCTGCCCTTCAGAGGAGTTCTTGTCCTCGTTGCTGTTCCGCTTGAAGTCCTGACAAGTCAGCCTAGACTTTGCGATCCCATTGCTGACCTTGTCCACCCAACAGTGTCCAAATACCTTTATTTCCTTCGGCAAGACCCTACGGTCACGAGGGGTAAAGGCATTGAACATCACGTCAAGCTTGTCGATTTCCTCAAGTCTGGCTTGGTGTCTTGCACCTTCATCCACAACACACGAATCCAAGTAGTCAGCCACAGAGGCCAACTGGTCTCTTTTCTCAGACTCCTCAAGGATTGCGCTGATGGCTCCCTCCATTGTGGTAGCACCCACGGGCGTTTCCGCCTCTTGGGTGTCACCCCGATCTACAGGTCCTACTCCTCCTGCCTCGGAGTGTCCAGAGTGTCTTGATCTGGATCTTGACGTGGAGGAGCTTGAGCTGGACGGGCTGTCACTGCTGCTCGCCTCTCCAGGCACTGCTCTAGAGGCCAATGCTGTCGGACTCTGTGACTCGACTGCTGGAGCTGGCTCTGATTTGGCTTTGGCTGTAACGTCTGTTCTCCTGACCTTTGTAGTCCTTTCTGCCTCTGCTGCCATCCTCTTTGCTTCATCTGCCGCACTCATGTCCGCATCAATCTGGATAGCCTCTCCTCCAGCATCCTCAGCTTCACGGCGTGTGGTGTGCATGCTCTGGGCAGGCACTGGTGGCTCTACAGGCTCACTGTCTTTAGGCTCTGCCTTGTCAGGGACTTCGTCCTGAGCGCTCGCTTCAGGGACGATCTGAACTCTCAGCTCACTCATTGCTGCTTCAGGTTTGTTCTGTTCGGCCTTGTACACTGTGTTCCACGGCACTCCAGCTGCTCCGTCTAAAATGCTTGCTTGATAGCGCTTTCCAAACGCCATCCTTCTGACAGTCCGGAATGTCTGCGCACCGGCGCTGGTCAACAGGATGTGCTCATCTGAGCTGGTTGTTTTCCCAGCATAGATTCCACACACCCATCTGGTGGCACTCTTAGCGCCAGACTTCTTTGCTGAGTACTTTCCCAGCGCACACTCACCAAAAGGAAGACACTCAGCGGCGTAGTCGTATCCCTTCAGCACTCGGAACGGAGTAGTTCGGGTCTGGTTGATGTGAAATCTTGGTAAAGACCAGCTAACAAATCTGACAATCCAAGGAAACAGAATGTCTGTCGTCTGAATCACCTTGTCGCTGTAGCTCTCCTTCAGGCTGGCCACCCAAGTCCTGACCTTGCCCGCGATGAGTCCATTCACCATCTCCCCATCCGCCAGGCTCTGTGATGAATACCTCGGGCTCTTCCGCAACGCCACCACTTCAATGCCCATCCTCTGCTGCACTTGTTCGAACACCTTTGCGAGGGCACTCTCCTGATCGATCTGAATGGTGACCTTCTTCCACCCTAAATCCTTTATCCAATCAGCGAGCGCGTTGACTGCATACGAACTCCGCTTGGCACCTTTGTGAGGCACCTGCGCAGCGAAAGGGCATTGACTGTCCTTGTCAATGGCTGTCAACACGATAGCCATGCTCTTCAGCTCCTCGGCGTCCTTGTTCTTTTCGACCTCCTCCTTGCTCTTCTGCTTCCCTTCGGCTGTGAAGTACATGTAGTCACTATAAATGATGTGCTCCTTGGGGTCCTCGTGTTGGCGTCGGTGTGGTCGCTCTTTTCCTTGTCCTTCAACGCAAACCTTACACCATGGCTCAAAGTTTGCATGATGCAATGAATGCTCAGCAATCTCCGCAGGGCTAGGCTCAACTGGCTCAGCCATCAGAGGCTGCTGCTTCGCTTCATCGCGTTCCTTTAGTTCCCACAGCGTCAGGTCGTCATCATCCTGTGCGTCATCCGCATCAGGTGATGGCTCAGCGTCTCTCTCATCTTGGGCCTTCAGCTTGAAAACCGTCTCTCCAGTCCAGTGCTTTCGCAGGGACGCCCTGGGATTCTTGACACCGAACCAGTGATCCTCGAAGCTTTCGCCGTCACCATCGCGGCGGTCAACCCACTTGGCTTCAGTGGCTCGGCTTGGTTCCAAGTCTCCTACGATCACCGGGCAATCATCAGCATCTGCAGGGCTGAACATCTTTAGCCTAGGCACCACATGAACACGGACAACCAAGTCCCGCTCAAGTCGCCAGTAATCTCTCTGCTTCTTTTCGCTCACTGGGATCCTAGACGACGAAGATGAGGTAGCACCCTCAAGCGCCGCAACACGCTGGGCAGTGTCACCTACCTCATCAGGCCAAACCTTTCCAACCTTCAGGTACCACCTCTTGCCTTTCTTGATCAACGGGTACTTCTTGCCATCTTTCACGAGGTAGCTTCCGCTCCGACGAAACATGACATCATAGTCTCTCTCCACAAGGTTGTGCACGCTAAGAAGAGTTTCACTGGCATCGGTGACTGTGAGGTCTATTTCCCCTACGGTGCCATCCAAAAGCCTAATCTTTGGGAACTGTTTCCCATAAATCTTCAAAGCGGTACCTTGCACAGAGAACAGTTGCTTGCCATACGGTAGAGGCTTGAAGTCATCTTCAAACTCCCCTTTCCGAGCTACGTTTTCACAAGCTCCAGAATCAATCAACATGTAAACGTCTTCACTGACACTGTCATCATGGATGCCACTGATTCGGTCTGTTACTGCAAACAACATGTGACTGTGATCGCTCTCTTCTACATGCTCAGAAATGGATCCTACGCCTCCGGTGGAAGCTTGCGCTTCCGCACCCGCTTGCTCTTCGGAAACGTCCGAAACCTTCCACCAGCAATCAGCTGCAATGTGACCGTACTTCTTGCAAATGTGGCACTGTTTCCCAGCGTGTGGATTGTTGCCAGTTCCTTTTCCTTTTCCTTCCTTGTTTCCTTTACCTTGCTTTCCTTTTGAGTCCTTTCCGTTTCCTTGTTTTCCTGTTTCTTTTCCTTTTCCTTTATCCTTCCCACCTTTCTTTCCTTCTCCTTTGTCCTTACCTCCCCGATTGTCCCAACCTCGGTTGTCACCCCCTTTTCCCCAGCTCCAAGGTTTGTTGTTGTCGCCCTTGTTGTTGTTGCCCTTTCCTTTTCCTCCATAGTCCACGGCTCCTATGTCCATGGGCGCAGGGCCACCATCGTCAAGCTGAGACTTCTTTGGTGCACCGAAACTCGAGCCTTGGGGTCTTTTCCAGAGGTTTCGGGAAGTGAGGTACTGCTCAATGTACTCTTTGGTCTTGCTGTAAGTGTCAAGCGTATTGCTGTGAAGAAAGATCATCTGCTGAATCTCCTTAGGTGCAACATGAACCAAAACACTGAGTTTGTCATCAGGCTCAATCTTGCGAAACTGCTTCTCAAACTCACTGACTTCGGCCTCCCACTGGTGAAAGGCTTCTGACCACTTGTTGATGTCGCCAGGGAACTGCGGATTCATGAGATGTCTTCTCCATACCCAGCTCTTTGTTCTGTTGCTAGGCTCGTTTGTCCTACTTAGCATGCGCCAGACCTCAAGACCATTTCCATCTGGCACCTGGGTAATCAACTGCTGTGTCTGCTCAGAACAATAACCGACAAGGATAGTGTAAAGAGCTTGACTCAACTGCAAATCCTCAAGCGTGACATCCTCACCGTCATGGTCAATGTTCTCTTTCTGCTTGGATGCCCAGTTCAACAAACCAGGATACCTAGCATGAATGGTTCCTATCCATGACATGAAAATATGCTTCCACCGCTCCCAGTCTTCTTTGCGACCAGAGAACGTAGGCGGTCGGGGGATGTTCCTAGGGTCCACCAGTCGCCCCCCGGCCCTCTCGCCTTGATGTGAGTTGGTTCTGAGCTCTGTGAGCTCTGTTTGCTGCTTTGTGATTTCTGCTTGCTGCTTCAAAATTTGATCACTCTGTTCCATCATCCGCGCGCCCATTTCGGCCATTTGTTGCTGCATCTGTAACAGCTGTCGCTCCATGGTTCCCACGGTGTTGTCCCTTGACCCACTACGGAGTGAAATCAAGGAAACTCAAAAGAAAGGGAAAACTCAAACACTGTACAGGAACGCACGTGCACCGACCTGCTCACGATCGTATGCGGCAGCTCCCGCTTTAGTAGGGGTGTCTTCCCCAACGCCAATCCGATCCCCACTGTTGGTACCGGTAGTTGCTGTGGTAGGGCCTGTATTCCTCCCAGCCTTGGTTGTGGTTCCCACTCCAGTTGTTCTGCTCGTCCCGGTTCCAGATTGTGGTACTTGACCGCCAGCTGGAGCTACCAGTCCTCCCAGAATACTCTGTTCTGGTTTCAGTGACGCTGTCCTCGGTGACACTGAAATGGGTCTCGTCGTCCGACCCCTGACCAGGGTAAACGGTCTCCTCCTCGGAAGACTCGTACACTGTAGTGGCCGGGTGGCTCGCAGTAGCTGCTCCTTCGACAGTACGGTTGTCAGATCCGGGTCTGTGTGTCACTGAACTTGGTCCCGCACTCGAGCTGCTAGCTCCACTCGCCACACGCTCCACTGCTCTGTCTCTGGCGAAGCTAACACGGGCTTGCTTCCCAGGTCTGTCCTCCAAGAAACGCTGGGCAAAGGGCGTTCCACGGAAGACTGCTTCTCGTGCTTTCTGAGCACGTTTGTAGTTGACGCTGTTCCTGTCCCTCCTTCGCTCCGCTCGGTCCGCTCGTGTCCACAATCGTCAAGCTCCGATTGGCTCGTCCTAAATTTTGGGGCTAAAGGGCCGAAGATCGTTGCGTCCTACGGCCCTGAGCCCTGTCGATCTTTCGTTTTTGGTTCGAGGCTGTAGGCTCAACACCCTTTCGATTTTGAATCAGCTCCCTCGTAGACGATCTCTGGTCGAGCGAGAGCACACCCGCGTAAGAGAGAGCTCGGACCGAAATCAAACCCAGCCGATCTGCCCTCCAGGGGCGAATCGAAGAATCTGTGTGACATTTTCGGCGCAGTTGACCAGGGAGGTGTGTCGTTCCCTGATGAGCTCTCGCGATTGATCTAACCCATGGGCAGGTTCCGACGAGGTTCCGCAAGTTTTGGTGATGTTGTGGAGCAAGTTCCGGGCTAGTTTTAGCAGGTTCTGGCGAGGCAGGTTCCGGCAGGTTCCAGAGGTTCCGAAGCAAGTCCCGACTTCTGTTGTGCGGGGCGTAGGGACGAAGCGGATCCTGAACTGTTTAGTTTCACCTCGCGGTAGCTCGAGAAAAGAAAATATATCTTCAATTTGTCGTCACTCAATTTGAAATATTTCATTTTGTGTTTCGACTTTTTCAGTTTGACATGCTTTTACACTTTCATGTATGCCATGTAAGACTGCGAAGCGATCACATCCGAAGCTTGGCATCAAGTTCTAGATTCTAGATTTTTCACCCGCCCACCCTACCCGGGGGAGAAGAGTGTGATGCCTTCGGGTGTGGATGAGTCGGAGAGCGGCTGTGCTGCCTCTGCCGTCCATTGATTTACTTCCGACTTCAAAGATCCGAGCAGTGCGAGGGAGGTGTGAGAACATGTGCGATCCTTTGGTGAGCTGTATGCGGAATTTATATTTTTTTTAATATTCCGTTTGAGATTTCCATCGAGTCTCTTCTTTCTCAATATATATTCCGATTGAGATTCCAACGGAATACCTTTTCGAACATGTTTCGATTTGTATTTACAGTTCTGGGACCACACGACAGACGTCTAGTGTCTGCGGGCGGATACTTCTGTCTGTTGTGTGGGGCGTAGGGACGAAGCGGACCCTGAACTGTTTAATTTCACATCGCGGTAGCTCGAGAAAAGAAAATATATCTTCAATTTGTCGTCACTCAATTTGAAATATTTCATGTGTGTTTCGACTTTTCAATCCACATGCTTTACACTCTCATGTATGCCATGTAAGACTGCGAAGCGATCACATCCGAAGCTTGGCATCAAGTTCTAGATTTTTCACCCGCCCACCCTACCCGGGGGAGAAGAGTGTGATGCCTTCGGGTGTGAATGAGTCGGAGAGCGGCTGTGCTGCCTCTGCCGTCCATTGATTTACCTCCGACTTCAAAGATCCGAGCAGTGCGAGGGAGGTGTGAGAACATGTGCGATCCTTTGGTGAGCTATATGCGGAATTTATACATCTTTTTAATATTCCGATTGAGATTTCCATCGAGTCTTATCTTTCTCAATATATATTCCGATTGAGATTCCAACGGAATACCTTTTCAAATATGTTTCGATTTTTATATACAATTCTGGGACCACACGACAAACGTTGCGGGGCAAATTCCGAGGCAGGTTCCGGCAGGTACCGGCGAAGTTCCGAAGTTCCGGTGATGTTGCGGGGGAAGGTCGGGGCAGGTTCCGGCAGGTTCCGGAGCGGTTCCCGGGCAGGTTCCGGTGAGGTTCCGAAGCAGGTTCCGAAGCAGGTTCCGGTGATGTTGCGGAGCTTCCAGCAGTTCCGGCAGGTTCCGCAGCGGTTCCGGGGCATGTTCCGAAGCAGGTTCCGGTGATGTTGCGGGGTTTTCCGGCTGGCTACTCAAGCATGAGGGCATGAGGGTCCGGGGTCTGTGGGTCCGTTCCGGGGCAATGCACACTACCACTGCCACTACGAGACTTGGAGGTGTGTGTGGATTCTGCGTGCCTATCATTGAAACAAAAAAGTTTCAAAGTGTCATTTGACACCTTCGCCTCCTATCATGGAGATGCTGCTTCAGGGTGTAAGGTTTAGGCCTTAGGCGTCCAGGGTTTCTTTGTAATTCAGTTTCCGAAGCTTCAAACCAAACCCGCATGCATTTCCCGAGGCCTGGTAAACGCATTTGGCCTGCGTTGCAGCAGATCTGGACCTTGAATGCCGTCCCTAAACCTGCTGTACACGCTTTGCTCGGGTCTCCAACGGCCCTAAACACATTTTTCAGGCTCGAAAAAAACGCATTTTACAGCTTTGTCAGCCTTGCTAATGCCCCTCCTTGTCCCACTTCCGGGCTTGTAATTCAGCTCCCAAAGCTTCAGACCGAGCCCAAATGCCATTTTCCGAGGCCTGGTAAATGCAGTTGGCTTGCGTTGCAGCAGATCTGGACCTGAATGCCGTCCCTAAACACGAAAATCCTGCTGCACGCGCTTTGCTTGGGTCGCCAACACCCCCAAACACATTTCTTAAGCCTTTAAAAGCGCATTTTCCAGCTTCTCAGCCTCGCTAACGCCCCTGCTGGTCACAGATCCGGCTTGTAATTCAGCTCCGGAAGCTTCAAACCGAGCCCAAATGCATTTTCCGAGGCCTGGTAAACGCATTTGGCCTGCGTTGTAGCGTGCTCAACCTCCATGCCGTCGCGAAATGCGACAATCCTGCTGCGCACGCTTTGCTTTGATATGTAAAAGCCCCAAATGCATTGTCCAAGTTTTCAAAATCACATTTTACATTTTTCCCGCCTTGCTAATGCCCCTCCTGGTCCCGACCCCGGGCTGTAATTCAGCTCCGGAAGCTTCAACCCGAACCCAACATTTCCCGAGGCTTGGTGAACGCATTCTGGACCTGGAAGCCGTCCCTGCCCCTCCTGGTCCCAGTTCCGGGCTGTAATTCAGCTCCGAAAGCTTCAAACCGACCCCACATGCATCAAAAAGACTGGCTGTGCCACCGCTGTGTTTGCACACTTTCTAAAGTTTATTTTTTACCGATGCCTCCGAGATTGCACGTCTTGGACAGTAGGTAGAACCGACATTTCAGTGAACTGTTTTTTTCGATGGTTTGCATTGCCTCAAAAACTTCCTTCTTCCAAGGCGTTTGTTTTTGCAGACGAAAAGGGAACTGAAAAAATCTGACGGGAACTAAAAAAATCCCATTGAATAACCGCAACAGCGGAATGGCTGTCGTCGAGCTCACATGAACGGGTGCCAGAAAAGCTCAAAGAGCTGTAGATGCAGGCATTGAACAAAAGATTCTGATTCGCTTAAGGTAAGCGCGTGCAGTGGAACATTCGGGGTTAGGGAGCTCATGGAAGTTTAGATCTGCTGCAACGCAGGCCAAATGCGTTTAGCAGGCCTCGGGAAATGCATTTGGGCTCCCTCTGAAGCTTCGGGAGCTGAATTCCAGCCCGAGAGTGGGTGTAAGGCTTGCGCTTCTTGCTTTGGCTGCTGCGGCTGCTTCCTCTTCCTCTTTGTCTCTTCTCTCCTGTTTGCTGCGACTTCCTCTAGCACTCTGCGTGCTTTTGCGATCTTCTCCTCTTTTTCCTTCTTCTTTGCGATCTTCTCCTCTTTTTCCTTCTTCTTTGCTTGTGCTTTGCTTTATTTTGTTCCTCTGAAATCCTGTTGCTCTTCCCAGTTCCTGCTTCCTCTTCTATCTCCTTTGGCTTCCTCTGTCTTTGCCTTCTTTTGCTTCTTTTTCTCTTCCTTTGTTCTCCCTTTTTTTGTTCTTTTCTGGTGCTTGTACTTGTGGTCCGTGTCGATCCAAACCGTTTCTCCTGTAACTCTGTGGTGCCTGTAGATTTTGCGGTTCCCGGTGTACTCCTTCCACTCGCTGCCGTAGTCGTAGGTGTGCGGAAAGCTTGCTGCTTCCTTTTCCTTCTTCTTTGCCTTCTCCTTGCTCCTTTTTGTTGATCTCTCTAATCTTCCTCTTTCTTTCCTATTCCTTTGCCTCTTTGTTTTCCTCTTCTTCTTTCTTTTCCTCTTTTCCTTCTCCTTCTTCCTCTGCTCCATCGGAGTATCTCCTCCAACGTAGCTTTGCGTGTAGCCCCTGTTCTTGTTCTCGGCGTAGTCCTGCTGTTCCTGGTCTTGCTCCAAAATCCTGTCGAAGTAGGCTCTGTCAGACCACTCCTCGAGGTCTGGCTCTGTTCCTTGACCTTTCTTTCTTCTCTGCTTCCTTGGTGTGGACGTAGGTGACGTAGCTCTCGACGTTGTTCCTGGGCCGCGTCCTGTTCTTCTCAACTCTGCTTCTTCACGCCGGTCTCGTGCTTTCTGTTCCTTCTCTTCTACGGTTGCTTCCTGGCCGTGTTGGTTGGTCTGGTAGTAGACGTCGTTCATGTCATAAGTTCCTGTACCTGCTCCTTCAACATGTCACAGGCAATGAATGCCTGCCGCATCTCGTGCTGAGCGATGGCTCGCTCACGGTCGTTCGGTTCCTGCATCTCTTGTACATGCAATTGCGCAACAGAAAGACAATTTCTGAAGTTCCTGAATTCCTGAAACTCTTCGTGAAAACCAAAACTCCCAAGACACTGTTCCTTGCAACTCTGAAACTGAAGACTCTCTAAAGTCACCGAAATTCCTGCAAACAACAAAGCTGCAAAAGACAAACATGCTTGGCTATTGGTGGTTCCGTCTCATGTCTGGAAGCTTACCAAAGTATTCCCGATGTGCGGCGGCCAACGGCGGCATGATGCCAAGTGGAGCGACCGCCCATGTGAAATCAATCAAAACGCTTCGTTGAGTAGCCAGCGCTGAGTGTTGGGCTTGCACTTCTGAAGCACAGTTGGTTCCCACAGTATCTCTCTCCCTCTGTTTCTCTCTCTATCTCTCTCTCTCTCTATCTCTCTTTTTCTCCTGCTCTCTCTCTCTCTCTCTCTCTCCCTCTCTCCCTCTCTCCCTCTCTCCCTCTCTCCCTCTCTCCCTCTCTCCCTCTCTCCCTCTCTCCCTCTCTCCCTCTCTCCCTCTCTCCCTCTCTCCCTCTCTCCCTCTCTCTCCGTCTCTCCGTCTCTGCGTCTCTCCGTCTCTCCGTCTCTCCGTCTCTCCGTCTCTCCGTCTCTCCGTCTCTCCGTCTCTCCGTCTCTCCGTCTCTCCGTCTCTCTGTCTCTCTGTCTCTCTGTCTCTCTGTCTCTCTGTCTCTCTGTCTCTCTGTCTCTCTGTCTCTCTGTCTCTCTGTCTCCCTGTCTCTCTGTCTCCGTCTCCCTGTCTCTCTGTCTCTCTGTCTCTCTGTCTCTCTGTCTCTCTGTCTCTCTGTCTCTCTGTCTCTCTGTCTCTCCGTCTCTCTGTCTCTCTGTCTCTCTGTCTCTCTCTGTCTCTCTCTGTCTCTCTCTCTCTCTCTCTCTCTCTCTCTCTCTCTCTCTCTCTCTCTCTCTCTGTCTCTCTCTGTCTCTCTGTCTCTCTTTCTCTCTGTCTCTCTCTCTCGCTCTCTCGCTCTCTCGCTCTCTCTCTCGCTCTCGCTCTCGCTCGCTCTCTCTCTCTCTTCTCTCTTCTCTCTTCTCTCTTCTCTCTTCTCTCTTCTCTCTTCTCTCTTCTCTCTTCTCTCTTCTCTCTTCTCTCTTCTCTCTCTCTCTTCTCTCTCTCTTCTCTCTTCTCTCTCTCTCTCTTCTCTCTGTCTCTCTCTCTCTTCTCTCTCTTCTCTCTTCTCTCTTCTCTCTTCTCTCTTCTCTCTCTCTCTCTCTCTCTCTCTCTCTCTCTCTCTCGCTCTCTGTCTCTCGCTCTCTCGCTCAGTTGAAACCGTGCAAACACACAGCAACGAAACTTGAAGGATTCATTCGCCATGCTGGCTATTGTAGCTGTTACTTTTTGCAGTACGATAAAACTTTGGCAGAACTGTGCTCGAAGATGTCGCCCAATATCTGTCAGGTATGTTATGTGACAATTGCGTGCGGCAAATGTCGAATGCTTTTTCATCTTCACCGATAGCAATTGCGTCATGGAATCGCAGAGAACCGACAACGATTGTTTGCAAAATCCATTGAAGCTGGTATGAATGCTGTTCGAACAACTCGCGGTTTGGAAGAGTAGACGCAGTTTGTCTCGAGCAGTTGAAGTTTGGGCACGAGATGACGCACATAAGGGTGTGGCCGTCAGATCGCAGTGCTATCATTGACCATGCAACGGAGCATGTGAATCAAGTTGACGTGTATTTGGTAGCACTGGCGGCTTTCGGTGTTTAGATTCGACGAGATCCCGTGCTGGTTTGTTCGATTCTGCTCAGCATGCGGACCATAGCATGATTCAATATTTCATTCACCCCATATCGATTTCACATGTTGTGCCGCCGGGGTAAATGGATGTCTCGGTCGTGCACGCGCCTTCAGTTTTCCAAGCTCTGCGCGGCGTTTTAGGAAAAGTTCTGACCAAAGCATAGTTGCATTTGCCATCATACGACACACACTCGTGTGGTTGCCGCAAGAAAGGTCGGTGACCGATGGAAGCCAAGTCAAATTGGCTGAACATTTGCGACACACTGCTCAGCGCCTGCATGGGGGAGTTCCGTCCAGAGCCGCTTTGCATGTTGAAGCGATGTGATTTCCTGTCCTGCAACCTTTAGTCCTCCCAAAAACGTGGACAGACATCCTCGTGTGCTTGTCGAAGGTGCATGACATTTCGCACCCGGGTCTGCATGAGGGATGCACTTGACATGTGCATGCATTCTGGTTTCATTCTTCGTCGCATCTTGTTTTTCCAACGTGTGCACCTTCGCATGTTCAGTGCCAGGTGCTCGTTGTCACCTGGAGCCGATTTTTTTCTGGCCGATGCGCCGCAGTTTCTTTGGCTCCGGTTTCTATGGCCGTCCTTCTATCCTTGGTTGTTTGCCACGTCTTTGGTTGGCGGTGCTCCGCCTTCCGTGAATCCAATGATTTGGTTGAAGCGCTGGATTCTGCCACTACTTGTGACCATGAAGCCCGCCCGCTGCTTGGCAGCAAAACAAAGCATAATGATTGCCATGTATATAGTCCTATACAGTGCACCTCGCCCGACTGGGCTGCTTCATGCTTGCTCCAAGGACCCCACCTGAGAAGTTTGATGGGATCTCGTTGAGCTTTGCTGACCCTGAGTTTAGCATCCTCGACTCCCGCGAGTTCTTTCTGTCGCCATTGCCAGATTGCACAAAAGCCCTCTCTGGTGTTGAGCTGCGCAAGGTGCCAAACTCCACTGCAGCTAAGCAGTTGCAGTTAAGCCAGCGATTCCAAGTGAAACGGATCAAGGATGCAATCGGCGCGGCCAGGAACCAAGATGCATCTTTCGTACGAGATGAGTACATGAAGTTGGTTGCTCCAAGCGGTTTGAGGGAAGCACCTGCTGTTGAAGTGCACATGTTTCCGGAAAGTGCGATGGACCCATACTCAAACTGGTCGGTTCTGGTTGTCCCCAGAAGCCGTGAAATATTTGGCAACACGTTCTTTTTGTGTGACGCTTTTGCGACCAATCGCTGCGTCGCCAAGCTGCCCTTCGAACCATTGCCGTTTCATCTTTCGCATGCATGGGGTGGTTGGGATCCCTTATTGGATGCTTCGAGGTCCGTGCCTCAGATTGAACTGGTTGCCGCCGAGTTCTTCTTGCTAATCGGTCTTGGAGTCCTGTGCTGCATAGTTGGTTGGACCGTTCTCAGACTGACAAAGTCCCTTTGCAAGATCTGTTGCTCACCTGCCTTGCAAACCATTGACAAGCTGTTGGAGCTACCTCTCCCACAAACATATCAGCTCATCAGCCCTGCCATAGTATATGCAGGAGCAGAGAGCCAGGAAATTTTGCTCCCTGAGCCGTTAGATCCCTACGATGGGCATCGTGAGGTAATAGTTATCGAGATGAAGAAGTCCGTTTGGCATGCCCGCACCTCTGCATTTAGGCGTCTGCTGGGTAGCCTGGGATATTGCTTATGGTCGAAGATTCCAGAAGCTGTGCTGGGTCGTTTGCAGACTCCACCCGGCTGGATCATACTGTACGACGAAACAAGCAGAACAGCTGGAGTTCGTGGCGCTGGCATCGCGGGACAAGCGCCATTCAAAGCACATGTGGACTTTCTCGTGCCTGTAGGCTCCGTGCTTCGTCGACAGCTGGTTCTTGCTGCGAGCCATGCCTCAGCACAATGGAAGCTTCTTTCCGACTTGGCTGGGCACTTACCCGTGTCCAGTGTCATGGTAGCGGCGCTAAGCGGCTTCTTGATGCATTTGCTCGTTCTTCAGCAAATTGACAGAAGTGTTTACTGGGCAGTGAACCATGATGAACTTTTGGAGGTGCAGCGGAAACGACTAAGCCCTTCTCCGAGCCATGCTCCATATGTATTCGCAGCGATTGCTTCGACGCAAGCTGCTGTGATTTTCACGACATCCAGCACCAAAGCCTTAGATCTCGTGCCTGGCTGCTCAACGCTGCTGGTTGCTGTGGGCGTGCACATGTGGGACTTGCACGTGTCTATCACGGGACTCAAGAAATGGCTGCAACCACAGCGCACCAACGAGTTTGTGAATGAGAGCGCTGTGTTGCCCAGGACACTTTACAAATTAAATACTGTGGCCAGCAAAAGGGAACCCTGACTCAATTGTGAATTATAACCTTTTGCTTTGTTGAGGTTGTCACGACTCGAGGGCGTGAACCAAAGAGCAGTTCTGCAGGGCTGCACTGCGGTGGAGTAAGCTCAACATGTGCTCCTGGCTCCCATGCTGAGGAGTGTCACTTCCTCACTTCAAGCATTTTATCTTGGGCAATGGCCACTGTTTCTTGGGTTGTTTTGGCCTACATGACCTTGGATGGAATGCGAATGCAGGGAGTTCTTGTCGATTACTCCTTCAGCCAGGGCTACCTCCTGTACGAAGCAGAGGCCGCCACCCTTCAGAACACGCTATTGTTGCACAGCAGCTCGGATTCTATGACGTTTGCATTTCAGATCGGAGAGTACACCTCGCGTTTGAGCCTGGAGTACCAGCACCCGCAATTATTGGGAAGTCAACAGGAGGTCCTGCTGTATTCCAACACACAAACAGGAGCTGCAACGATGACTTCGTCAGTGAAAGCCGGAGAGTACGAAGTGTTTCTTCCTAAGGGCCCTCTTTATAGTCGCATTATTCTTCGGGCAGCGAGCACGCTGCGAATCAAAGACACGGTGCCGCCCGGCGCAGATGATTCGTTTTCGATAGTAGAGAAAGCCAAGCTTTACGGCAGTATGTATGCTTGTAATGACCCGACGGCAAACCGAAGGTATGTGATTCATCTTGTGCGAATTGGGGAGACGGTTACAGTCACTTTGAATGGCACTGCTGATGTTGACGAGTCTTCAGACCTCAACCTTACCGTACCGTTTCATGAGAAGCGCCGCTGGAGTTACCTGGAGCAGCACGTCGACTGGCATGTGCCGGAGCTGCGGGGAAATCTGAATCTGTACGTTGAGCTTCGGCCCATCTGTTTTGCGCCCCTTGTCGGTGTTGCTCCATGGAAGGTGACAAAGTATGACTTGGCCCGAGTGGCGCCTTCGTGTGATTGCGGCTCGGAGATGCCTGGCTTTGGCAATGAATGCCTTCATCAGGAGGTCCTTACATTGCCAGGATCGGAGGCTTGCGTCTTCTTGCGCAGTGAGCGCCCTGCAAGGGGACGTCTCAGGCTGGACGACAGCGAAGGCAGCTTGTCTGGCAGGGGCTCGGATCTGGCGCAATGGTTGCGAGATGTGAGCATTAGCGGCAAATCTGTGGTTCTTCTAGTTTCTGCCGATGGTTCTGACTCCAGTTCAATATCTTGGAGGCCTCTCATAGCCCAAAATGCGACAGATGAGAAGGAGATTTCGAACTTGTTTCGACTCTCTGTGCCTGTGAAGTCCTTGTTGATGAAGAGCACACAGCTGCTAGTGGCTGCAACGCAAGACCCTACCGATGCTCATGAGTCTGCCTTGCCACTCCGAATTGTGCCTCACCCGCCTCCCGTCTATCTGAGTACACCAGACGGAGATGCTAATGCCTTCATGCTTCCAGAGTTCAGCGCAAACAATATGCGAACGGAATACACAGCCTGCTCGTTGAGCAGTGAGCAAGTAACGGACCACGTCCTGGATTCTCGCTTTGAGGTTCACGATATGCTAGTCCACTTGGGCGAGGACTGCCTACGCGATGAAGTCAAACACAAGCGCTTCTGGGTAGTTCGTAAGAAAACAGATGCTTGCAGCGAATGTGCAAGCTACCGGTACCCTTGGTGGAATGGCATTTACGACATAGCAGTGACGAGTTCGATCGTGAGATGCATGAGAGAAGCGTTGGACTTCGATGACAACGATGCTTTAAATCGCACAGTGGAGAATTTGACAGTGCTAACCAGGGAAACCATGCGTGTGGAGAACCAGTGCAACATCTTGCAAGTCGCGATTCGATTACAACGCCATACAATGTTGGACTTATTGCTCAAATACTTAAACCCATCCTGTCCACGCAGCGAGCAAACACCATTAGGCGTTGCAGCCGCAGAGGGAAATACGGCAGTGATGGAGTCGCTCATCGCACACCGTGCGGAGGTCAACGTGGTGGACCACCTCGACCAGAGTGCATTAGTCTATGCCCTCCGCAGCTGCAACGCTCCTGCAGTGGATCTGCTCATGAAGGCGAAAGCCGATGTGAATCAACACGTAGCTCCGAGCCATGGGGGCCGGCCCTGTACAACTCCACTGTTGTCAGTGTTGGCTGAACCTCGATGGCTTGGTTGTCACGAGCCTGAGATGCAGAACAGTCTTATCAAGAACCTCGTGCAGAATCACGGCGCGGCTCTGAATATCCAGGACAGATGGCACAGAAGTCGCTCTGCAAAGCCGTGACACTGCTTCAGTCTCAAGCGTTTGTAAGCTATCGCAACTATCGCAATTCCATGCTTTGCTTGCTGGCAAGGACAGGCTTTGCATGAAGGAGACCGCCCTGGTGAAGGCCGGTCACTGTTGCAGAAATCAAGACTGACTTGGATTGCGGAGCTCCTGTGTGCATTCGCACCACCCTCCCGCCGCCCACCGCGCGCCCCACCCGCCCCCGCACCGGCGGCCACAGAGGCAGAAAAGAGACGGAGAAGGAAACGTGCATGGCGACGCGTGGCAGTAGCTGGGCTCAGATTTGCGCGTGCGCAGGAGTATGCACGAAGCGCAGCAAAATTCGATGTGGACTGTGTTGCGTATCCTGAGCTCGATTGCAGGTAGTAGCGTCGGGCAACTTGTTTGCCTTGCCGCAACTTCTGAAGCTGGGAGCACCAGCCAACGAAGCAGGCCAGATGCTTGGAGCTGGGAAGAGTTTGCTCGGCTCGACATGTGATGTCTGGCAAGACCTTTCCACCATGTGCAGGCACTTTCCCTACGTTCGGAGCACAAGGGTTCTGCTTGGCAAAGCTCCATGTGCCACCAGGCAACAACGGACACGGACAGCTTGTCCTTCCACTTCCGGCGCTTGTGCTGAAGCTACCTGGATGCAGGCAACTCTTTTTGCATTGCGGATGCACAGGCCTTTTTGTTGAATGTCGGTAAGGTTCATGGAGCGGCACCATAAGATGAGCTGGATGGAGTTGAACGCGACAGCAAACCTTTTAATCCAGTGCAAGGCTGACATTGACAAGTCTTTCCCTGACGCCCCGACTGCGCTGGCTCTTGTAGCATGTCTGCACTCTTGAGTCAAGCATGACGTTTGACATTTTTTTGACATGGCTTGAATCCTGACACAGAACCAGAAAGCTTGCTGTTTCGCGCAAGCCTGAACCCGGTCAGGCAGCGGAGCAGTGTCGCGTTGACCTTGTGCAGCTTCTTCTGGAGCTGGGGGCCCACCCTAGGGCAGTAGACAAGGACGGATTTATAGCACTGGACTACATGTCTTCACAGAGAGGCGGTTGTGCTGGCAACAAGTCAGCGTATGAGACTACGAAGCAATTGCTAAGCTGACAGCTGCCTTGTGAAAGATAGCGGTCGGTGTGAAACAAGTATGCTTTGCTGGTTTCTGCATGCCACGATGGATGAAGTTTTCGGCTTAGCCTTTTAGGTCAAGCAGTTCCCAGTCTGGAACGGAAGCTTTGATGGAAATTGCGTCACACAGCATACACAGCTTGCATTGCCTTAAGAGGAGGTTAGATGCATGCCACGTCATGTTCATGTCGTCTCTGCAGCTTATGGCGCAACGGCTGCCATTGATACTGGCAGCTGCGGGAACTACTGGGGGCCTGGGTGGTCTGGGCTTTCAGCTGTTGTCGGAGGTTCTGAAGTTCAGGGTTGAGCCGGGTCCAGTCCTGAGCACCTGTCCTCTTCCTGCCTCTGACTTCTCTGATTCCTCGGTCTCCTTCGAATTTCCTTTCCCGGGGGACCCGACTTCCCTGCTCTTCGGCTTGTGCCTCGGGCTTTGCTTGGGCCCGATCATCGATCTCCTTTTCCTCTTGCGGCACAGTTGGGGTCGGTTGGTGCGCACGCAAGCCCGAGCCGTGAGCCGGGGAACCTCCCTTTACCGGCTTCTTGAATGAGTTTTGGAGGTGACCTGCCTCCCGCTGTGGAACGTCTGATTCGGCCTTAGGGCGGAGGTCCGATCTCTCTCCCTCCGTACTCAGGCTCTCGAGGCTCGCATCGCCCTCCTCGAGGAGTTTGAGATTGTCCATCCTCCGGCCGTTTCTTCCGAAGCTACCCATCCTGAGCCCTCCTCTTCCTCTGCACCTGCTACTCCTGTGCGACCGGCGGCCTCTTCTGAGCCAGCCCTTGCATCTCCTATTCCCACCTTGCCTGAATCCAAATCTGGCGAGGCCTCTGTGGCGGCAAGTGACACTGAGGGTCGCGCTGCCTTGGCACGGGGTATACGAGCTTTTCTTAGGAGGTCCTTAGCGGGTGAGTATAGGGGCAATTCGGGTCGTAACAGGTTGCGTTTGCAGAGTAGGCTGTACGTCGCTTTGAGCGACTCGGCTGGCTCAGCTTATTCGGAGCCCCGTGTTTTCCACCGCCTGAGGGATCTGCGAACCGAGGTTTTCCACCGAGGGAACCCGGGAGAAGCTACTTTCATTGGCTTTGCGAGCCAGTGGGAGGCAAGGATTGCATTGACCGAAGCTGGTGTTCGAGTTCCTCTTGCCCTCTCCGGGGCCGGAGATGGCCGCTGAAGGGGAGGAGGACGGCGAGGCGGTGGGCATTCGAGATTGCCTGCTGGACCTGGGCGACGCTATCGATCCTTTTGCTTTGTCGGTGGGGCGGCTGGCTTCTCAAGTTGAGGGTGCCGCTGAAATCACTACGGCTGTGGTACCGGTGACTGTGTTGGAGGATCGATGCCTTGGCCGTGCCGCATGCTGTCTGGAACAAGGCTATAGCACGCCGTCGTCTGCCGAAGGACGCCTTGGTTCGGGCTGCCAACGTGGAAGTGGCCGCTCGTGGAGACCCGGCCACTCAAGCTCATCCCACACTCAAGGTGAAGGTGTGGATCGGCTATCTGGCTTCCGACCTCGAGGCAGGATGGTCGGCCGGCGGTGGGGAGGAAGCTCAGTATCCCTTTCGCGTTGCCGGAAGCCCGGGAACTTCAGCGCTGCCTTTCTTTGGAGCTCTTCAGCAAGTCGCTCAAGAGCAGTTTGGCTACGAGACGGGGAATTCCGGACCTGGAGCAGTCGCCGAAGATGGCGATCCTTTGGAAGGTCGAGTTGGCGCCATCGAGCAGGCGCTCGGTTCTGTGCAGCGTGGGTTGGAAAAGTTGCTTCAACAAAGGGCAGCCGACACCACGTCACCTCCGCCTTCTGCACCGGCGATGGACGGCAGGCTGCTCCTCGACGAACGGGGCCTCTGTCGGAATCCGAAGGCGAGGGGGGTCCCGCTGGAGCCGGCCTGGACTTATAGGAGCCGACGAGGGCTTACAGCTTCCCCCGATGGAGCGAGCCGTCTTGGAGATGGGTGCTGTGCTGCAGCGGCTTGCCAAACGGGAGGACAGGCCGAAGACCGACTTGGAGGACATCCTCGACCGCGCCGACGGATTGGGCTCGGGCTCGGCAGACGCTTTTGGCTCGGGCGGCACAGCTCGCTCCAATGCCGCCGCCTACTTGAGGTTGTGTCGCCTGCTTCGAGAAGAGCCGGAGAGGATCGTGGAGTCTATCAGCCGGCTGGTGGAGGAGGACTTCACGGGATTGAGGTCTGCTCCAGGCGCTTCGCAGCAGACCGCAACGATGCGGGCGGGGGTGGAGCACAGATCTCACTTGCCAGCGTTGGCTGGCCGTTCGGTGGTCCTGGGCCGTGGCCGGGATAGCGGACAGCTTGGCGGAGGGCAGGCCAGTGGAAGCCCATGCTCGGTGCCTTTTGCTCTTGGCTGCGGCAGACCAAGCAGCGGTCGACTCTGGAAGCTGGCTGTTAGGAAGCGAGCTGCTGTTCGAACAGGCAGCGCCACTGCAGTCCTTCTCCCGTCACCGCGCCCCCGAAGCGCACGAGCAGCAGCACACAAAGATATTAGATCCGAGGCGGATCAGCGTCGCCCTGAGCCGGCTGAAAGAAAGAGAGGCGTTCATGGAGGTTCGCCGAAAACTGGGAGGCGGGTCTGGGCGGCCAAGTGGTGGTGCCTCGGGTGGAGCAGCCGAGGCCGGCGAGAAGGAGAAGGCCGATGCCAAGTGATTGGTCCTGGGACTTGGGCTTTACAATCTGCCGAGGTGATCGTGAAGCCTCCGGGCTCCGATCACAAAACCGAGCCGTGGGCTGCAGCCGCCTGTGCCTCTGCTCGCAATCCCCCTGCTTTTCCTGTGTCGGGGTCCTCGCCGTCGATGGCCCCGGAGCCGAGCATCGAGATGGCTCAAGCCGTGACCGGTGCTTCTGCTCGCAATCCCGCTTCTTTTCCTGCGACTGGGTCCTTTGAGTTGCCCATAGGGGAGGTATCAGACGTAGCGTCTCTGAATGCTCTCGGTCGCAGCTCTAGTTCGCCTTCTGGCGCCCACGTTCTTTGCACCACGAGGCAGCATGAGTCTGCCCACTTTTCCGAAGCCTCTTTAGGTCCGGGATTTAGTTCGGGTCTGGAAATAGGACAGGGTTCGGCTGAGCCTTTGGAGCCAGGCGAGCCCCTTGTGTCCCATGCGACTGGTGGTCAGTCCTCCGGCCCTGCTGCCGCCCCGGGCTCAGGCGCTTCAACCTTCAAGCCGGCCGATTTGTGGCACGACTTTTTCTCCTGTCTGGGTTCAGCAAGCACAAGCTTTTCGACCTTTTGGCACTCCCTCGACCAAATCGAGGGCCCTTGGGGCGCGTATGGCCCATGCCCGTGCCCTTTCCTTCCTTCCCTGCACCGTGCCAAGGCTAAGCGCCAGCAGCCTGATGCAGCTCGCAAGCTCGGCCTCAACGCCTTAGTGCTTGCTCTTTCCTGGCTGAGTTTGGGATGCCCTGCCGTTGCCCCTCCTTATTTGGGTTTAGGCGGTGCTCTCAGCCGGGGGCAGTGGGCCACTGTGAAGCGCCTGTCGGTTAACGTGTCAGCCTGGAACGCCGCTCCGCCGGTTGACTGGACCGCTATGGGGCGCAGTGCGGCCAAGGTGGAATCCACCAAAGGAGGGTTTGCGGGAGCTTGCCCGACACACCAGCACGAACCTCGAACTTGGAGGGACCCGGTGCTTTGGAGCCGAATCGGCCAAGTCGCTTATGCCCCTTGCCTTGAGTGTGGACCCCAGCCGCATTTCCTTCACGGGGTTCCTACTTTTGATCCGCGGCCTGTCTTAGGCCCCACCAATCGGCTTGCTTTCGAGCGTCCCTTGACTTGGGCAGCCTCCGATAAGCCCCTTAAGCCCGTCCCTTCTGTGAAGCTGCATTGCAAACGTGAGCAGCTGCGGGGTTTCCTGGAACTCCTCGACTCCGGGGACAGGTTGGAGCTCTTCCCTTTGCGGTGCGTTGACTACAGCAAGGCCTGCGGAGTGTTCGCTGTGGCTAAGGATAGTGACCGAGACCGGTTGGTGCTTGATGCTAGGCCTCCCAATGCCTATGAAGAACCCCATAACCCTTGGGTCCGATCCCTCGCCTCGATCGAGCAACTCCGTTACGTAGTCCTGTCCGACAGCCAGGTCATTGTCATGCTGGTTCATTCGGAGGATATAAGGGATTTCTATCATTGATTCAAGGTCGGAGGCGAGAGGTCCCAGCGGAATTGTCTCCGCGCCAAACTCCGCCCGCAAGATTGCCTGGGCCTTAGAGCCTTGCGCGACTCTCTGCTTCAGGAGGAGTGGTTGGTGCCTGGACTTCGGACGGTCGCTATGGGCGACACGGCAGCTGTGGGCTTGGCCCAATGTTCCCACCTAGGTGTCATCCTCTCCTCTGGCGGGGTCTCTCTTGATTCCTTCTTGACTTTGGAAGGGAGACCTCCGCGTTGTGGCCCGGTGTGCGGTTTGATGATCGACGACTTTGTGTGCCTGGACCCGATCGATACCATTGCGCCCCAGCCGAAAGGGTTGGCATCATCAATGGTGTGCGTTCGGCATACAAGACCGTAGGCCTGCCTCGGCACGAGAAGAAGGCGGTGGAAGGTGCTTGCGAAGGCGAGTTTTGGGGCTGTGCCTTTGATGGCCGAAGCGGCCGAGCTCGGCCCAGTCCTAAGCGAGCCGTGCCCTTTGGTTTCCTGGTGCTTCAGCTGGTCACTGTGGGGCAGACTTCGGCTGAGCTGCTGGATTCGCTGGTCGGGGGTCTGGTGTCTTGTTTCCAGTACCGCCGCCGTCTTCTTTGCCTGCTGCAGCACGTCTACTCGGATCCTCGCCCGAAAGACCGGTCGGCACCCTTTCCTTTGAGTGCTGCGGCGAAGGGGGAACTACTCGCCTCGGTGGCCTTGCTGCCCCAGTGCGACATAGACTTGAGGGCCCGTCCTGCTCCCTTCGTGATCGCCGCGGACGCCTCTATGGAAGCCGAGGCCGGTGTGATTTGCCCCGTCCCGGCAGCTGCGTCGCAAGAGCTGTATCGCCATTCTCTTTCCAAAGGGCTCTGGAACAAGTTGCTGTCAGCTGTTGCTGCCTATCGTTGCGAACACGGCGACTTGGATAGCTCTGATGAACTGCCCGGGTTTGGGGAACAATATGCTTCCCACCCCCTGTGGGATGAGCTTGCCTTGAGCCAGCCCTTTGGAGCCTTCGGCAGGATTGTGCGGGTCCAGCAGCGGAGACACATCAACATTGGTGAAATGCGGGCGGCGATCCGTGCCGAGAGTCGCCTCGCCAGGCTCCACCATGACATTCGCTATGTTCACTTGCAGGATAGTCAAGTGTCGCTCGCTGCGATGACGAAGGGCCGCAGCTCCTCCAAGGCTCTGAATTGTGAACTTCAGCGGTCTTTGGGCTTCTTCTTGGGTTCTGGGTTGCGGCCGGGCTAGGTTACCTGCATACCAAGCTGAATCCCTCGGACGACCGATCCAGGAACGCACCCCTGCGGCCTCCTAGCCGAGCGGGCTCACGGTGGTTTTTGGACTTCCTCGCGGGCGATCTGTGCGCACTGGATGCCTTCCTGTGCGGATCAAGTACGAGGCTTGCCAGACCCTGCGGAAATCACGCTGCCTCCTTCTGAAGTGGGCTGTGGTGGAACCGAGGGACCCTGCCTTGGGACTCATGCTCCCCTTTTGCATGAAGGTTTCAGCTCCCGCCCTGCGAACCAGTCAGCACATTCCCGTCGACCGCGCCGTGCTCTTCTGCGGGCGGGGAGGCCTCTCGATCCTTCCCTCCTGAAGCCTTTTCCTTGCATCCTCAATGCCGTGACCTTGGGGACGCTCTTCGGAAGGGCCTGGCTGGTTGGGTTTGTTTCAGGGTTCGCGGGGTTTCCTTTAGGCCTTAGTCTCCTGCGGAGCCGCGCCATGGACGATCTGCCTGACAAACCGAGAGAGTGACTCTGGATTCGACTGGCAGAAGCTCTGTTCGCTGGATGCTTTCAAAGGAGTCTATGTTAGCTTTCCGGCGGCGACCTTTTCGGGAGCCATTCGGCCTCCTGTGCGGACGATTCAGTTTCCTCAAGGAGTCCCGGGTCTACCAGAGAATCTACTTGCCAGGTTGGAGGCGAGCAACGAGGCGAGCGACTGGGCCCTGGACGTTTCGAGAACTTGCGCTTCGAGCGGCAGCGCAGTGCTTGTCGAGCACCCTCGCAACAGCATGCTGTGGAAGCTTAGCGGTTGGGCTGCACTGCGTGCGGCCGCGGGGTGGAAAGCTGAGGCACTGGATATGTGCCGTTTCGGCTCTCCTGCTCGAAAGTCTACTCGGGTCCTCACCTTCGGGATCGAGGAGATGGGACCGGTCACTTGCAACTGTGGCTCCCCTCACCTACCTCTTCGAGGGCGAGATCCAGCTACGGGCCGGAGCTGGACGACCGAGGCCTCTGCTAAGCCTAAGCGTTTTTGGGAGCTAATCCTGACGACTGTGGTGCGCAGCTTGACGTGGCAGGCTGTTCAAAAACGGGGTCTCTGAGAGCAGGCGAGGCTGCAGTGCCAGGACCTCGGCGTACACGTTTTCGAGTTCCTCAGGAGCTGGCTGCTGTTTCGCTGGTTGAACCTGCCACGGTGGCTTTGAGGACCCGGTATTGGACCGCGTTCTCTGAGTGGATCGACGCTGCTGCAGGTGATGGAGCCTCTTGTCTGGTGGTGCGCGTGCCTCAACTGCTGGTGAAGTTGTTGGTTGCTTTTTCGCAACACCTCTACGACGCCGGCACACCTTTAACGTACTACAGGCAGTTGGTCGCTCACGTGCAGCGGGAAGTACCCGGCAGCCGCCCCTGGATTCGAGACGCGTGGGAGTTCGTGAGCCGTTGGGAGCTCCTGGAGCCACTGCAGCACCGCCCTCCTCTTCCAGAACCGCTACTCCATGCGATGTGTTCTGTCGCAGTGCTGTGGGGATGGAAGCGATGGGCCGCCACTACGTTGGGAGCTTTTTACGCAATCTGCAGGCCAGGAGAGTTTGTGCGAGCGATGCGGGACCAGTTGCTGACCTCAGCTGACCTTTTGGAGACTGGGCAAGAGTTCTTTTTGAGGATTCCGGAACCAAAAACTCGTCGAAGGGGCGCTCGAGTGCAACATGCTCGGATCAAGGCGCCTGAGTTTATCCTGAAATTCTTGGGCAAAGTCTTCCAGCCTCTCGCTGGCTCTTGTGCGCTTTATCCTGGGTCTCCGAATATGTATCGGAGGCGCTGGGATTCCTTGCTCAAGGCCCTGCTTGTGGAGCCCACTCACCGTTTGACTCCAGGGTCTCTTCGCGGAGGTGGAGCTGTTCGTGCTTTTCGGGGCGGCGAGCCCCTCTCCGAAGTTCAGTGGAGAATGCGACTGCGACACCAGGAGACGCTTGGGTACTACTTACAGGAGGTCACGGCCCTGTCAGTGCTGCCTTCGCTCAGCTCACCCTCGCGAAACCTGGTACAAGGTGCTGCCGCGGCCTTTCCCTTTGTCCTAGAAGCCTCTTAGCTGCGCGGCTGAGCCGGCCGTGTTTGCCAGTGGTGGTGGTGAGGAAGAAGGGCTTCTGGGGCCGAACGGCCCGACAGGTCTGAGTGACCACACGACTTTGCCGACGAAGAGTTCGGAGTGCCAAAACGAAGCGTCCGTTTTGGAAGAGCAGAGTTAGGCATTAACATGCCACGTCATGTTCATGTCGTCTCTGCAGCTTATGGCGCCCGCCCGCCCACCCGTGGTGAGGAAGAAGGGCTTCTGGGGCCGAACGGCCCGACAGGTCTGAGTGACCACACGACTTTGCCGACGAAGAGTTCGGAGTGCCAAAACGAAGCGTCCGTTTTGGAAGAGCAGAGTTAGGCATTAACATGTCGAGATTCGGAGCTATCTCCAGGCTCCAAGCTGTAACAGCGTTTGAATATGGTGAAGTGAAGAGGGCTCCAGTGGTGCTTGAGGCTCAGAGTGTAGCATGCAGTGCTTCATGGTGTCCTCGGGGCTGAGCATACGATTACGGTCTCACACACCCTCCAATGCCAAACTCTGGGATGAAGTATGGGAGCCTAATCAATTAAGCGTGAATCGTTCGTTTCCATACTGGCACGGTCGGAACCCCGTAGTCTCCTGTGGGATGCTTCGTGATCCGAAGCCAGGAAGGCAAGGCCATGCACAGATTTGCAATACGTCCGACGGCATGCCGATTCTCCAGGATTTGGTGCTGGGGACCAATAGCTGAGGTGATGGACGGTAAGTTAAGTTTGGAACGGTTGGGTATGGGGAAACCCTTGACCGAGAAGGATTGAGGGTGTTGGCTTCTTAAGCTGATATTTCCAGTCTAAGGTTTCTAAAGCTTGCCGCAAGCTCTCTGTCCTTTGAGCTCCATCCTTTTCGCTCTCGGCTGTCATTAAACCATTGTGTTACACTATGTTGCAGTTGTGTTTCAGTGAGACAATGGCTCCCTCAAATACCACTTTGAGCAGGCAGCTTCAGAACCGAGTACCGAGGCCTCGCACATTCTTTCAATCGATCAAGGATCTTCCCAGAGTAGAATTCAGGTTCATCCAATATTCGGCAACAGCAACACCCATCTCTGTGCAGGTCTGGATTCCAAAGTGCTTTCTCGGCGAAGCTGCGGGGCCGAGCCGACAGCCGCTACACCACAGCCCGTGGAGTAGGACAGCTGCATGACCAGTGTCCAGCAGGCAGAAAAAAGGGTCGAGTTGATGAATTCACCACGTGTGCTGAACCAAACACAACTCAACTTGACTCACAAGGTTCGTGCGTGGTCAGTGATAGCAGTGTGATCCTAATCCCAAAACTCCTGATGCTCGAGAGACAAGCTGTGTCTGGCGTTGGAGATATCGGAAACACGTGAAGTGATTGAGCGGTTGCCAACGGTTCATCTCCGAGTCGAAGCTTCGGCCACGGCTGGAATATGGGGGCCTCAAGAACTATAGAATAGGTTTTTGGATGAAACTTCGCATGGCTCTGCGCACACAAGCGCTAGTGTGCGACAGGGTCATAGTTGAGTCCAGCCGACGCAAGCTGCTCCAAAGCCACATGTCGCAGTTGCATTCGATATATACTTTCACTGGAGAGGAGACCCAGTGGATAGGTGGATGGGTCTGTTTTTATGGAATTGGCATGAGAACCGTAGCTTTTTTTGTACATTCATTCGCTCCGAATTGATTTTTACATTCTGTGCTGTGAGTTTATAAATGGGTGTCTTTTTTCGGAGATATGGGAACGGGGATGATGAACAGGGTCCGGGCAGTTGAATTTGACATCATGCGATACACAAAATGCACGGTTTTCTCTTTGACTAACACAAAGCCAGCACCAGTTTTGCAGCATAAGACAGCCCCAAATCTAAACCGTCTCAGCATTGCGCCTTACCGGCTCTGCCGTTCACGCACCATGCCTCAACATTCCTACGACTGGGCGATCTGATGGCCGGCTTATACAGCAAATTTGGGTGAGTGCTTCGCAACTGGCGCCGCCCTGGAATCCAGCCGTGTCAGTTGCAGTATGTTGGATTCTCCGCCATTTGGCAGACGTTCCAGCCCAGGCGAGCTTGTGGACTGACGAGTGTGATGGGAAGGAGCCATTAACTGGGCGATCTCTTGGCGGTAGTCGGTAAGGTTCTTGTCAGCCGATTCGCCGCTCGGTGAGGCAAGCCCTGTGCAGGGCCGGTGTCGGACAAAGGGGCGACAACAAAAGCTTGGAATGTTTCCACACGCGTCGAAATCTAGCAAAATCAGCTTAGACTGCGGCTCAACGGCGGCACCGAGCTGAGCTAGGGCGTGCAATTCATCGTCGATGCGGGCGGGCGTTGGAACCTGGAAGCCACTTCCTTCCTCTACCATCTCCCGCTTTTGGGCACAAAACATGCACAGCAGTCGCACCTACTTGGAGATTTGCGCGTCCTTACGGTTGCAATGCAAGCCGTGAGGTGGAGTGGCATGCTGTCGGCTCCGATCGCTCTGCGCGATGTTCTCTCAGCTACGGCTTGCTTGCGGGTGCGCGCAGTCCCAGGCATCCGCAGCCGGAAGCACAAGCGTCATCGGAGCCAGATAGCTATGTTCTGCTTCCCAGTGACCCAGTGTATGCCGGCCGTCAAACATGTACATTCTTTAGATTCACGAGCTTGATCTTCTTGATCCATTGCAAGCTATGTTCGAACAAAAACGCTGGTCTTGGATGAGCCCGAGCGGCGCCTCAGAGTTGACAGCCGGCCAATGTGGGACGGATGGGCTTCACAAGCCTGTGCCGGCGTGCTCGAGTTGTGGCTGTTTTGCGAGTAAGACGTGCGTCGCTGAGCCGACTAGAGGAAGATGCAAAACAAGGTAGAAACACCACGTCATTGCTAACAGGCTCGACCACTGGTTGGCCGGCTACCTTCGAATGCTGTAGAATGAGCTTGTGGGCCGCAGGCCATGCCAGGCAGCAGGCGGGTGGAGGAGAAAGATCTTCATCAATCGGTGAGGGACGACACAACGCTGCATGTTGCTGCTGGGTGTATGCGGCCACTATGTGTCCCGGATGCTCGTGAGACAACGTGTACATGTACGGACAATCCTGAGCTGCAATAGCATCGGCGCGCAGAGGGCTGCTCTTTGTGCAAGCACGGCAGGGACATGCAAGGACGGCAGCTTGGACTCGCGCCCATTTTGTGGATCGGGAGCGCCTTGCCTCGCCATGATCACTTCTTGCTTGTGGGAATAAGAATAATGTTGAGGCAGCTGCCCTTGGATGATTTTTTATGATGGCTTGTTATGGGTGGATGTGGGTGGGTCTTGCCACGGCGGCCTTGGACTGTAGCCAGGCGATGCTGGTGTTTCGCGAGTTTTTCATTATTGAATGCGTCATGCCCTGTTTCGCTTCCCCTTCGTGGTTTCTTTCAGGAACGTCATGAAGTTGATTGATTTTTTCAGGTGCGGCCAGTGTTTAGTGTTCCCTACATTGGCATCGCCAGCTCATGCCTGCGCCGTGTGTTTTGTCGGCGCTTGTGCGTGCTTCTTGTGTTTCGCCCCTGCACATGCCGTCGTGCATGCATGTGTCTAGCCGGCTGCCGGCTACGGTTGACGTGCTGGAAGAACCGCCCAATGTACGCCACATCATCCCATCCAGCCAGCATCCAGCTCCAAAGTGGCGATAGGGTCTGGGTAGGTCTGGGTGGAGGCATGGGTTCCCCGCCTGAACGTACGGGGTTCATCGTGTTGAGTGCTTCGCTGGCGCCAGCATAATGTGATGTTAGCATTGTCGTAATCGTTTTTACACATGCTTCAGTTGGTGCACGCCTTACAGCGCTGTCATCACTTTCACTTTGTTCGACGCGGGCAGAAAGGTATATCACAAACCACTTTTGTATGGGAGTTTCCTCACAGTACGGTGGGAGGACATGTGGTTTTCATGCCCGAAAATGGCATCGCAATGTGCAGTGATGCGGCATCGTAGATGTAGGTGCCCACATGTCACGTGAAGAACCGAGCGCCTACCGTGTTGCCCAGCATGAGCCCTCCAGCGACCTTGGCAGCCGCCCCGGAGATGCAGCTCCAAAGTCTGTGGGGGTGATGGCGATACAGCGCGTTGGCAGCGGAACGGATGGTGCCACAGGGCACGAAAACAGATGCAAAAAACGCGTGGGCTGCATGTACAAATCATAGCCGAGGCGGACGTGTTGCTGCATGACAGCTATGTGTTTCACTGGACTATGTCCAGCTCTTTGCTCGAACCCCCTCGACCCCGTCGCCTCTGCTGCCTGCGAGCCGGCTATGCGTGAGGCTCTGCAAGACGAGCGCTGGTTCCACGCCCCTGCCCCCAGCCGATTCCCGGCGAAGACCTAGGTCACCGGTACCGCATAGGCATGCATCGGCATGAGTAGGCTGCAGGCACAACGTGGACGGAAGATGCACGGGGATCGCGCTCGTACAGGTTGTGCAAATTCGGCCAGAGACAACATTCAGATCCCGTGGATTGCCGGGTGCGGACAGCTGATTGTTGAAAGCCTACCACTTAGTTCCTGCAGCTGCTGACAAGCCTCGATGCACTCCGTGACCACTATACGCCTTGCGCCATCTTGCGCCACATCCCCAGTCTTCATTGCGTGCCCGAGCCAAAGCTCTCAGTGCACCGGCTTTCCTGCGCCAGGCAGTCTGTAAAGGAATAGTCATTACAACCGATAGTTTGGCCAATAGCAAGTGATAGTTTGTTTTTTTCGGTACTTGATCATGTAGTCCTCTACAAAAATGAAGATTGTACACTCTTACTTGGTACCCAGTAAGAGTGGAACACCACCGAGAAGCTCAAAACCTCGATTTCCAGTCTATCTCTCTCATTGCTTTCACACATGTAGTCCTCAGATATGTGTGCATAAGATTTTACATTCTTACTTGGTACCAAGTAAGAATGGGAAATCGTAAATCTTAGGTTCGGCCTGCTTCTGGTCATTATTGCCACTGTGTTTTGGAAGAATCGTTGGCAAATTTCAGAGGTGGTTGAAAGAAACCAAGAGCCTGATGCCCAGAGTTTTTTGGGCCTGTGAGAGAACATGCTGACAAGCTAATATATATATATATATATATATATATATATATATTAATACACATACTACATGCATGCACACACACCTGGCACATGGGTGGGTGTGGGCGAACAGCTGGAACCCGACATTTCGAAAACAACACAACCATGCCTGTTTCATTGTCCTGTTGGTCACACAGACACCATGAAATTCAGCTTGGAATGCCAGTTGCTGCAGGCTTCTAAAGAGTACCCGTCCTTGGTAGGATTCTCAGTGCATTTTGGCCATCCCCACAGATTTGCTCATATCAAAGGGCTGTCAGCTGAATCTTGTCATTATCATGGTTACCATCATTAATGGACCTCAGCCCACTATTCGTAAATCTTCCCGGGCCCACATCAACTTCCCATTTGAAACCACCAAAAAGCCCTAAATTGCCCTAAACTTGTTGAAACTAGAAACCCTAGCCTAGACCCTAGTACAACAATTTAAGTCTACCACAGGCATCCTGTCAGGGCCTTGCAGGCAAGCTCGGTGACGAGATCCTAGCAAGAAGAGGCCGGGAGTGTTGGGACAGCACAGAATCATAGAGGCACTGGGACAGTGCACACAGGCACTGTGATAGTGCAACGAGTCACAGGCGCTGGGACAGCGCACACATACTAATCCACAGGCGCTGCGATAGCGCAGAAGAAGGCGCTGTGACAGCGCAGAAGAAGGCGCTGTGATAGCGCAGCAGCAGAAGCTGTCACAGCACATGAGGGGAGGGAATGGGAGGGAGTGAGGGAGGGAGAGAGTGGGGGCGATGGGGGGGAATGGGGGGGGGGGGATGGGATGGGGGGGATGGAGGGGGATGGGGGTCGAACAAGGAAGGAAGGGGGGGGGTGGGGAGGAGTGGAAGCCGGTGATTTTCTGAGTGTACTGCCTGCCACTTGGGAGCTGCCGAACATTGTTCCAGAACTGCCGCAAGATGCTTTTAGGCTGAGCAGTCATGTGGAGTTGAAGCTCATATCATTGACCACACATCGACAAATTATGCAACACATCTCTTAGCAACTGAGTCAGGGAGGTTGCGAATTAGAATGGGTTTTAATTAAATGTCGTGATGACTATGCATGGCAGCCTACTAACTGTTATCCAGGACTTCGTTGAGGGCACTGCTTTAGGCGCCCGCGATGTGTCCGAGATGATGTGCCAGGGCCTTGGCAACTGTCAGCCAGTGATGTGAGAGTGCCCGCTTGACACGACATGGTGCAATGCAGTGTGCAGCTGCCTTTTGATACCTCCAGCGCCCTGTGATCGACTGACCTGTCACTGTCGCTTTCTTCGGGCCTTGACAGTTGCAACAGAACTTGAACTTTCAAGTGATTCATGATTTGATTCGTCATGTGTGAAATTAAATGAGCCCCTTGCGTTCGAGGAGTCGTCGTCACCTGAGGAAGAGTTGTGCACAGCTAGGACCAGTTCGACACAGTCTGTGTTTACTGTCTCCAGTCCAGCGACCCATGTCATTCGCAGACGCCGCATCATCGTGACCTCTATAGATTCAGACATGGTTGGTGCATGCACTCATCCTTCGTGGCTGCAAAGGTTCCTGCCTGTGGTTCGCGGCCGCTTTGCCGTGGCCTTGACAGTTGTAATAGGGTTAATATGTTTCACCAACTTCAGCTTTGTCTGTGCTTCTGAGTCTCTTGCCTTTGCAACAGAGCTGTCTTCTGAGTCACTTTGTCGAGAAACCTATAGGAGGGACAGTAAGATCTTCCGGCATAGTAATATCCAGCTCAATAATGTTGATTTGAGGCTGCGGCAACTTCGGTGTCAGAGTCTTCCGATCCCGATTCCTTCAAGGCCCGAGCCTGGTGAGCGGGTGGCTTCAAAGAAGTAGGACTGGGAGAGATATCAAATTGAGTCGGGCACCGGTGATGTCGGGGATAGCCGAGCCCCATCCCGTGCCTTCAACTTTGCCTGCAATTCAAGAGGGTTGGAAGGTAAATTGGAGTTGGTAAACAAGATCCTTCCTTAGCATCGACGAGCTTTGCCTCGAGAGCCTCGTAGCAGTCGTAGAGATCCAGCAGCAGGGCCTGTGAGTGAAAGAACGGGGCGGGAGTTTATAGTTCTGGCACAAGAAACTTTAAAAGGGGTTGATGCCTTTGTCTCGTCAGACTGGACACCCAGCTCCTTGATGCGATCCTTGCATTGCACTCGAGACGAAACCATCTGTGATTCTGCAAGCTTGCTGATGGGTGTGCAGCCTCAGCTGTGTCGTTCTTGCTTTGCAGGACCTGGATGGTCTCGTCCTGGCGGATGCACTCGGGAGGGTGGGAGCCCCAGTGATGTCGCTCACCAGGCCTTCTTGACCATTCTGATCATCATGTCCTCCTGAACCATGCGAGCCGTTTCCTGACATAGCAAATGAAGTCATGATGTTGTGATGCCGGTGGTGATGTTCGGCCTTTTTTGCACTCTTGATTTCATGTGCTCTGTACTTCCACTTCGCTTTTTCCTCCTAGCAGCACATTGCAGTAGCTGTGAAAACAAGACTGCATTGACCCCGTTGCCTGGACTTCGCGAAGTTCCGACTCCTTCTTGTCCAGCAAGGCCTGTCACTTCTGCAATGCATGATAGATTGTGTGTTGTGCCGACCCATGCACAATATACTGTGTTGCCCAGACTGATTGCCTTGGCTCCACGGAGCTCCTCGTCGTTCTGGAGGTCTCTGGATTCCTGGGGCAGATTCCCGGATGGCCCTATACGTCGACTGAATTGAACTCCCAGTGCCTTCACTTCTTGCAGCTGCTTTAAGTCGGCCTGCCGCTGTTTTGGAAAATGGTCTGAGTGCACAATGAAATCTGATGTAACTCTGTGCTCATCCACTTCGCCTGTAGGCTTGTGACCATTGTGTCCTTCTGCTGGCACTCCGCCTCCAGGCTTGTGACCTTCTTTTGGCAATCCTCAGAAAAGGGCTTGCAGGATGAATGGCCTGTGATTGTGCATGGCTACCATGCCTGAAGCTGCTTCTTAAGGTCGTCGTTCGACTTCAAGTGGACCTGGCAAGAAACCACAAACTGAATGAGCTTCAAACTGTGTGGAAACCGGGCAGTAAAGGCCTCCTCTGTGGACTTGGCAGTGATGAGTTCCAGATTCACTTTGTGCACTCGGCCCTGGAAACAAACAAGGCATTGGACACAAGTTTCACTTGCAAAACGCCAACACAAACTAGTGGCCTCAGCCATCTCGGCCCTGTGCTTCAAGTCGGAGTTCATGCCCTGCCCAAGAAAAGGTTTGTTCTGGGAACCGCGAATGATGGCATTTCCCTGCCCGGCCCTGCCTGGCACCTGCCCAGCTCGCGGGCCATGTGGTCCGCTTCACTCTGAACCGTCGCCAGCTGTGCTTTGAGCTCCTTGATCTCTTTCTTCAGTGGAGCCCTGATCGCCTCACGATCAGCCTGGGAGCGTGTCCTCTCCTGTGTTCCATCCTCAAACCTGGCCCGCAGAGCCATCCCTCCCTGCCGTCCTTTCATCTGTGTGGTCCCCTTTCCACCACCTTGGGAACCGGACTTTCCCTGTCCCGTCTCCTCCTCCTCATCATCATCCCAGTGCCACCATGTGCCATCATTCCAGCTCGACGACCCGGCCCACCCGGATCCGGACATGGCTTTTCAGTGATGCTACTTGTTCCTGTGCAACTGTGATGGATTCAAATTTCTGCATCAAAAGTAGTTACAGTTGAGCATATTTTATATATGCATCGATGACAAGGACATAATAAGAACCCCACCGCTCGATGAAGCTGCCATGATCTCTGTATTTCATGAACTCACAAACCTTCTTAAGTCTTGGGCCTTTGCTGTGCAGCACAGTGCTTGCATGTTGTTGCTAGTGCCCAACAGAATCCACTTCAGTGATGCATCTTCAGAAAACTATGCACTCTGAGGCCTGAGCATCCCGATCTTCGGCTTTCTTTCAAGGCTGGCCTGCGGGTTGAATCAGTGTCTTTTTTCTGGAGCTTCGATGTCTTAGTCGCTGCATCTTCATGTGTGTGCGCTCTCACAGCGCCTGATGTCTTTCCTAAAGAGAATAGCATGCACCATGCGCTATCACAGCGCCAGAAAGCTTAGCTGCACTGTCACAGTGCCAGATAAGCCAAATGTTTGATGACAGCCCTACCCACCTTTGATGCCGGCAGGCCTTCTTCGATGTGCATGATTTGCGGCAACTCCTCTGCAGTGGAAGGGAAGGGAGGGTGGCTGTAGTACTGCCAACAGCTCAAGGGTGTCTCGAAAAATGGCTGGGTGTCTCGAAATCAGGGGTGGCGGTTCGAAAACTTAGGTTTACGACCCCCTGTTAATTATGTTGAAATCCCCTGCCCACATCGCAGTCCACCCCACCCTGTGAAGGACAGGCTTAGCTAATATTCTGGCTGCACATGCATAGCCCCAAAACAAACCAACAAAGCAACTAATGCATTCACAGCACACCCAGCACATGCAGATTACCTTCCCTGACACCTGTCACACATTTGTGCTTAACTTCTCCGTCAGACGTGAGCATCGAGCCATGGTGTGACCCCCAGGGTTGAGGGTGGTTCTTATCAGCTGTGGTCGGCCGAAAGTTGAGCTGCTTTTCTTTCTGTAGCCGAAACACTAGACAAGGCAAGGCAACAAGAGCCCGGTTCTTTCTGCACTTCCAGTGCCTGTCTGGGTACATTAGCTGCTGCGAGTCTGGCCTGCAGCAACATGTCATAGCCTTTATTTGCGGCCATGACTGTCGTGCTTCGAACATACTGGGAGTAAATTAGACGATGTGCACATGCCAGAAAGCATACAAACCTGAGAAGTTGAACTTGCCCTTTCCACCCGAGCCCTGGCAGAGGGCCTTAGCCTTCTAACATTTAAGAACATGCTAGCATCCTCCTTAAATGCTTCGGGGCTTTTGCCAGGACAGGGGCCTGGGGGCAAGCATGTTAGCACTACATGTGGCTGAGTTCCTTCGACATGCGCCTCACGGTTTGGACACTCAAGGTCTTCTTCCTCTTGAAGCCCAATGCAGCTGCGAACTTCACGGCCAGAGGACGCCACCCATAGCTGCCTTTCTCGCGCTGCTTGAGAAGGGACTTCAGGCGAGCCACCACTTTCTTGCTGGGTTTGAGTTTCTCCAGGATGGACTTGCGTCCATTGGCCTTGGGTGACCCGCATTGATTGAGTCTGCTGCTGGTGGCACGCTTCGCACAGAGTCCCGAGTAAAGGCGATTGACAAGGATGTCTCGTTCCAGCTCAAAAAGTGAGAGCACAAGCTTCCGGGTGAACTTCTCCATGGGGCTTGCGTTGTGTATGAACAACCCGGGCAAGTCCTGGCACACGATTTTCACACCCTTCTTCTCTGCCATGTCGTGGATCTGCTCCCCGATCTCCGAACTCCTCTAAGTCTAGCTTGACAGGGTTCAACAGAGGTGCACGGACAGTTAGTTCCGAAAATACGAACCCAAGCACCAATAGAACGCTTGTATTACATGACATGTTCCTGGCGATGGCTCTTGCACTCTCGCAGTAGACTTCTGAGGCTGTTGTAAGTAGCTTCAAGAGCTTCTTCCGGGAGGTCAGAGGGGCAGCCCCACTGATACATTCCTGCACCTGTGCCATGCCTTTGCAGGACATTCCTGCTTTGACGAGAGCTGCTCTGGCTGCCTGGAACTGGCGAGGTGCACTGTCCTTGAAAGCTCAGGACTTCGGATTACTGTGTGAGTTTGTGGTGCTGCCGGCTTTTGGGTGGTGGGTTTCATCGTGGGTTTCATCGGGGCATCTGGGTGTCGGGTTTTATTTCATGAATCGGACAATAATTCCCTAGTTAGTACTACTTCAGGTGAACAGGAGCAATGAGGTAGGATTTGAGCAGTACTTGGTACCAAGTTCTTCTCAAATCCCGGGCCTAGTGTCAGGAGCCGATGTCACAGCTTGGTTTCATTCTAGACTGATGAGGTTGTTTTTGTTGGCAGAAATTGGTACCAATTTCTGCAAAGATAACAGCGATACTCGGTTTCAGATTCTTAGCTTGGGCTCATGATCAGGTCCGCCTAGATGATTAGCTTCGGCTGCATGATTTTCAGCATGCTTCTGTCGCTCATCCGACAGAAGTCTGAGGTGAAGCCCTTCTACTTGTGTCAGACATGGCCAGATGTGAAAGCCAATAATACTCTCGCACTATTAAGAAGAGGGCAGCTTCTTGGAACCGCAGCAAACTTCAGAAGACGAGGAAAAGAGACAACAACCGAAGGGCCCTAGCAAGCAATCTTCTCTCAGCACAAGATCGCTGTCAGCATTGGTCTTTGAGCTGGTTCGTGCGTACAGTGCAACTGTAGCCTTCTGAGTCTTCTTCTGCTTGGGCCCTGCACTGGCCGGCACAGTCTTCTTTTTGGGACATGGCATGTTGAAGGATCTTCGCGTGCTACAGCACAGCTTGAGCTAGGATGATTGCGAGATGCAGCAAAGATGTTTCTTGCATGAGGTCCCAAGGGGAGGTTCGTCGGTGGCAGACAGCCCGAGCAGCTTTTGCCAGAGCAGGTGCCTCTTGATAGCAGGAGTTTGATTATCTAGCCACTAAACATTTGTCGTGCAGACCAAGCAAACTGCTGACCTCTGTGAGTTCACTATGTTCGGCAGCCTCGGATTGGTGAGGGCAGCGTCTTTGTTGTTGCACTGCCAGGTGATGGAGAAATGTGGTCCTGGCACAGGACAAGTCCCAAGGAAAACAGCATAGGCATGTTATTTTGTGATATCATATTGTGTTGCACTCGGTCAGGCCTTCTTTCTCAGACACCTACTATGTGATCTCACACTAGCAGCACTTACATTCCAACTGTCCTTCTGCCTGGGCTCGAGCTGTTCTGGGCACAGCTGTGCTGGGCCGTCCTTCAGTCGGGGGCTGAGAGCAGAAGTTGGGATGGCTTATGCTGCTCTAAGTCTAGGCGAAGCTAGTATCAAAATCATGTTCTTCGCATCCTCTTATGTTGTATGACTTTATGTTGTTCTTGCTTTAGCTCTGGAAAACCCATTGTGAAGCAATGTGCAGCTGTTGTTCATTGCAGGGTCAGAGAGAGCTCGTTGCAGGAAGCAGCTTTGTGTTGGAGATGTGCATGCTGCGGTTATGGTTCGCATACATTCCCTGCTGCATGTGGCATAGGCAAAAGAGCTCCCTGGAGCTCTCTGCACTGGCAGTGTGGTAATTACTGACAAGGACTTGATTGAGAGAAACAGAGCAAGTCATAGACTTTAAGCTCGGTTCTCGAACTCTGCCATGTCTTCTCGCCGAGTGCTGGAAGCTCTCCTCAGGGCTGCCACAGACAGAAGTCGTTCGCGGTCGCGTGACAGGCGACGAAGGAGGCGCGGCGACAGCAGGAGCAGGACCAGGAGCCGATCCAGGGCCCGGGATCGGGATGCTCTGGGGTCCACAAGCAACTGGCATCTGCGTAGAGAGGCCGGGAAGGGGTCTCTGCACAAAAGGGCATCATTTAGGTGACAGGCACAGGCTTCTTGTAACATGGAGGTTCTTAGCCCAGACCCCAGAAGGAAGCTGAACATCTGAAGAATCTATAGAAGAAGGTCACTTTCTGACATGTCCCTGCAGGTGCGGAACCTCTTGGGTGTCAGCCATGTGGTGACAGAGGCGAGCCTAGGCCAACGGCCCCTACCGGTGGGGAGGCAGCCGGCTGAGCACACTGCAGCTTGGGCATATGAGTCTGACGGGTCTTGGAAGGGCGGAAAGTCCAAGGGTGTGCCAGAGCATTACAGCTACGAGTTGATGGACTGGTCCTGGAAGGGCGGCGGAAAGTCCGCGGGTGGAAAGCCATCAGAGCACTACTTGGACTGGTCCTGGAAGGGTGGCGGAAAGTCCGCAGCCGGAAAGCCCTCGGAGCACCACGAGTTGGACTTGTCATGGAAGGGCGGAAAGTCTGCAGCTGGAAAATGGGACCCAAGGTCCTGGGAAGGTAAAGGCTGCTGGGGCGGAGCAGGCTCCGTGTGGTGGGGTGGAGCCGGGCCGACAGTGACAGAGGTCTTCGACGAGGAGCCACAGTACAACTACGGACCGGGGCCGACGGTGACAGAGGTCTTCGATGAGCCACTGCCACACTACAGGGCGGGGCCAACGGTGACGGAGGTCTTCGATGAGCCACACTACGGGGCGGGGCCAAGGGTGACGGAGATCACGGAGGAGACCACACGCCCATCAGCAAGACGAGCGGCACAGATGGCTCCATTGCCACCACCGCCATTGCCTCCACCATCCTATCCTCACCCGAATGACGAGGCCCAGACGATTTCAGAAATGGCTAATTGTTGCCGCTTTTCTGACATCACCTTAAATAGTATAGGGTGCTGATTATTGGTGCAAAGGCTTGGCTTAGCTTATGCTGAACCACATTTTGGGGAGCACTCCATTGCAGGTGCCGAGCCATCCGAGTCCGCATGTGGAGCCGACTGCTGCATCTGCTAGCACTGGATCAGTGCCAGAGCCCGCAGAGGCTCCGCGTCGGCGAGCTCAGGCAGGAACTGTGAAAAGAACAATTTGTGTTAAATTCAGGGCTTGTGTATGCCAGACGGCCTGGTGAGTCTTGGCAGTAGGCTTGGTGTGCAGAATGAGGCCAACTCATGCCTTTCATGAACCCTGTAATCTAAACCTGACGCCCCCAAACCCAAAACTCATTGATCTGTCACCGCTCCTTGGACAGATTCCGCGGGCCCATCCACAGCCTTGGCATTCTGAGGAGTTCGTGGCTGCTTGCTGTGCAAAAAGCAAACCACAAAGCAAAGCGATGCCGAAGATTGGACATCAGCACACTTCCGACTCGAGTGATTTGAACTAGATGGGCATGGCATGGCATATGATTGCGACGGCAGCGAAAAAGAGTTTGGAGTGCGAGTGCCCCACAGTTCAAATTGCAGTGAGCCTTCCACCTGTCCGACCAACATTGATCTGATGCCTTCTGCCTGCTCCTGTGTGGCTTTGTCTTAGTGGATGCAAACAACTGCTGAGAAAGAGTGAGACAGAGCCAGCAACTGCCCGAGGTCCCACGACTGTGTGCCGAGGCGGGGGCAGCACCATGCTTGATCCTGAATTGCTCCTCAGTGCTGTATGTTTGTTGCTTAGTGTGGCCTTCCAGCGATCCGCAGTTGACAGTGAAAGCCTACAATGCAAAATCATCGAGACTTCATGGTACATGACAGGGTCAAGCACTCGGGGGCTCTTTAAATTTACTTCGTCTCTAGACAAGGCATGGTGTGTGTTGAACATTTATGTTTGGAGGCTCAACCTTCACTAGTCACACCTGTCGACACTACTTCCAAGAGGGAATGCTTGAACAGTGTGTCTTTCTGCATGAGTGCTCCTGCACGACATGTGCCAGCATCCACACTGTGGCAGGTCTTCTGGCCACCGAGCAGCCAGGCTTTGCCGAGAGCAAAGACATCAGATCTGTATAGATAATACATGAAGTCCCAGCATCAGCCCCTAGCATCTTCGACGTTTCATGCAGGGTCTACTTCCCCAGCTGAAGCGTTTGAAACCTCTGGGGCTTCTGTCGACATTCGGATCGCTTGACATTGAGAGGTAACCCACTTGTGCTGCAATGGGATTCGGATTGTGGCACTTACATCTTGCACCGGCTGAAGAAATCTAGCACAAGCTGCACAGTGATATGTGTTTTTCCTAGGTCCTAGGTTCTCACATGCACATGTGTTTCCAGATGAGTCGTCAGCATCGTTTACATAGCCGGCCTGGACAGGGAACCCAAGCAGCTGTCCCCAATCGAGACATTAGAACTTGAAAACAAACTGCTGTTACAACTATGACAATATCACATTGTCCTAAACTGACAGGCATCCATGCAACATACAACAGTCAGACCCAGAAGTCAACATTCTATCTGCAGATAACATCAGACCTTTCTAAGACAAGACCCTCCAGACAGCACAGCGACCCAGAAACCTCTGAGCACCCAACACAGCCACCCCGGACACCAAGCCGCCCTGCCACAGGCAATCAAGCAGGTTCTCCATTGTGACTCTGGCTGTGACATGACTGCAGCTGCACATCGTTTGCTTGACTGGCATGGATTTGGCATGTAGGAGTGGCAAGTTTGCATGAACATCATCGGTTTCCTTCTTACATTGTCGGTGCTCCTTGGAGCAGGAGCCTCGTTGCCCCTTCATAGTCCAGAAGCATCTGTGTTCATTAACGGCATCCCCGGAGAATCTTCACTTGCCAGCAACCGAAGTGGAAGCCTGCACAAGCCGTTATTGCTCAGCTGACTCCACCCATGTGCAGTCAAGCCCGGGCCTCGTGACATTATGAGACCTTGAATACCCTCCCCCCAAAGCCCTCCAAGTTCTTCTAGGGTAGGCCTCCAAGAGCGCTCAGTGCAAAGTCCGGAATCTGCTAGTCGATGCAAGTCGATTGCCTTGAGATGTCAGAGAAATGCAAGTAAAACCATCATTCTCAGTACAGAGGCAGGGTAGTAGGGTCGGAAAGCGGCTGCACACCTGTCTTTAGCATTCAGCCAGAGATAAGCCATCGAACTAGGTCCTGTGGACTGCCGCCGAGTATGGAACTAAGTCCTCTGGAGTGCACCGAATATGTACATAGGATTGCATCAGCAACACTGGTGCCAAGTGCTCCTGCGACTAGTGTGATGAGCCAGAGTGAGGGCCCAGCTGCATTCTGGAAAGAAGAGGATTCCTTGCAGAAATTGGTACCAATTTCTGCAAGGAAAACAATGATTCTTAGCTAAAGACGTTCAGTACTCTTTGGCCCAGCTTCATTCTGGAAAGAACAGGATTCCTTGCCGACATTGGTACCAATTTCTGCAAGGAAAGCAACGATACTTACTTACCTAAGTAAGCCTCGGCTCAATGATCAGTTCTGCCTAGATGTGTAGCTTCGGCTACATGATGTTCAGTGCTCCCACATCGTGAATCTCACAAAAGCCTCAGGCCAAGCCCTTCATCTTGTCTGTCAGACATGGCAGGATGAGCAAGCAAACATTCTACTAAGACTTGGACACCCTGAACCGAAGCTAGCACCCCACCAGAGTGGCAGCAAATAGCCCATGACTCCCAGGGCAGACCATTTTTGCAGGACACGAGACTGAGACACTCCTGCATGGGTGGGGGCGGGGGGTTAGGATTAGGGCATTTGCTTTGTGCTTGCAGCGGAATTCAGGGGGATGGGCGGTGGAGAGGGTGAAAATTCTTCGGGGATGGGGGTGCTCGGATGGTCTTCACTGAACTTCTTCTTTCTGAAAAGCAGCACTTCCTGAAGGGTGGCATGTAGCAACACAACACAGGGCTCTTCAACGGCCAACACCCGGTCTTGATGGTCCGGTTCTGTGTATCTCTCGACCGAACCCACCCCACCACAACCATGCCAAAAAATGCAGCATGATTTCTAGGACCAACAATTCATTTTCACGACACTCCCGTGTGCCTTGGGGGGGGCTCGGGGGCGGAAAAAGGTTTTGGGGGCAGGGGGTCGGCATTCGGCACGAAGAAATGCTACACACACACACACACACATCCAACACCAGCCCAGAAAACAGTAGCATTGTTTTGTGGGGGATGGAAATGGGAAGAAGGATCGGTGCGGGGAGTAGGTCCATTTGGTTTTGAACTGGTTTCCTGGAACAGACCATCCTCCCAGCCATAAAACTGCAGAATGTTCAGGCATGCAGTGTAATATATTATATATTCTTTGTGTCGGATCTCATGCTGCTGCCATGATGAGCGGGTTAAGTATTACAGAGCTTTTATTTAATCCAGGAGCCCAATAATATCGATTGAGAATGTTCTCCAACAAAGACATGCGAGAGCAATCGTTCTTATCCAGATTTGAAGGCTTCTGAATTCTGACCAGAGCAAGATAAAGATAACACTGCTTCCAGTTTCGTGGGTTCTCCGGATTCTTGGGCACGGCCAGATTATTTTCAATCAAATTACTATTGAACAGGGCAGCTGGGGTGTGGGCAAGGTAGTCCAAGGTTTTAGTGTTGTTGTATGGCAAATTCTGTCGAAAGCTAGCAAAAAGTCTGGCAAACCTCACAGTTTCAAAGTTGATGGCCCGGACACGAAAGTCATGCCCTCATGTGTGGCCCCACTACTTGAAAGAACACTCCTGAGGACATACTTAGCTTGACTCTACTTTTCTTGAGTCACTACCACTGTCACTGTGTTAGGCTTCTCCTGCAGCAAGCTAAACCCGAGACATTTGCAAGGCTTCAATCAAAGCATGAATGAAAAGAACCACTAGAAAAATGGGGCCCTTTGGCTCACTCTGCATGGGCAATGTGTGTATATATATATATATATATATATATATATAGAGAGTCATATATATATAGAGAGAGAGAGAGAGAGAGAGAGAGAGAGAGAGAGAGAGAGAGAGAGAGAGAGAGAGAGAGAGAGAGAGAGAGAGAGAGAGAGAGAGAGAGAGAGAGAGAGAGAGAGAGAGAGAGAGACAGACAGACAGAGAGAGAGAGAGAGAGAGAGAGACAGAAAACGAGCAAGAGAGAGAGAGAGAGAGAGAGAGAGACAGTGAGAGAGAGCCACTTTTTTATTATGTTGTGTTCTGCATTTCTGTTGGCTTTGGGTCTCCGGGCTGCCTTTTTCACATGAATCGTAAGAACAAAAAGGCTTGTGCTGGAGTGTTTCTCTGCCAGATGAAGTAAATAGCCCCGGAGCGGCCCCTTCCCGCCTTTGAATTTGGGCACTTAGAACCAATTGGCCTCAGTTGGGCTTGGGGCTGTGGGATAGTCTATTATTGACTTCACAATGGACTTGCTTGGAATTGGGGGTGTCCTATCTGGTTAACAAGACTCCCTGTTGCAGTGCCGACATAAGGGATAGCACATTGCATTCATTATTCTCCTTCCTCTGCAACAAAGGCTTGGTGCTGTGCACCATTACACTCCGGGCGGGTTGTTCTGACTTGAGGTTGTCAATATTGAATCCCCCCACCGTCTTGCAGCAAAACAGTTTTCGAAACCAATTGGCCATGTGACAGGCTCATCATGTGCAGCGGATGCTACCCCCCAAAAAAAAGGCATACTATGTATCTGTCGAACACACTAAAGACCCACATGCAGAGATCCATCCGGACCGGAGGGCTCCAGCATGACCCTCATGGATGAGCACTAAAACTGGAGAGTGTGGACATCATAATTCGATGTTCCCCGGTTCGTCACAAGAGGCGAACACCCAAACCCAGCAGCACTCTCGAAACCCGCCGCCCGGCTGGCAGCAGCATCACGACCCATTGCAAACAAGATATTGTGCTACATGCCAAAACATTCTGCAGTTTTGTACCTAAACCCAGCAGCACTCTCGAAACCCAGTGCCCGACTGGCAGCAGCATGAGGAGCCAACACAAAGAAGATGTTGTGCTACATGCCTGAACATTCTGCAGTTTTGTAGCCAAACCCAGCAGCACTCTCCAAACCCACCGCCAGGGCCAGGAGGGGGGACGGTCGGGCCGGTAATGACGGCATTAGTGAGGGGTGGGGCCGGTAATGACGTCATTAGTGAGGGGTCGGGCCGTTAATGACGTCATTAGCGGGGGGTCGGGCCGTTAATGACGTCATTAGCGGGGGGTCGGGCCGTTAATGACGTCATTAGTGGGGGGTCGGGCCACTAATGATGTCATTAGTGGGGGGTCGGGCCACTAATGATGTCATTAGTGGGGGGTCGGGCCGCTACTGACGTCATTAGCGGGGGGTCGGGCCACTAATGACGTCATTAGGGGGGGGGGCCTGCCCTAATGACGTCATTAGGGTGCCCCGCGGCCCGCAAATGACGTCATTTGTGCTAATGCAGTCGGGACCTTTGGTGGCTACACCCCCCGTAGCGACCAAAGGCCCAGAGTCATTAGCAGGGCCTGGGCCAGATAATGAGTCTGGACCTTTGGTGGCTTTGGGGGGTGTAGCCACCAAAGGTCTCGAATTGCATTAGCGGCAGCCCAGGCCAGGTAATGACACTAGAACTTTGGTGGCTACACCCCCCGTAGCCACCAAAGCTTGAGGATCATCAGGGGCAGCAGGTGTCAGACCACACAAATCCAACAGAACACGTTGCCAGCATTTGCGGGCAACGTTGAGTTGCCTGCACCCCCCAGGGCCAACATAGGTCAGTCTACGTTATAGAGGCCCAACTTACATACGGCAGCAAGTGCTGTGGCGTTTGTTTGTTGGCCCGTCCTCGCGTGAACCAAGCAATGTTGGCTACAGGGCCTGTAACAAACACAGTTCGGAATGTAAATGCAACGGCAAAGTTCTGGTCGATTTACTGGGTTAATGCTAGAGATTCCAAGGACCATGGTGTCCACAGCTACAAGAAGCAAGGTGGAACATGTCATGAAGAAGCTCTTCGCTGTAGCCGACATCGAGGATGCAAACACTTGCTTGCATCCAATGGATTGGCTGGCATCTATCCCAGACATGGCGAGCATGCTGGAGGAGCAGCAACTTCGTGTGCAGAATGTCTTGGCTGGGTCCGGTGGCTGGCGTCCTCCTGCTCATCAAGATGTGTACCCTCCTGGCATTGCTCCGGGAGAAGTCCTGGACCTGCTTCTGCCTACGTGGTTCCTCGGCTTTGGGGAGGCATCCGCTCTCCGTGGAAAGCCAAAGGCCATCAACATTCTGGAGACTGTTCGTAATTTCCTGGATGGAGTTTTCCAAAGTGCCAAGTATCCTCTCAGTGTGTATTTTCCAAGCACATGTGTGGTTGGGGACCCGATTGAGAAGTTCACTGTTTCTCATGCCGTCGGCATGACAAGGAGTGTGGCCACGAAGTGTGTCCTGGCACTCATCGAACAGGCAGGCTTGTCGGATGCTGAATTCGTCGAGTTTGTGCCCTTGATCAAGTCGTGCCTCTACATCAAGTGCACGTTCGAATCGTACTCGTCGGACGAAGACTTGCTGCAAAGGAGCATTCTCAGCAAGATGGTTGTAGCAGAATCAACACGACCTGATATCATCCAGCTCTTCCACAGCTTCTCGCTCAGTGTTGCCAAGCAAGGCCTCGTCTATTCGGCAGTGATCGATTCCAAGATCGCTGACTTCAATCGGCGATCCTCTGTGGATTCGGGTAGAATCTCTGACGCCGAGCGACAAATGCTCAAGTTACTCCCTTTGCAAGACAAGCGCTACCTCTCGGTGCTGAGCCAGCATTGGGACGCCTTCAAGGCAACGGAGAGTGCCATCCCACTGAGGACACTTGTGAAGTGGACGGACAGGGCATTGCCGGCAGACATGTCCATCGGGTCAGAATGGAAGTTGATACTCACTTGCAGTGCACTGAAGAACCTCACATTCCTCATGAGGCAAATTGCAATCTTCCTGCGATCCCTCAAGGAAGCAATGAACACTGCCAAGAAGTCCATCAACCTTGCCTTCCGAGCGCCAAAACTTCGTGATCCGAACCCACAGATCGGGTATGACATGTGCTGCCTGTGGTGTCACTTTGCCACTGACTTCGAAAAGATGTTGGGCCCCACTGTCTTCGCAAAGGCTGAGACACAGTTTCTGCGTGGGCAATTCGACCGAGAAATGACGGAGAAATGCAGAACATGTGATGCAAAGATCGTGGCAAAGGACTTCCGGTTCATTAGTGTGCTCATGGGTACGAACACCAATGTGCAGTCACTGCAAGTGGTGGCGGCCGCGGCAGAGTCGGAACTTGAGCAAGCTCGCCTGAAGGCGGTTACAGCACGGCTCGCCCAGGAAGAGCACTTGTGGCGGGAGTACTTGGATGCCATGAAACAATGGACTACGAAGAACAGTGCGGACCGAACAACTTTCCTGCTCCGGGAGAAGGATGACTTGGAAAAGGCCACGAAGGAGCTGGTGGATGGTTCAACTCCTGTGTACTTTCTTGACAATCCCGGGTTCCTGAGTACCACTGTGCAGTCAGCTGTGCACAAGTTCTCTGTGGCACCAGACCTGTTCCAAGTCATGGTCTGTGACCTCACGAAGCTGGGCTCGGCCTTCAGTAAGTACATTGTCCAGATTGGCACTGCTGTGTCCGAGTTTGTGAATGGCAACCCAAAGTTCACTTGTGGCCTTGTGTTTGCACCCAATTGTGCAGAGTGGGGGTCCGCTTACTCGGAAAAGAAGCTGAACGAGGCTGTGGCCACGGCCGAGACCCAATTGCGCACAGATGAGCTCCACATGTCCGTTCGCCGGGGCACTCTCACTTTTGCCGAATCCTCCATCCCGAACCACTCCCGACGCCGAGGGTTTCATGAGTTCTTCATGGTCGTTTCGGATGTCGAGGAATCCGGGCAGCTTGTTTCAGGATTCTCATCCTCGGCACTCTGGGTACGGACAACGGTTGCCGATGTGCCCCTGTTGAGCACCAGCGAGTACATTGTTCCCGATCCGTCCATGTTGCACTCCGGATCCGGCTTGTCGAAGTCGCAGCGACTCAAGCAGAGTCTGTCAGGGCAGCAGCTTTGGCACAAACTCCTGCCACGACTCTGGCATGGGATGCCCACATCAGCATTGGCAAAGCCGGCTGTCTATGTAGACATACTGCCCTATGATTTGTCACTCACGAAGGCACTGCTTCACTTCAACACGCAGCCCAAGTCTGTGTTGCCTCAGGGTAAGTTAGCCAGCATTGTTTGGGCCAAAGACGATAGTGGGACTGACCACCGCCGAGGGATGCAGCAGTGGCTGATTTCGGGAACCATGAACTACATGCAGAAGATGGTGGATGACAAGATCCTCACTCTGCCCGGCTACACGCCCAAGATCTACACAGCCATGAAGTCGCCGCAGTACAATGAGGAAGACTTTGTCATGACCATGCCTCTGGTTGAATGCGAAGGGCAGAAGGCTGCCCTGCCATTTCGGCAGGCTTGGCTAGACTCGCCGGATGGCCGCTTCAATGCATGCAAGATTCAGTTTGATGCAGTGGTGGCGGCGCACGACAAGGAGTTCAATGTCTCGGGTGTGCCATTCAAGGGCCAGAAGCGCATGGCTCCACTGGCAGATGAATCCGACCCAATGGAGGCATTGCTGGGCCTGGCCCCAGCCGCCGAAACCAAGGCTCAGTTGGAGAAGCCCCTGGTGGAGATCAGTGCAGCTGACATGGATTTGCTCATCGATGCCAAGAAGCAGCTGTGGTTGTTGGCCAAGAAAAGCACCATCATCAGCTGCAAAAAGCCCTTGCTGCTGCTTTGGGGTGAGTACATCAAGGACGATGTCTTGAAGAAGAGGCAGGAGGCCAACAACGCATGGCTCATGGAGTACAAGTTTGACTCCCCGGACATGAAAGCATTCCATTTCCATGAGCTGGGCAACGTGCCGGCATTCGAAGAGGGCCTCACCACCATCAAGAGCTTCCTCAAGTTCTTGGAGCAGCATGCCATCGTCCAGCCAAGTATGGCATGTCATGAAATCACCGTCGCTGAGGTGGGGATTCAGGGTTCAATGCCTCAGTGTGTCTTTCATGCAATGCCCCGCTATGCTAGGACAGCTACAAGATCAACATGACAAAGGAGTGCTGCTTTGAGAAGAAGCCTTTGCCAGCAAACCAAACCCCATCGGCCAACAACGGTGGCAGTCTGCTGTCTTTCAGTGGGACCGATCTGGGCCAACACTTGAAGCTTGTTCACAGGCTCAAGTATAATTTGACCGACAGCTCCAAGGGAATATTTCCCCAGAAGCCTGGGATTTTCCTGACACATGACATGAAAGTAGAGGCTGGCAAGTTGTACAGGTTGCCCCTCTCGTAGACATTGGACATTGTCTGGCTGACCGTTTGCATGAAGAGTAACTCTCTCAGACACTTGCAGTTCAATTGTTGCCTACTTCACAAGCAGAAGGAAAGCCAGCCCGGTACAGCAGGCAACAACAGGTTCACTGATTGGCCGGTCGGGCATTGGTTGCAGCAGGGTTCTGATTCAGAAAATTGCTTGGGTAATTTCTATGGGTGACCGGAAGTCTTTGCAACAACAGGCTGCCAGTGCCGACATTTTGCTTCCATCAGTGAAGAGTTGCCCAGATGAGATGTTCCGCGCCATGCTGCATGGCCATACTACTGCCTGAAGCCCGTGCATTGAAACGGAACCGAACGGATGCATGCAGGATGGCTGGCTTCACTGTTGTGCTGCAGTATTAGCAAGAATGCCGAGTCTGATTCATGAACATGTCAGATCCCTGTTCTTGCAAAGCCATCTGTGATTCGAGCTGCTGCGGTGTTGTGTGCTTCCAAGCGTCAAATGGCTGCTTTGTGGGTGGGATCTTCTGCCATTGAAGATACTGAGCAAAGTGCACACACATGTGTGCTTAGCTTGGATGAGCCGATGTTCCGGAGCCCTGTGAAGACGAAGGGTTTTGACGTCAAGCCGGAGATGAAGACTCCCAAGATCACAAAGTCTCTGACCCCGAAGAAAGGAAGTCCTGCAGGCAAAGCGGTGATCAAGACTCCCAAGAGCAAGACCCCGAAGAGCAAAAGCCCCACAGGCCCCAAAAGCAAGACGCCGAAGAGGACCCCAACAGCCAATGCCACACCCATGAAGGCGAGCCCGAGCCCTCAGAGCAAGACACTGAAGAGCTCCCCAAAGGCCACACCCATGAAGGCGAACCCGAGCCCTCAGAGCAAGACACCGAAGAGCTCCCCAAAGGCCACACCCATGAAGGCGAGCCCGAGCCCTCACAGCAAGACACCGAAGAGCTCCCCAAAGGCCACACCCATGAAGGCGAACCCCAAGAGCAAGGCCAAAGCCAAATCGGCCACCAAGAGCAAGAAGAAGGCTGACAAGACAGAGTCAAAGATCGTTGCGACTAAGCGGGTGCTGTTTCCTGAAGCCAAAGAAGCAACACCTGAAGGAAAAAATCGGGGCAAAGACAAGAAGCCCCGTGCCAAGAGAGGGGAAGCCCTGACATTCGCTGGACGGCGCCCGCCCATGAACGAACAGGGCCGTGACCTTTTCTTGTCGATCCGGGAGTGCTTCCAGGATGTTAAGAAGGCAGGGATCAAGGGGCCGAAGATGCAGGAGGTCTATCTGCTCTTCATGCAGGCGAAGATCAACTCGGAGGGTTTCAGCTTCGACGATGCCCACAATGCATTTCTGAGGAAGTTTCGGAATGATGTGTGAGCGAGTGTGGCAGCGACAGAGCCAGTCTGACACATCCGACTGGCATTATTGGACAAGTCGGCCAGCATGTGTATACGGCATGCTTTAGCATCATTTGTGTAGATTTCTCCAGGCACTTCGGCTGAGTCTGAGTGGTGTGTGCTTGTTTCCATGCAAATAATGGGTTGAATGCTGTACATCATAAAGCCATCGGCTCGGCCACACAGTCGAGAAATCGGTAGGGGTGATCCGAAGCTTTGTGCAGTCCATCAAGGAAGAAGGAGAGACATTCATTCTAGGTTGTAAGCCATACCATGCCTGTGGTTTTGGTTCAGGCAACAATATGCTTCATAGTACTCTCTCAGATTCATGTTTCGTCGTGTCTTGCACATATTGGCTTTATTTGTTTTCCATCGGGAGGACTGCAGGAGGCCAAGATCCTGACTTGTGCATGTGTGCTAACACACATGTACCCACAAGGCAAGTCTTAGACCTGACTTACCTTGCCAATCCAAGACTTTGAACGGGCAACATGGGGTCAGCTGCCAGGGTGCATCTTTATCATGGTGTCCAAGTATTATTGTCCGCATGGTTGCATGCCACATGTGTGTACCCGGATGTTCAGAGGCTCCAATTATCGTCGAGAAGTCAACATTCTATCTGCAGATAACATGAGACCTTTCTAAGACAAGACCCTCCAGACAGCACAGCGACCCAGAAACCTCTGAGCACCCAAGCCAGCTCCTACAATCCTTCTTGGGATGGATCACATGCGGCGCCAGGCACTCATATGGAGCAGAGACATTCACAGTGCTGGGCTCACCTTCGAGGACATGCTGCGCATTGCAGATGGAGTGCAACCAGATTTGGATGGAGCAGAGATCTTTTCTGGTGTGGGTAACATCTGTACTGCCATACATTTGTGCGACTTGAAAGCCGAGAAGTACGACATCCTGGAGAACCCCTTAAACGATGCTCTGACCAACTACGGTGCGACACGTGCCACAAGAATGGTGGCACGTGTCCGACCTGGTGGCTTGGCCTGGATTGCTTGTGATTGCGGCAGCTTCTGTCACCTCTACAGCCAGAGTGGCCGCTCGAAAAGCAACCCAGCTGGTGACGAGACGCGGTTTAAAGTGGAGCAGGGCAATTCCATGGCTCGACTGAGCATTCTGCTGTTTCTGTTGAGCTGGGTCCGTGGGGTTTTCCCCATCCTGGAGAACCCCCAGGCTAATTATTTCTGGAGTTATGAGCCCATCGCTCGCACTTTGTCTTACATGGCCGCCCATGTCACTGTCGCCATCTGCTGCCGCTGTCGCTTCGTTACAGCTCGGGAGAAGGAGAAGAAACCCTATAAGCTTGTTGGCACTGCAAGCTGGATGGGTGACTTAAACTTTCCGTGCAAGTGCAAGAAGGAGCACAAGAAGCTGCATACAAGGAAGGTGGATGCGCATGGAGTTGTGAAGACCACAGGGAAGGCGGCTGTGTTGAAAGCTTCGGGGGAATACCCCCTGAAGATGGCCAAGGCTATGGTGGCTGCATGGATGCTGCACTACCGGAAGCCTCAGCCCACCAGTGCCTCAGATGACGATTGGTGCCGAAATTTGGAGTGAGTTTTCAATGCTTGGACTTCGTCGGTGTGCCTTAATTAGTGCAGCTGTGGATCCACTGCTGCTGACGTTTCGAGGCATCAGAGTGCACATATGGAAAAGAATGGAATTGGAGAGGAACAGAGCAACGAGATTGTTTTAGCTTGTTTGCAGCTGTACTGTTGGATCATATCATCCACACACTCCAACCCTTTTCTTCTGCAATCTTTTTCAGTATCAGGGTATGCAGTGCTGCCAACTGTGTTTGAGAAGAAATGAAATCTAAAGGCTGG
>CAJNDT010000711.1:0-152093 GCA_905221615.1 Symbiodinium sp. CCMP2592
GCTGTATCCGCACGGCTGCGATCAAGTATCAGGCATGTCAGTGGTCGTTTGTTCACTCTCTGCCGGGCAAACCAATCCGCGTAATCCCGACTACCTTCATACACCGAATCATCGCCTGTAGCGTCTACAATCTATCTGACATGCAACGACACGGCGGCACTAGCCCCATTTTTCGTTTGCTGCTGCTCACATTCGGAGCTGTAACGGTCTGTGGCGTGTCACATAGAGAACCTCCATGTCCACAACGTCATTGCTGAAGCTGTGATCCAGGAACTCATGCCTCCCTCGATGCGTAGAGAACCTGCACCTCCAGGACGTCGCCGTTGAGGCTGCGGTCCAGGAGTTCATGCCAGCTCCAAACGTCCGCGATCACATCTCCGTCCAGCACGAGTTTTGTGGCTTCGAGGGAAATGGGTCCTGCAGGGCTGCTGTCCAAGTCATGAAGCAAGACTTCTCTGGCGCTGCGATACTGCAGCGTCTCTGCCGGGATTGGCTTCTTGGTCTCCTGCCGTCTGACACGTAGCTCTTGCAGGGATAGCCAGCGATCGGGGTTGTTGCCCTCGTGCAACTGGGCAAGCCAAGCTTCTCGGAAAGATCCGGGTGGTTCGAGTTGGCAGAGCGGGCGGTAAGGCTTCGAAGAATGGACTTCGGCACCCTGCATGTTCAGGTATCGCACCGTCAAGTTGGCAAGACGCTCGTTGAACTCTTTCTGCATCGCCACTTCTCTGTCCCACTGTATTCCCTCACGTGCATCTTCTTCGGCTTCGCGCTGCATCTCTTTTTCGACCCAGTCCCAATCATCGAACCCGTCCTCACAGCCCGCCTGGTCGGCGTCGTGGATCGAGTGGTCTGTGCTCCGGAAGTCTTCGTCCATGACGTCGGACATCACTGTCGCACCAGTCGACCTGAGAGGCACGGCGCTGCGTCAAAGACCGCCTGCGACGACAGTGGCGAAGGCTTCCATATCTGAGGCTCGCACCGGACCGCGGGCGAGGGATATCTGTTATAGCTAGATAGCAGTTTGATGCTCAGTATGCTGTGGAACACACTTTTTGTCTACGGAAAGCCTGGAACCTGGCGTCTATTGCCTAAACGGAAGGCCTGGAATGTGGAGTCTTTCGCCGTTGGCCCATTGCATAGGTCAAAACAGCAAGTGTTGAACCTGGAGCATCTAGCCCATTGTGAAAGTGAAATGGAAGGCCTCTTTGGTCTACCCAGACAACAGAACATCGAACTTCTCACCTAAACCCTGAGTCTTGAACCTTGATAGGTCGAGCCACGTTCGGGGCTGCTGGACTGCCCTCGTGGCAAGTCGAACTGTGCGTCGGGCTGTTGAGTCGCCTCATAATAGGTCGAACCGAGATCTGTAGGTCGAACTGGGCGTCGGGCTGTTGGATTGCCTCATAATAGGTCGAATCGAGCTCTGGACTGCTGGACTGCACGCGTCCGCTTGTCCGCTTGACACTGTAGCAGTGGACTCATGGGTGGCCGTGCAAGCTGTACCTTGAACTCCCAAACCCCTACCAGTAAGTGCGTGTGTGTCTATTTTTTTTCATTCCGAGGAAAATATCTAGAATTTTTTAATTTGGTTTACTTTCTCCGCTGGATTACTTTTTTGTGTTCGAGGGTTTGGTTTACTTTTCCCGCTGGGGCGTTTTATGCTTCGTGTCTGTGAGGGTGCATTTCAGATTCCAGGGTCATTCCGGCTGGGTTTGATTGAGTTTATGTATGTATATATATATATATATGCATAAATTAGGGGCCATAATCGCTGAGGTGGCTGCGCAATCCGCCGCATTGTCTCAGCTTCGGCTGCAAGAAGAGAGGTGAACCCAAACCCTTAAAATATACTAAAGATCAGCCATTCTAGCCCTTATGAATGAGTTTAAAGTTATATATTTATAGCTTTGTCTGAGGCTGTAACAGCGGTTCTGAACCCTATAGAAGCCCGATATAGCCCTTTCTGAGCCTGTAACAGCCGTTCGGAAGACTATGGAAGCCCTGAAATATTGAAACCTGTACAAACCCCTTAGAAGATCTTCTATGTATAGACCTTAATATATAAAAAAAAGCCTGAATATACAGGGGGTCCGTTCCCCCTGTATATGGCTCCAAATATATTTAGTCTCCTATATAGAGCTCTCATAAACTGGACAGACTTACATAGCAAAGCCGCACCGAAGCCTAATTAGTCGTCGGCATGCTGGTCATGGCCGAGAGAATTCAGAATTCAGACGTTTGGAGGTGCGCCCTCCCCCATGCTTGCTGTGGTGCAGTCAGTCCTTGTGGCGCTTGATTTGCTAAATGGGTTGCTGCCTTGGTTGACAAACTCCAGTTTGCAGCTGTTCTCCTCACAGCTGGCATGCTCAGGTACAAGTTGCAGCAGCATGTATAGACAAGCAGTTAGCTAGTTTCGAGCAATGCGGTGACAATTCGAGTTTCGGAGTGCTGAGTTGAGGGATGTGGTGCTAGTTCGACTTTGCAGTGTCATAGTGCAGTGCTCCTTTGAAGGACCATGGCTAAATTCGCTTCCCTGGAAAACCTCCATACCGCATGGCTGCGGGACAGGGAGATCGCTCAACGGCTGGATGCCGGAGGGCGTTTGGTTCGGTCCTATGATGGGCTCTTTGTCAGTGCTTCTGAATTGCATTGTGTGCATAACAAAGCCTTGCTGATTCCATACATGATTCGGCAACGCCGAGAGAAAACCCTTGACATTCCAGATGTTGAGTCGTTGAAATCAGAGTTGAAGGCTTTGTATCAGGCCCGGCTTGCACAGAAGGAGAAGCATGGGAAGAAACAGCCAAAGGCTGTGCTTGAAGCCAGCATGGCTTTGGTTGAAGGAAATTGCCATCTTGATGCCAAGACCATGAAACGCCTTCTGTCTTATGCTCGGGCTCGGTTCTTGTAGCAGGGTGCAAAGGTTAAAGAGACTTTCCTGCAATACTGTTTCGAGTGTAGTGTTGAGCTATATGCTGCTGGATCATCGTTGCTGTTTTTGATGCCCAGAATCCGGACTTCGCCATTCTGCTGAGCTACTGGGGCGATGAAGATTCTTGCCTGCAACACCATGGTTGAAGGAGTGCATTGTCAATGTCCTTGCAGTGTAGGCAGCATGCAGTTCATGAACAAATATCATGTAAGGACAAGTATCCAAAGGGCGGAAAGTGCACCCGTTGGAGTTGCAAAGAGGTTGAAGCTCGGGCTGAGGAGGACGAAGCCGCAGGCCTTCATGATGCAATGCAAGAGGGTTATGAAGGAGAGGAGGAGGAGGATTGGGAAAATGATGAGGTGGTTGAGCCTCCATGTGTGGAGGAAAGCCATGCAGAGAAGCCACCCAGCAAGCCCGTGCAAAGCGATGGAGAGAAGCCCCCCAGCGAGCCCATGCAAAGCAATGCAGAGAAGCCCCCCAGCGAGCCCGTGCAAAGCCATGCAGAGAAGCCGCCCAGCAAGCCCATGCAAAGCCATGAGAAGCCTGGTGTCATTCATACTGACAGTTCGAGGTCCATTGGTAGTTTGGCAAGCAGTGCATCGCTGGCGACGACGGTTCTAGAGACTCCAGATCCCAAGCACAAGTGCTTTTCAGAAGCAGGTAATGGGCAGATCACGCCATCCCCTCCCTCGTTGCCTGTGCTCGTCAAGGAGGTGTTGCTGGTGGTAGACTCACCTAAAAAGGTCATTAAGCAGGAGCCCGTGGACAAGACCCTGGCTGATGTTTTGGCTGAGACGGATGCCTTTGACCGAGAGGCAGCTTTGCGGGAGTTGGCGAAGCTTGAAGCAGAGCTGTTTCTGAGCTCATACTATGTCATGTTTGTGGATTCGTAGCCATGAGGTGCATGTGTTGACATGTATTTTGAACTTTATGGTTTGTCTTCGACTCATTACACAGCCAAGTTTACACTTGGAGACTTCGCGCGGGAAGCCGGATCCGAGCCAGATTTCCCGAACCTTGGATCTTGATGGGTGTTCTCGAAAGAAAGCTCATTTGGGTTCAGCTGATGTGAGAGCATGATGACAGTCTGATTTGTGTTAATTTGAGGACGTGAGCTCGCCTGGTCCAATGACAATGATGAGACGCAGGTGGCTACCGAGAGCCAGATCACGGAAGCAATGGCACAGGCTGCAAAGGACAAGACTCCTGAAAGGGTCCCGAGTGAGACTAGTCCAGCAACCAAGCGGGTCAGCCAGCTTTGTTAATCATCATGTGCAATACAAGGTCATTCAAAAGATTTGTAATCAAACAAGTCATTATTTTAGTGGGGGCTAACACTGGGACCATACAACACTATATACAGAATACATACAAGGTTATGCTCGCATGGGGTATATTATGGTTTTAACTTTATATACATGCATTATATATACATGGCTTGGATGTTTTCTTACAAAGCCTGCTAGGGCTCCTTGGGACTACTGGTATAGCTGTTGTATACGTGTGTAGACTAGTTGTTGTATAAGTGCATGTGAAAAAAAGTGGTGTAGTGTGGTGCTTACTAGAATGAATTTTTTTCATCATGTGTTGGACACGATGCTAGACATACCCAGGATGATATGGAGAAGGAGCCGGAGCTTGCAAGGGCCAAGGCGGTTGAATCTCTTGTGCCAGTTGTGCCTGATCCACCTGCCAAATGGCTGAATGTAGAACCATGTCATGTTACTGTGTTTCCTTGTGTTGACTGTGAATGCTGTGCTGTTTCTGAGCATCTCAGGTTGTGACTCGGGAGGACCAACTTTTAGCTCGGCAGCAGAGAAAAGCTGAGGCCGAGGCCAAGAAGCTGCAGCAGAAGAAAGATAAAGAAGAGAAGGAGCTGAAGAAGAAAGAGAAAGAAAATAATGCTCACAATGAAGAGATTGCAGATAAGAAGACTCGGAGGACAGCTGCTAAGAGCAAGGCCAAAAAACAGGCCGCTGAACCAAAGGAGCCTCCTGTGGCTGGGGATGAATGTGAGCAGGGAGCTGAGGGTGAGGAGCCCACGCCATCGGCCCCAGCCTGTGGTGGTGGAAGGGCCCGAGGTGGTGGCAGGGGTCGGGGCGGTAGGGGTCGGGGCGGCCGGGGCCAGAAGAGGGCAGCAAATCAAGAGCAGATCAACCCGACCCCTGTGAAGCGAGTCCGTGGAAAGCAAGCAGGCAAGGGAGCAGCAGGTGTTGCTGTGCCTGAGGAGGGGGATGCACAGCCTGCAAGGGCAGGCAAGAAGAACAAAGCTCCGGATGTGTGCGATGAGGAGCAGGCTGCAGGGCGACGCAAAAGGAGGAAGAGTGGCCTTGCCGAGACCCTCGAGCAAGGGAAGGCTTTGGCAAGGAGCAAGGCAGAGGCGCTAGCGCAGGGCGTTTCCCCAGAAGAGGAGGCATCTAGACCCAGATATGTTGTGGTTTTCGTTGTGTGTGCAGAGAGGATGAGAGATTCATTGCATGATGGATGTTGTGGTTCAATCAAGATATGTGTGCTCATATGTTGCCAAGGAAAAGACCCGTTGCAAGGGTCTCATCTTGAAGACCAATGGCACCCTGAACAATTACACTTTGATGGTTTATTGGTCACGGCCTGGTGTTGGCATCAAGAAGAATGCTGACTCGAAGCAGGCTGTTCAGTTCTATATAGATTATATAATGTCAGGATGTGATTTTCGTTGTTTACTACGTCGTTTGTCTGGATTTGCCACGTGGTGCAGGTTTTCTACCTCGGGACGAAGGGTGTATCCGTGACCCATCTGGTGAATGCTGCAGTGGCATGTGTGCCCCAGCTGTTTCATGCTTGAGAGTTCAGTGGCTGGCAATTGAGTTGGGTACAGAGAGAGAGAGAGAGAGAGAGAGAGAGAGAGACAGAGAGAGAAAGAGAGAGAGAGAGAGAGATGATAAATGCAGATCGAGCGATTAACCACGCACTTACCAAGGCAAAGGTGCTGGATGAGCATGGCCATGAGGATGATAATCAATATGTGGCCCAGTTTCTTTATGCAAAAAAGCAAGAGATGAAGGACCTGGCCACGAAGTGGGAGCTTCCCAAATGTGGCAAAGCCACATCCTGAATTTTGGTGTTTCGGTGTGTGCCGGGGCCAGCGAACTGGCTTGCTCATAATGGATGTGCCTAGGCTGTTTGCATGGGATTCATGTGCATAGTCTGCGGTGTGAAGATTACCCCAATGTTGTGATTCAGTGCAGCTGGTGAATGTCGTTACAAACACATGTTTGCTGATTTATCATCACCTATGTAGCATTGGGTTGCTGGTGTGGCAATCTTCAGCTGCAGGGCGCATGAGTGGGAAGCAAGCTTGCAACACGTCTGTTGCTGATCGAGCCATTCGTTTTCATTACCTCACAAGCATAGCGACTTGCGAGATTGGATCGTTCCAAACACCGCTGCCGTGAAAATGAATCCGATCGAGTTCTTTGTGCCATTGTGCTGAAAGAGAGTCCAACTTGCGAGAAGCACTTCTGCCAGCATACGTGTGTCGTTTGAACGTGTTGTGGACTGTTGGCGCAGGTCTCCCCGGTGATCGTGCTGAAGTCGCTGGATGAGGCTTGTGGATTTTACCCTGCAGGCCGGGCCCATGCAACGATTTAAGTCGATTCGGGTGTGTCCTGGATCTGTAGTGCAAGTCACTCAATTCGTGATGCCATCAGAGTGCTGATTTCCTTTAGGAGAAGCAAGTTTCAGTAGCACCACGTGTATTCTTGTTCAGAATGATTTGCATAACTATGCAGGTCGATGCCTGTGCCGAAGTCCCTCAAGGGCCGAGTGCTGGAATCTTCGATCGGGCACGCAGAGCCCAACATTCGAGCAGCCGACATGGTTTGGGTTACCCATTAACTGGTCGTTTGTGGTGTGTCCTTTGTGTCGCAAGGTTAACATTTGGGGGCGGGGGGGGGGGGCGTGGGGTAACATGGTTCAAGCTTCAGCATTTGCTTATGTGGATGTTTTTTTGATGTTGGGATCCGGTGTGGAATTCGGAAAACGTTCAATCAGGGTCTATGACACTTTACATACCCAGGCGCAAGAATATCTGCAAATATATGTATGTGCATGTGTGCTTTTAACAAAGAAGTTTTATGATTGTATATACGATGATGCATGCATGCATGTGTGGGTGTGGGTGTTTGCATATGTATCTACATAGGTATATGTGTGCAAGCATGTTCATATGTATGCTCAGTTATGCACATGTATGTAACATGCATGTACATGAATATACGTACACATGTGTATGTAGGTGTGTGCATATGCATGCATGCATGCATGTGTATTATGTATGTATATATAGGTATGTGTGCATGCATGTCTAAGCATACACACACATATATATATATATATATATGTGTGTATGTATACACACATAAACAGATATATTTGGTTTCTCAATGGGCCATTCCTGTTAAATACAGTCAAAGCTGTGCGATTGTGCTGCTGTGTTTCAACATCGCAGTTTATGATTCGAGCTTTGGGCAGTGTGGCTTCACTAGCTTGCTCTATAGGGCCTTAGTGGGTTCCTGGATTCGAGTTATATAGTTCTTTAGGGGGATATTTGCTTTGGAGAGGGGTCTGGGTTCTTATGTGATATATAGCGGAATATAGCCTAATTAAGCCTCTATATATGTGGTAAGCTAGAAGCTGGTTTAGTCCTTCATTTCCCGTCAATTGCGAATGGAAAAGCTATCCGTCTAATGGGGTTTATATACAGGGTTTTGGGTTCATATAGGGTTTATGTAGGATTTAGGGTTATATGTGTGTGTATATATATATATATATAGAGGGTTTAGGGCTTATATATATATATATATATATATATATGTATATATATAGAGGGCTTATGGGGTTAATTTAGGGTACTTAAGGGCCATGTGGAGCGAGAGCAAACTTCGTGTGCTCTTCCACCGACTGCAGCAGCTCCAGGCCCCGAAGGCCTGCGCAGTCGTGTTTCGTTGATTGCACAAGCTTGCCCTGCGATTCAGAGAAGAAATTAAATGTCCAGGTATTGTTCTTGGCCATTCTGCTATTGGTGTGGGCTGACAATGTTCCAATCCGCACAGATGAGACTCTGTTGGCAAGGAGCTTGTAGCTACCGAGAAAATGTCACAGGGATGCAAGAGGCTGCATGAATCAATCTCAGGTTCTGGAGTGGCTCGAATACTTCGCTGGGGCTGCCCAAGTGACTCGTCATGTGCAAGCATGTGGCTACAAGGCCCGCAAGTTCGATATCACATATTGCACATCGTACAAGCACGAAAACTACATGGATCTTCTCACGCCTGCTGGAATGGCGTGCTCCACTCAGCTGCAGCTTGTGAGCTTGAAGCCAGGAAATAATTTCGCATGATGGTTCGTATCATGGGATTCTCACTTAGGCTAGCGATGGCTGGAGTCCTCTCGGCTGTGCAGAACAAATGTGTGGTCTGGCTGGGCCTTGTCTGTTCGTCCTTTACGAGAATGAACATGGGCTTCTCGAAGAGGTCTTACCTTGTGCCTTTGGGAAACACGACTCAGAAAAGTGTTGTTGAGTCGAATGTTCTCGCCTCCAGGAGAGGTTGGCAATATCAGTGCAGTCCATGTACGTAGTGACTATATAAGGTAAAAGCCAGAAAGTTGGAATATGATTATCCTAACCCTTCTATGGTAAATCATAGGGTATCCTACCATGAAACCATATTCCAACTTTCTGGAGTTCCCTGTAGTGTATAATATATATGATTACTTTATGGCACTCACGGGTGACCCAGCTGTCAGGACGTGCCTCCTGGTCATGATCGTCTTGGCCCTCAATGGTGTCTTCATCCTGGAACAGCCAGCGCTGAGCTGGTTCGAATGTTTCCCTCGGTTCAGGGATCTTTGCAAGAAGTGGAAGATTTGGAGGGTTTCCTGGTATATGTTGCACTATGGAGCTCCAACCCCGAAACGCCATTTCGCTTACTCGAACTCACCGTGCATTCGGCGCTTCAGTCGTGGCAAGCTACGAGGTTGGAAGAAGAAGGTCCGGCCAGGAGCTCCTAAGTCTGCTTATTACTACAAGGATGACAAGGGGAAGAAACGATACGTGGGGACGAAATTCCTGAAGGGGACAGGGTCAGGGGCTTAGCATCATACGTGCACGTGAATCTAGCTTGGGATATCCATACTGCAGACTTACATCGGTTTTCAAATGAACTGCTGCCAATCAAGGACCTATCCTGCGGCATTTGGTGCTCAAGTGGCTTCTCTCATCGAGGAGATGCAGGAGTCCAAAGCTTCTTTCGACCCCGAAGTTCCAGCCGAGGCCTTTTAGTCACTTGGGGTTTTGTAACCCTAGAGCATCCTTAAGTTTCAACTGGAAGCCTGAAGGCCCACAAGCCCCATAGCACCTCTAACAGTGCCGAGTGAATAAAACACATAATCAGACATACCTCATCAGCTGTATATACTTAAGGTATTACAGGGCTTATGGGGATGGTGAGCAGTAGGGTCGACACACTGAGTGGCTTCTGTCAGGACTACGTGTGTTGTTGTTAATGCGATCAGACTACGTCACCCATGGAAGTGTGCTTAGCTTGACTGGCTTTTGTATATGGTTCTATATACCCTCTTCTAGCATTTTGATGTCTCAGGCTTCAGAAGGATCCTAAACCCACTGATCATAGTCAAACAAAACTGCATGACTCTTATAAGCCCTGTACAACCCCTGGTATTCCCGAATCCGCTTAAATAAACAAATATGTATGTGAATAAACCATGCAAATATATCAAAATATACATATAAATACATCTATATATTTATATACTGGTATATATAATCTCATAAACCCACAAGCTGACACGACCCTAAACCGAGATCTATATTGGCTGCCTCATCATAGGACTCGGAAACGTACATAAAGACTTTAAAGTCAACTAAATCAAAAGTCGTGCACCCCAGGGCTCGGGTATCCTTTTAAGTTCAATTATCTCAATGGGGTCTGTGGGAGCAGAGGTTTTGCAACACCAGTGTTTGTAGCCAATTGAGGGTCTCAGGGTCTTTTCGTCGTAGCATGCAGCTCTCTTTAACCCTATACAACCCAATATTCCTGAATGCCCTGTCTAATGTATTAGGAACGTAGATTTATATACACTTATGCAATTATACGCCCTTAATTAAAGACTTTGTATAGGGTTGTCTCTTCTTCGATCATAGGGGACCTACAAAGGTTTCTGGTTTGTAGGTGTATAGTGCATTAAGTACCTAATTACCTATATAATGTACTCCTGCAGGTGCCTGACATCGCCACCATGTTCCAGCAGATGATCTTCTCAGACCTTTGGGAAGAAAGCCGAATGACGGATGTGATTAGATACTTGCGGGGCAACAAACATTTGAAGATTCCAGAGGGTTGGCGACCACTCCTACCACATTCCTTGCCTGAGTGATTTTGTGTGTCGATCAGGATTGTCACTGATGCTGCTGGCATATATAGGCTTAATTTGGGCTCTTGTATAGGGTGCTAGATCAAGCTAGAAGGTCACAAGGAGCGGGCCAAAAGATGTGCTTGCTCTGCATTAATAGTCTGCAACTCAGCGACCGTCCTTGTGTGCTTACGGCACTATACTTCGACTGTCAGCCATCTAGCTCTCGCCTGGATGCCTCGATCGCCTCCGTGATCACGAAGATGATGCTTCAGGAAGGTCGATGGTATACGGTTGCAGCCATGAAGAATGATCTGGGCTACGATTCGAAACTTGATGGTGTGAGTTGTCCCATGATAGACCCTGCAATTGCTTTACATATATGCCATGCCATTTCAAAGCCATGCCAACTTAGGAAGATGATCCAGAAGATCGTGGATAACTGCAACCTCAACCCACAAAAGCTGGTACAGACTCTTGGCAACTAAACTGTTTGTGTGCATGTGTTCTACACTTGCCTAGCAATAATGTTTCTAATCAGGGACCGGAGAACAGTCTCTTTTCTGAGGCCAGAGAAGTATGACCAGACCATTATGCGCTATTGGGTTCAGACTGGTGGGTCTGGAGTGATCACGCAAACGAGCGCCGATCGCACCACGAACGAGCAGATGCAAGAGGTGCTCCAATCACACTCATATACAGTCCATCGATCTTATATACTCATATATAATTTAATATCATATATATATATATATATATATATATATATAGTTAATGCACAATTTTACAATTAAGGCCTTATCAACTTAAGTTTGCACCCCCAAACCTTGAGCCCGAGAACCCTTTGAACTCTAAATAATCGATCCTTGAGACCCATGCTGCTGAATAGCATATTACCATGTACCCTGCAGAAAGAACTGCCATTCAGCAAATCCCCAAATCCTAATCAAAATCCCAGAACACTGGCACAGAAACCCACTTGATCTAGTTTGATTGAGCCCTATAGAGGACCCTGCAAACTTGGTGGATCAGTTTTGGGGGCTGGCTGCTGGGCTCTGGGCGGGGTCCAGGCAGTTTTTGGGTTGGCTGGTGGGGGTTTGGCCACCTTTTGGGGCTGGTTGCGGGCTTTGGCTGGCTGCGGGGGCTTTTTTGGGGCGCGGCTGGGTTTACTTTTTCCGATCCGGCAGGTTTACTTTTTCAGGGTGCTGGGGCCCCCGATGGTGAAAAAAATGGTGAAAACGAACCCGTACTGAAAACCGTACCCGAACCCAAAGCGTACCAACGTGAAATAATGTCGAAAAAAAGCCGTACTCAGATTTCACCTTTTACCCGTACTCAACCCGAACCAACGCGTAATGGCGTACTTTCCCCGCTCGGCTTACTTTCTCCGCAGGCTGCTTGAGATGGGGCTTTGGCGGCTGGTTCTGGCCTACTGGAAGGACTCTGCTGCTCAGTTTCCACTTCTGATAGCCTAGTTCACTTTCCATGTACGAGTCTTCTTCAGGACAAATTTTGAGCTGATGCTGGTTTGATGATGCAGCCCACTCCAAAAGCCAATGTCTCAGACCTGTGACAGCCTTCTTGAAGTACTGAAACCCTGAATGGACCCTTATAAATTGAAAACCTTGCCACCCTACTGCTGCAGGTCTTGGCTCCCTGACGCATGCCACGGTGTGATTCGCTGCTTGGTCGCTGCCTGGGTGATACTTTATACTGGCTTAACTCGGTCGAGTCACCCATCAGGCTCCATGATGAGATGTTTCAATGGTTCCGTACATATGTGCCAAGGACTGGCTGTGCGACTTTTCAATCGGGGGGACCCTGTTCCGATCAAACCCTTTTCAGATTCGATCATGATAAGTTACTTAAGGTGTCAAGTTTTAGGAGGGTTGATCAATCTAATCTACATATGGTATTCATTGTCGTTGATATGTAGTCTAGGTAACGGAACGCACCTTAAGTACTATATTGTATAATTAATGTAGCTGATGTACCTAAATCGATACTTGCTGTAGTTGTCTTCTGGCAGGACTGATGATCTGACTTGTATATGACCCGGCAAACGGAGCCTGAGACGGGTTGCTGTGGTCAAAATGTTAAGTGCCGCATCAGCCTGGATGGCAAGAGCAGCTGTGCACAGATGCACTAGCCCGGAACCTCGCCCCTGTACAAAGTCGATGTATATACAAAGTACATTACTTACATATATACTCAACAGCCATCTATCGCCCCCCCTAGTCCTATATGTATATGTATATATGTATATATATATATATAACAATGCACCCAAAAACCCGTATATCCCTTGTGACCTCTATATAGATCCTTTTATGTATATATATATATATATATATATAGGGTAAAAGCCAGAAAGTTGGAATATGGATTAATGGTAGGATCCCCTATAATTTACCTTAACGGGGTTACGACAATGATATTCCAACTTTCTGGCTTCTACTGTATAGGGTTAAAGGTTTCCAAGGTGGGTGTCGTTGGGGCGTTTCATTAAATATCGGAGTTATACAGGGTTTATAAGGCTAATATGGATCGAGCACCGTAACCTGTTGTGGCCTCAGTCTTTACCTAGCCCTTTAAACCTATAACCCTGTAAGCAACCTAAGTTTATCGTGCACATAGAGCCATGTTGGGCTCCAAGCTTTGGTCGTGCTCTGACCTGCAGCAGGGATACGAAGGACTGATGCAGGAAGACGCACAAATGGAGGAGGTGATGCGAAAACGTGTTCAGGTGGGATTGCACTGTCACAGGGGAATTAGTTATGTCAGTCTTTTCACATATTCTCCAGAGGAAACCAAACATCAATTGCAGGAGTTGCGAGCCAAAATCGCAGATGTCGATGCACAGAAGAATGCATCCCCGGGTGTTTCTCCACCTACGAAGAGGGTGAAAGGTGAACCAGCCTCCCGCCCAGAGTGTTAATTATGTGCCCTGTGAAGACTTGCATGATCTCTTGAATTAACTACAGCTCTATAGGGCCTGATTTTCTACAATAGTTTAAAGCTATCTAAGGTGCCTGGAATGGATGGTGTGGCCAAGAACCTGGCTGATGCATTTGAGGGCCAAACGCAGCCTACCCTGGTAATGGCATCCCCAGTGCCCCTGACGCCCACTTCTGAGCGTTCTCGAAGTCTTCCTCCAACCCCGGCTACAATCCCGGCTGGCCAGCAGGCTCCCCAGACCCCTTCCGAATCCATGGTGCCTTCAAATCTGAAAAGGGAGAAGAAGGCTCGAAATCACAGCAGGCCTCCGAGTTTTGCACGCTCAGAGCCTGCAACCAGGTCGCATGAGTTTGTTTCTTCATGGATTCTCAATACATTTTCAATCTGGCTCCATGATCGATCTAGAGCAACTCAGGCAGATGAAGCAGTGCTGCTTCAGAAAGAAGCCGACTTGCTGGCAGCCAAGCAAGCTGAGATTCACAGGAAGTTGCAGCTCTTGAGTTCCCCAGCAACCCCGAAGCCAGCCGAGCCAGGTGTTCGATTAGGTTCCGAGGGCCCTTCAGCCCCACCTTCCCGATCCGGGTCTGCAAGCCTTCGCCCAGCCCCAGCATCCCGAGCATCCGATGCTCGCAGCAATCAGGGAACGCAGGCGGAGGGTGACTCAGACTCGGAGAATGGGGGTGATGGAGAGATGGACGAGGAAGGCCTTGGTCTTGGGGTGGTTCTTTGCCCGAAGACTGGAAAGGCTCCCTAGCCGCCCTAGCTGTTTAATGCATAGATAGGACAAATCATTCATACTTTCACTGTGTGGTCTGTGTTTCTAGCTGCTTTTGCAATTAAATGAGGTATTGACAGATGCTGCTGTTCTTCAACGGCTCCGTCGCATGTGCAAACGACGCAAATCTGGCAAAGTGCCAGGGGGAGAAGATGCTTTCAAAAAGTACCAGGATGTGAACAATCGCAAGGAGTTGGCACATGCGCTAGTGAACTCTGGCTTCGAGCAGGACCCTTACAGTACTGTCTTTCAATACCCGTGAAGTGAATTACTTAAGTCTTCTGCCCACCCTAACAGAAAGCCTTCGCCTCCATGGTCACGAAGATGACCATCGTCGAGAATGAGAAGAGCCTCAAGGTTCAGGCTGGATGGTATACGGCTGCAGCCATGAAGGATGAGCTGGGCTACGATGCGAAACTTGATGGTGCATGTGAGTTCTCGCACAATAAACCCTGCAATTGCTATATGTGCCATGCCACTTCAATGCCAACTGAGGAAGATGATCAAGAAGATCGTGGACTACTGTGGCCTCAACCCAACGAAGCTGGTACGGACTCTTGGCACCTACGGTTTCTGTGTGCTCTACACTTGCCTTGCAATGATGCATGTTTCTAATCAAAGACCTGAGAACATTTTTCTTTCTGAGGCCATGGAAGTATGACACGAGTTTGAATCAGTATTGGGTTGAGACGCATTGGTCTGGAGAGATCACGAAGAAGAATATCGATCGCACCACGAATGAGCGTACCGAGGAGGTGCTTCAACTACAATCATGCATGGGTCTTATAGGCACAAAGCCTCATCGATTGGACCCCCCGAAACCTTTTCCTAGAAACCCGTGGTTACAACCAAGGAGCCTGAGAATTCCTAATACAATCCTTTAGACCCGTGCTAGTATATATATATATATATATATTGCCTACATCCCCAAAAAAGTCCTAAACCCCTATAAACCCAAAACCTCCGAACCCATAAACCCCTATAAGCCTTGCAAGCCAGAACACCACACATCCACTCTAGTTTCCTCTTCAAGCCCTATGACCCTGCAAATTTGGCTGAACCCTGCAGGCTGATGGTACCCTCCCAGTGGTGGAGACAACCTTCGATGATCAGCCCCCGGGACCAGCTGCTGAGGAGGGTGGTTTGGCCGGGGCGGAAGTTACTTGGCTATAGGGTTTGGAGATAATCCCCTAGTGAAGCTGTGCCAATTATCATGCAAAACAGAAGGCCCTGTAAACCCCATTGCCAATCAACTCCGAATGCCCAGGATCCCCGTACGATGCTCGATCGGGGCTTGGCTGAAGTTTTATCGAAGGTGTTGAGACACCGTGATCTGGCCGACCAGCTGCTGAAGCCCAAAAATCCAACTCCCAATGATCTGCACGAGAGGCTATCAAGGGTGGGCTTGTGTAGGGTTTCGGGAGGGATATAGTATACAGGAGCTATATAAGTTATTGCTGGGGTTAGGGTTTGTAAAATATTTAGGCTCTCAGGCTCAGGCTCAGAGCAACCAATAAGCTGCATGCATGGCTCCACCCTGAGGCTGGCGGGTGAGCTGCAATCTCATGCTGCAGCATTGGAGCGCCACTATGACAATATGAGTATGATCAAAGCAACTGCCTCCCTACGCATGACCCCCAAGCTTCCTGGTGTGGCAATATGTAGATGCACTCTCTGTGTTTCCTGCATCTAACCACCTAGTCTTTTCAAAACGAATCGAGGCTGCATACCGAGATTGACATGTCTATCGAGACGGCTTCTGTCGTGTGACTGGGTTGCAAATCACTCCTGGGGATACAGTTCGATCACTAGAGGCCTTACTTATCATCATATTAAATTAATCATATTCATTATAGACGTGTAATCCCGACCAGGCCTTTATCAGGATTAAAAGATGTGGGCTTGAAGGTTACCGGGTTTGGGGCAATATTATATGGTTTATGATGATCGAGGGGCTTAGGGCCTTTGAGTTTTTGTTGGAGTAGGTTGTGTAAACTATACAGGGCTTCTTGATCTGGCCTGGAATTCTTCGTGGGCCCCCTAAAATCCTAAACCTGATTGTTATTTTTAAGTTTCATGCAGAACTCTATTCAGTGCCGAAACATAAACTTTAAAAAATGATAGACCGTTCGAGCCATGTTAAGTCTTTCGAAACCCAAGCCCTGATCGACTCCCTATGAACCCAGAACCCGATCTAAATTAATTAAATAAACCTGATACCGTTTAGATCCCTAAAATCCCTTGTAGTCCTACCTGGCCAACCCACCTCTTTCATCCCAGGGCCGTCCAGGCGGTCTCAATCGAGAACAAGGTGACGCCAGTTCTGACAGAGCTGCAGAAGGCGCTCAAGGACAAGGAGAAACCGGGAAATGAGGGACACTCCGGGGCCCCACCGGCTTCTGCTGTCAATAATAAGCCCAAAGCCAAAGCTAAAGGAAAGTCCAAAGCAAAGGCGAAGGCCAACTAGTTTTGAACCGTATGCATGGCTCTTTGCAGGCCAGAGCCAGTACGTTATGTGTACAACACTATCTACAGATACTGATGTTACGTTATTCACCAATGTGTTGCTCCACTGGTCTGCTGCTACACGGCTGGTGCTTGCATCTTTCGCACTGCAGCACAAAGCCCTGCTTTTGTGAGCCTGATATGCTTTGATCGGTGTAGTACTGACCACACTGAGAGCTTTGGGATGATGGTGACGTCGCGCGAGATGAAAACACAATGAATGCAGTCTTTCTGCCTGTATGTGAGTGCTGAGAAACCTCATACATATGTGTGCTGTGCTTTCCCTGATATATCCATGCCAGGTCAGGCTGGCAGACTCGGCAAAGAAGCTGCCAAGCAGTTGGTTCGAGGGGCCTTTGCCTTGGAGCCATGCTGCTCTGTTTTGCTTGAGTTGCGAGCTCATGTTGGTTTTCGAGCAATATCTACCGATCTGTCTCAGGTTCGTGCAGTTGTTTAGTTAAGTGAGACAAGCATACCAGAATCGAAAGCCGCCAGAAGCAACAATCCCTGAACCTACGCAAACCACAACCCCGGGCTTTGGACCCAGTGAGGTATATCGCTTATGTAGAACAACCAACCTAGGTAAAGGTTACATATGTCTATATATATATATATGCATATACATGTATATATATATAGAGACCTCGAAGCCCTAGAAATCCCGAAGCCCCAATCAGCTCTGTAGACCTCGCAAACCAAGGCTTAGACATTCCTTTGGGTATAAATTAGTCCAATTCGTCTATATGTACATGTGTGTATAAATATATGTAGTATACAGGTTTAGAAAACCTAAGTATACTTGATATGGTTATTGTCACCCGAATTACTTTGAAAAACTATAGATTGATTCGGTCAATGTCGTAGCCGCCGCCATGGATGAGTGGTTCGATGAGCTCCTAGTGTTTCCAAAACGACAGACACCTGGCTTCGAATTTATGCCATCGAACAAATATAAATCATAACCCATTCCTGTGCGCACACTGCCCTGCCTCAAGGAAGAGAGCGATCGAGCCTGGGAGCAAGACCGTGATGAGCAACTGGACTCAATTATATAGACGCTTGGGGATGGCTGCATTGAGGAAGGGGCACCCTGATCAACATAAGGCACCAGTGATGACAAATCTTCAGTTCATTGGAGATATCACAAGTACATGTCTGCAGAGCTTCTCAGCCTACCAGACATTGCAGAGACTTGGGATGGAATCTTGCAAAAGAGAGATCTGCTGAAGATTACTTTGCCTGATGTTAAATCTGTTGGCAAGACACCTGGCAAGATCTTTGCCCATGCTGAAGCGATGGTCGAGATAGTGCCTCGGCTTTCGGCAGTTATGGTTAATACTGCTCCCGTGCCGACAATTGTGTCGAAAACGATTTGGACTTGATCTGCTGAGGTTCTGCAGTCTGTTGGTTGTGCAGTTTTCAAAGTGGGCTTTACCCATGATCCTGTTCGGCGGGTGGAAGGCTACTGCGACGAAGGATATCATCGGATGCATCTGTTGTACATGTCAGCAGACAGCACGATGTGCAAGTGTTTGGAGGCTCATTTAATTCGGTTGTACAGACGGCGACAAGGTTGCCATAATGATAACCCTGGTGGCGAGGGGCCAGACCACTTTCCTTCAGCCTACTTCGTGTACATTGCAATCAAACATGTGCTCTAGTCGAGATCTCCGAGTGTGAAAAAGATCGATTGCAGAATCGTTGATGTCAGTCGCAAGCATGCATGAGCAAAGCACTGCCATCGACTATAGGTTTGCTTAACAAATGCCAATCTCACATCCGCTGCTGAGGCCACTGGGACTACTATCTCTGGCTTCGTGCGGGCTGCAACTGCTGATCCCCGACGCTCCGGTGACTCCCTGCTTGATGGGCTAGCGAAAGCTTCAGAAAATCGGCTAGAAGATACAGGGCATGAGCTGCGACTAAGCTGCATCCACATCATCAGATCATCAGCTGGAGCTTGCTCTTGATGAAGTCCGCACCAGGATCCCACACAACCCCTTTTAACCCTGCTCAGATAATACTAACACAATTGAAGCACCCTATACAAACCCTATAGCCCTGTATCTATATAGTCTATATATTTATATATAGATTCAATAGTCGATAAACACATGTATATATATATATGTACACATAGATCGAGATTATAGAAGTTCTAGGTCGGCTCTTCAGCCACGTTCCGGAGAGGCCAAAATAGACCATGTAAAACCCTTACCCAAATCCTAAACCCCAACCCGAAACCTATTAGACCCAAAACCACAACCCCAAAACCAAAACGTCAGGTCAAAAGGTTACGACCCTTAACATCCCTAGATCCCTTAAGCCCTGCAGTACCCTATAAACCTAAAACCGATGTAGACCCCTTAAAGGATCGAGCCCTTAAGGATCCCTTGTCGGAACCCCTCTAGAAACCCTTACAGCGGACTCCCTCTTAAGCACTCTACTGCTGCCCAGGGAAGTTAAGGGATGCCGGGTTCTCCTAACGTGTTTCGTTTCGAGTTGTCTTTATGGTTTTTCGGGTAAGTTACTAGTAAGTCGAGACTGGGGTTGTGTAAGGTGTATACATGCATGTGTGCTAGTCTAGATTCTATAGATACATGTGCATGTGTCTAAAGTGTGTATTATGGGTGTCACAAGCCGTATGAGATGAAGCCTCTTCCTGCCTTGTAAGAACACTTTAAACCTTTGTGCCAGCCTTTTCCGAGCACTCAGGTTTAAAGAGTTTGGCCTGGCACTGGATGTTCCGATCTCCTATGTCAACGTGGGGGACAGCAACTGTGACCTGCCAATGATTAGACCCAGCGATTTGTTTCAACACCTTGCGGACCTGGGCAAATTGGACCTCCTTTTCGGCCAACAGCCAGCAAGTGTTTTACCTGAATTCTGGAGTCGTTTTCAGGAGGTGGAGCCAAACAATACTGTTCATGCTGCCTTCGCTGCTGGTACAATGCACCCCGATCGAACAATACCAATGGTCATTCATGGGGATGAAGGCCGTGGAAGGAAACGACTTCCAGTCATGGTAGTCAACACCCATGGCCTGATCGGTGCAGGATGCAAGGCCTTCCATGAGTTTCACAAAGATGCACCCAGAATGCAGGAACAGGCTATGCCTGTAAACATCAAGGGCCACTCGATGGAGACACGCTTTCTATCATTTGTACTGTCAAAGAAATCATATGGCACCGACTGCTCATACTTGATGCGGATGTTCGAAGCACTGGTCGAGGATCTATGCAAGCTTTCAACAACCGGGATCCAGATCAAGTCGAAGTCTGGTGTCGAGACGTGGCATTGTGCATTTATTGGAAGTGTTGGAGATCTACAGTTTTTTGCGAAGGTCGCAAGCCTCACTCGGTCCTATACCCACGTGAGCAAGCGCAGTGGACAGCAAGCAAAAAATGGGCTCTGCCACCTTTGCCTTGCTGGCAAACCTGGCTGGGACTATGAAGACTTCAGTGACAATCCTGCTTGGTTGCGGTCTGTTGGGATTGAGCCCCCCTGGGAGAGCCCTCCGGATTTGATCTTTCGATTATTCCACGATCCTGGAAATGCTGGGGGGTTCCTGAAGCCAGACCTCTGGCACTGCCTGCACTTAGGGTGTGGAAAGGTGTTTCTCGCCTCTGCTCTGGTGGAATGGCTCCCTTTTCTGCCAGGCCTCCTGCCTTCAAAGCCATGGATTCTGGAATAGTTTTTTCTCTATGTGTTTATGCTGGTTTTATTCAGGTTCCCCAGAACATAAAATTAGTCTATTTGGGTGTTTTCTTTGTTCGATAAGACCCTTAAGAGTTTTCCAAGGGTAGTCGTTTGTTAGTACGTTTCCTGGAAAACAAGTTTGGGTCGTTTCAGTGCGATAGGGTACAACAAACAACACTCAGGAAACAACGTCCAGGAGAGGTTTGCATATCTGGATGAGCACGCGCAGGCTTACCTGCAGCGACATGGTCAGAAACTATACTGTCGGCATGTGAGCGAGCTGAGCGTTGGTTTCGACTCTTACCAGAAATGCCCTCAAGGAGCTTGGCAAAAAGCAAGCGATACAACATTGCTTCTGGAGATTTTCGAAGACTTCTGTGAGAAGCATGCTTCAATGGCCTCCGAGGATGCCATTTTGGGTTGGACGTATACTGCGGTAGCCAACCTGAATGCCTGTATCCGTTTGCTATACAAGAGTGGGCTGTGGATGACACAGCATCAGGCGCTGGATGCTTCATCTACAGGCATGAACTTTTTGAAGTGCTACGGCCACCTGGTTCATTTGACTTTCCAAGCGAACCGCGATCGGTTTCCAATCACTCCGAAGGTTCATTACATCCATCACTTGTTCATCGACCTGAAGTCCCAAGCTCGGGCTTCCGCCTGGACATTGAACTGTATCGCCTTCACGGTACAGATGGATGAAGACTTCGTGGGGGTGCATGCAAGAGCTTCAAGACGTGCAGGTGCCCAGTATGTCTCGCTGCGGTGTTTGCAGCGTTATTTGCTCTATGCAGGCGAGCGAATCACTCCCGAGTATCGCCGAACCTCTTGAAGTCTGGAGTGCATGTGCATGAAAATTCCGACCGGATCGTTCGAGGGATTTCTGCTTGCAAGGGCTCAACAACCTTTCCCAAACGTTTAAGGCAGGCTTTTTGTAGACCTTGTGTGGCAACGACTCAATAGCTTTTTCCCAGCTAGACTGACAAGACTCCGTAGATTCATCCCAGGCCTTTGAAGAAATACTCAACAGCTTTTCCCAGACTTGAAGCAACGGCTCAATAGCCCTTTCCCAACCAGACAGTGTAGCTTCTTCCCAGGCCTTTAAAGAACGACCCAACAGCCTTTTCCCAGACATTTAAGCAACGATTCAATAGCCTCTCCCAGATCTGTAAGCAACGACTCTACAGCCTTTGCCCAGGCCTTACGCAAGGATTCCATCAATCAATGTCTCAAATGGGGCAGACTCAGATCTCTAAGCAAACATCATGTTTGGATTGCATCATGTAACATCGGAGATTCCCAAGGGTCTATCTCGGCATACTTTTTCCGGCGCCATGGTTTATTCAAGGGTGTTCCGCTGTTTACTTTTTTTGCGACGCAAGGAAATTCTACGCCGAATCGGCGGAATAGAAAAAAGTATGCCGACGAACTTACTGGTAATTCCTAAACCCGAAAGCCTGAGTCTTGAACCCTGATAGGTCGAGCCACGTTTGCTGCTGCTGGGCTGTCTCGTGGTGGGTCGCGCTGGACGTCGGGCTGTTGGATCGCCTCATAATAGGTCGAACCGAGCTCGGGGCTGCTGGACTGCACACATCCACTTGTGTTGGGCTGCTGGACTGCACACGTCCGCTTGTTTGACGCTGTAGCAGTGGAGTCAGTGGTGAGGGTGCAGGCTGTGCCTCGTTCAGGTCGAACCATAATAGGTCGAACTGGGCTCCCGCTGCTGCCTCAGGGTGAGGGTGCAGGCTGTGCCTCATTCAGGTCGAACCATAATAGGTCGAACTGGGCTCCCGCTGTTGCCTCAGGGTGAGGGTGCAGGCTGTGCCTCATTCAGCTTCGAACCATAATAGGTCGAACTGGGCTCCCGGTTGTTGCCTCAGGGTGAGGGTGCAAGCTGTGCCTCATTCAGGTCGAACCATAATAAGTCGAACTGGGCTCCCGGCTGTTGCCTCAGGGTGAGGGTGCAGGCTGTGCCTGATTCAGGTCAAACCATAATAGGTGAACTGCAGTGGGAGCCCAGGGTGAGGGTGCAGGCTGTGCCTCATTCAGGTCGAACCATAATAAGTCGAACTGGGCTCCTGGCTGTTGCCTCAGGGTGAAGGTGCAGGCTGTGCTTCATGCAGGTCGAACCATAATAGGTCGAACTGGGCTCCCGCTGTTGCCTCAGGGTGAGGGTGGGGGAGGCGGGCAGGGTGGGGGGTGGGCGGGGGCGAGGGAGGAGCGCACAAGCGTCCTGCCGGGTTGCTAGATCGCTTCTCTGACTGTGCCTCGGGTTGCTGGATGGCGTTACGATGCGTTAAAGTATTGCTCTTAATGGGTTGAACTGGGTTTTGGGCTGCTGGCTCCATGAAAAAAAACTGATACGCAGGGTGCTGATGGATTGCATCACAATAGGTCGAACCGAGCCCCGGGCTGTGGGACTGCGCCACTCATGATATGTGCTGGCTCGCCTCGTACTAGATCGAACTGAGCTCCGGGCTGCGGGTCTGCACGTGTCCGGTTGCAGTAGACTCACGAGTTGGTTCGCTCCATAATTAGTCGAACCGGGCACTGGCTTTATAGGACTGCACGTGTCCGCTTGTGTTGACACTGCGGCGATGCCTGCATGTCTGGCCGTGCAGCTGTACCTGGGACTCCGAAATCCCTAAACCTACACCCGCAGTGCTTGACTGCACGTGTCGCCTGCGGTGGATTCACATGTTGAGTCGCCCCATAATGGGTCGAACTGGTCTCTGGGCTGCTGAGTTGCACGAGCTGCACGTGTCCGCTTGCAATGGACTCATGAGTTGGTTCGCTTCATAATAGGTCGAACCGGGCTCCGGCTGCCGGGTTCCGTGTCCGCTGGCAGTGGACTCACGAGTTGGTGCGCTTCATCATAGGTCGAACCGGGCTCTTGCTTTCCTGGACTGCACGCGCCTGCTTGTGTTGACACTGTGGTGATGCCAGCATGTTTGGCAGTACAGCTTGACCTGGAACTCCGAAACTCATCTCTAACCCCCAGACCTGCAATGCCTCAGTCATGATCTCTGCAGCTCGGACTGTCCCTTGGTAGGTCGGACTGCGCGTCAGGCAGTTGGATTGTCTCTCGGATTCGGCCTCGGGATAGGGGGGCCGGGGGGGCGGATTGCTCTTAGTGGATTGAACTGGGTTTTGGGCTGCTGGCTTAATAACAAAAAGAAACGGATACGCAGGGCGCTAATGGATTGCATCACAATAGGTCGAACCGAGCTCCGGGCTGTGGGACTGCACCACTCATGACATGTGCTGGCTCGCCTCGTACTAGATCGAACTGAGCTCCGGGCTGCGGGTCTGCACGTGTCCGGTTGCAGTAGACTCACGAGTTGGTTCGCTTCATAATAGGTTGAACCGGGCACTGGCTTTATAGGACTGCACGTGTCCGCTTGTGTCGACACTGCGGCGATGCCCGCATGTCTGGCCGTGCAGCTGTACCCTGCGCACTGAACCATGGCAGGTGGGAGCGTCCCATACTAGCTCGGACCCGGCGCCGGGTTGCATGTCCGCTTGCAGTGGACTCACGAGTTGGTTCGTTTCGTAATAGGTCGAACCGGGCTCTGGCTTTCCTGGACTGCACACGTACGCTTGCATTGACACTGTGGCGCTGCCTGCATGGCTGGCCGTACAGCTGTACTTGGAACTACGAAATCCATAATTCCTAAACCCAAACGTGCAGTGCCTGACTGCGCGCATTCGCTTGCAGTGGATTCGCGTGTTGCATCGCCTCCTAATATGAACTAAGCTCCGCGCTGCTGGGTTGCACGAGCCCGCATGCAGAGGACTCATGAGGTGGAACGTCTCATAGTAGGTCGAACTGAGCGCTGGCTGCGGGGCTGCGTGCGTCTGCTTGCATCGACGCTGCAGCAAGGCACTCGTGCTTGGCCTTTCAATCTGTACCCGAACTCCCTAGCTCCTAATTCATCAACCTCGAACCCGGAAGCCCTGCGCACTGAACCATGGCAAGTGGGAGCGTCCCGTACTAGATCGAACCCGGCGCCGGGTTGCTAGATCGCTTCTCTGACTGTGCCTCGGGTTGCTGGATGGCGTTACGACGCGTTAAAGTATTGCTCTTAATGGACTGAACTGGGTTTCGGGCTGCTGGCTCAATGAAAAAAAAACTGATACGCAGGGGGCTGATGCATCACAATAGGTCGAACCGAGCTCCGGGCTGTGGGACTGCACCACTCATGACATGTGCTGGCTCGCCTCGTACTAGATCGAACTGAGCTCCGGGCTGGGGGTCTGCACGTGTCCGGTTGCAGTAGACTCACGAGTTGGTTCGCTTCATAATAGGTCGAACCGGGCACTGGCTTTATAGGACTGCACGTGTCCGCTTGTGTTGACACTGCGGCGATGCCTGCATGTCTGGCCGTGCAGCTGTACCTGGGACTTTGAAATCCCTAAACCTACATCGGCAGTGCTTGACTGCACGTGTCGCCTGCGGTGGATTCACATGTTGAGTCGCCTCATAATGGGTCGAACTGGTCTCTGGGCTGCTGAGTTGCACGAGCTGCACGTGTCCGCTTGCAGTGGACTCATGAGTTGGTTCGCTTCATAATAGGTCGAACCGGGCTCCGGCTGCCGGGTTCCGTGTCCGCTGGCAGTGGACTCACGAGTTGGTGCGCTTCATAACAGGTCGAACCGGGTTCTTGCTTTCCTGGACTGCACGCGCCTGCTTGTGTTGACACTGTGGTGATGCCAGCATGTGTGGCGGTACAGCTGGACCTGGAACTCCACACCGTCGGGCTGTTGGATCGCCTCATAAAAGGTCGAACCGAGCTCTGGGCTGCTGGACTGCACGCGTCTGCTTGTGTTGACGCTGCAGCAGTGGGGTCAGTGGTGACCGAGCAGGCTGTACCTTGAACTCCCAATCCTCTAAGTCCTAAACCCCAAACCGAAAGCTGGACTGCACACGTCCCTTGATTGACGCTGTAGCAGAGGAGTCAGTGGTGACTGCGCCTCATTCATCTTCGAACCATAATAGGTCGAACTGGGCTCCCGGTTGTTGCCTCAGGGTGAGGGTGCAAGCTGTGCCTCATTCAGGTCGAACCATAATAAGTCGAACTGGGCTCCCGGCTGTTGCCTCAGGGTGAGGGTGCAGGCTGTGCCTCATTCAGGTCGAACCATAATAGGTCGAACTGGGCTCCCGCTGTTGCGTCAGGGTGAGGGTGCAGGCTGTGCCTCATTCAGGTCGAACCATAATAAGTCGAACCGGGGAGCCGGCTGTTGGCTCAGGGTGAAGGTGCAGGTTGTGCTTCATTCAGGTCGAACCATAATAGGTCGAACTGGGCTCCCGCTGTTGCCTCAGGGTGCGGGTGGGGGAGGCGGGGCAGGGTGGGGGGTGGCGGGGGCGAGGGAGGAGCGCACAAGCGTCCTAAACCCTCATTAAAGGTCGAACCTGAATTGTGGCGGTTTTTTGGTGGATTTGGGGTTGGGAGGCTATAGGGTAGGGGATGAAGAAGGTTGGGGGTTGGGGGGGCTTAGAGGGGGGGTAGGAATTTTGGGCCAGAGCGGGTGTGATTTGGACGTTGGCCATGCTGGAGGTTGGCGCACTGAACCATGGCAAGTGGGAGGGTCCCATACTAGATCCAACCCGGAGCCGGGTTGCTAGATCGCTTCTCTGACTGTGCCTCGGGTTGCTGGATGGCGTTACGACGCGTCAAAGTATTGCTCTTAATGGGTTGAACTGGGTTTTGGGCTGCTGGCTCCATGAAAAAAAAACTGATACGCAGGGGGCTGATGGATTGCATCACAATAGGTCGAACCGAGCCCCGGGCTGTGGGACTGCGCCACTCATGATATGTGCTGGCTCGCCTCGTACTAGATCGAACTGAGCTCCGGGCTGCGGGTCTGCACGTGTCCGGTTGCAGTAGACTCACGAGTTGGTTCGCTCCATAATAGGTCGAACCGGGCACTGGCTTTATAGGACTGCACGTGTCCGCTTGTGTTGACACTGCGGCGATGCCCGCATGTCTGGCCGTGCAGCTGTACCTGGGACTTTGAAATCCCTAAACCTACATCGGCAGTGCTTGACTGCACGTGTCGCCTGCGGTGGATTCACATGTTGAGTCGCCTCATAATGGGTCGAACTGGTCTCTGGGCTGCTGAGTTGCACGAGCTGCACGTGTCCGCTTGCAGTGGACTCATGAGTTGGTTCGCTTCATAATAGGTCGAACCGGGCTCCGGCTGCTGGGTTCCGTGTCCGCTGGCAGTGGACTCACGAGTTGGTGCGCTTCATAACAGGTCGAACCGGGTTCTTGCTTTCCTGGACTGCACGCGCCTGCTTGTGTTGACACTGTGGTGATGCCAGCATGTGTGGCCGTACAGCTGTACCTGGAACTCCACACCGTCGGGCTGTTGGATCGCCTCATAAAAGGTCGAACCGAGCTCTGGGCTGCTGGACTGCACGCGTCTGCTTGTGTTGACGCTGCAGCAGTGGGGTCAGTGGTGACCGAGCAGGCTGTACCTTGAACTCCCAATCCTCTAAGTCCTAAACCCCAAACCGAAAGCTGGACTGCACACGTCCCTTGATTGACGCTGTAGCAGAGGAGTCAGTGGTGACTGCGCCTCATTCATCTTCGAACCATAATAGGTCGAACTGGGCTCCCGGTTGTTGCCTCAGGGTGAGGGTGCAAGCTGAGCCTCATTCAGGTCGAACCATTTTCAGTCGAACTGGGCTCCCGGCTGTTGCCTCAGGGTGAGGGTGCAGGCTGTGCCTCATTCAGGTCAAACCATAATAGGTCGAACTGGGCTCCCGCTGTTGCCTCAGGGTGAGGGTGCAGGCTGTGCCTCATTCAGGTCAAACCATAATAAGTCGAACTGGGCTCCCGGCTGTTGCCTCAGGGTGAAGGTGCAGGCTGTGCTTCATTCAGGTCGAATAATAAGTCGAACTGGGCTCCCGCTGTTGCCTCAGGGTGAGGGTGGGGGAGGCGGGGCAGGTGGGGGGTGGGCGGGGGCGAGGGAGGAGCGAGCAAAGCGTCCTAAACCCTCATTAAAGGTCGAACCTGAATTTTGGCGGTTTTTTGGTGGATTTGGGGTTGGGAGGCTATAGGGTAGGGGATGAAGAAGGTTGGGGGTTGGGGGGGCTTAGAGGGGGGTAGGAAGTGCGGTGCGATTTTGGGCTACGGGGGGGTGGTTGGGGGGCCACCGCTCTCCGCCCTGTGCCTACGCCACTCCCGGCTGCCTAGGCACTCCTTTGGCCACGCCAGCTGGGCTCTGTCCAGGCTTTGCCGTATTTCGAAGTAGGAGCTGCGCTGTCACGGTATACAATTTCTATTTATCCTGTCTTGAGGGTTTAGGGTTTAGGGTTTAGGGTTCAGCTGCTCCGGATCGAGCAGTTTTAAAGTAGAGTTGTATTTACGGTTCAGAAATAACACCCACCCACCCTTAGAATCCCATAACATAAGCCATATAAAGTCCTTCATCATTATTCAGAGAGTTGTACCTACAACCTAGCCTGTCACACTGTAATGTCGCTTTCCCACACCACTAGGAAAATACAACAGTTCATATTGCTCCCACAGCTGACTTAATTATTTAAGGTTGTCGAGCTTAGACTTATTTTAGATTCCTCCACCTGCACTTATAAATGGATTTGTTAACCTATTGTTTCGCTTATTGCGGCATTAGGAAGAAAAACCTCTTGTAGAATTGTTTCGCTTATTGGGGCGTTCGGAATGGTAATCTCTTGCAGAATTGTTTCGCTTATTGGGGCGTTTGGGAGGCAAACCTCTTGTGGAATTATTTCGCATATTGGGGCGTTCGGAATGGAAATCTCTTGCGGAATTGATTCGCTTATTGGGACTTTAGGAAGCAATACCTCTTGCAGAATTGTTTCGCTTATTGGGGCGTTCGGAATGGAAATCTCTTGCAGAATTATTTCGCTTATTGGGGCCGCTTATTGGGGCGTTTGGAAGGCAAACCTCTTGTGGAATTGTTTCGCTTATTGGACCGTTCGGAATGGAAATCTCTTGCAGAATTGTTTCGCTTATTGGGGCGTTTGGAAGGCAAACCTCTTGCAGAATTGTTTCGCACCTGTATTCCCTTGCCCACCGCCCCTCAACCCCTGAATCCACCTCCACCCTACCAAAGAGTTAGCGAAGATGTCATTCGACAGAACAGCCTCGCCGTCAGGATCTAGGGATCCCACACATCTGCGGGCAAAATCTGGCGGAAGTGATCCGCCACCGAGCAAAAAGCCTGTAAATACCGCATTAAACAAAGGGCCAGGGATTTCACATATCTGGTGGCAAAATCTGGCGGAAGTGAGCAATCGGTACTTCTGTCAGATTTTGCCAACAGATATGTGAAATCCCTGGCCCTTTGTTTAATGCGGTATTTACAGGCTTTTTGCTTGGTGGCGGATCACTTCCGCCAGATTTTGCCCGGCCGTTTTTTGAGTTCGGAATGGAAATCTCTTGCAGAGTTGTTTCGCTTAATGGGGCGTTAGAAAGCAATACCTCTTGCAGAATTGAAGCCCAAACCCTAGGCCCCAAAACCCTAAAGCCCAAACCCTAGGCCCTAAACCTTAAAGCCCAAACCCTAGGCCCTAAACCCTAAAGCCCAAACCCTAGGCCCTAAACCCTAGCAGGCCCCTTTGGCCTTAAACGACGAAGGTTTGGCCTTAAACGACGAAGGTTTGGCCTTAAACGACGAAGGTTTGGCCTTAAACGACGAAGCCCCACAGGGTGACCGCCCTCGAACGAAGGTTTGGCCTTAAACGACGAGCCTTAAACGACGAAGGTTTGGCCTTAAACGACGAAGGTTTGGCCTTAAACGACGAAAGTTGGCCTTAAACGACGAAGGTTTGGCCTTAAACGACGAAGGTTTGGCCTTAAACGACGAAGGTTTGGCCTTAAACGACGAAGGTTTGGCCTTAAACGACGAAGGTTTGGCCTTAAACGACGAAGGTTTGGCCTTAAACGACGAAAGTTTGGCCTTAAACGACGAAGGCATTAGGGTTTAAATCTATATATGATAGAGAGGTTTAGGGTTTAGGGTTTATAGAAATTGTATAGGGTTTGGGTCCGGGGTTTTGAGCGAAACGTTTTGAGCGAAAGTTTTGGGCGAAACGTTTTGAGCGGGTTTTGTTTTTTAACTTGAGGTTTTCCTTTTGGGGACTGGCAGGCTGGGGTCCGAGCTGGCTGATGGGGGCGGGGCTGGGGGGGTTGCATTTTGGCTTGCGTTTTCGCATGGCTCTGGCTTGGGCCTGGGAGACCGTGGGCGGGGTGGGCTTGGTTGGGCTAGGGCTGGTTTGCAACGCCATTGCTGAATGGACTTGGCCGGGCTGGCTGGGCTCCGCCATACTGGGGCCTGCGGCAGCCTGGGCACAAAGTCCAATAGCAAGAAATACATATTGGCAGGTCCATTCTGTCTTCTGCCAAGAAGCCGGGCTTGAAGCAGCCTGGGACCTGCCAGCAGGAAAAACATGTTGGGTCCATGCAGATTCGTAAGTACGCAACTATCTGCCTGCAGCCAAGGGGCTGCCTCGGAACCAGCATGTGAAGAAGGCCCTTCTGCAAACACGCTGTTGAGCCCATGCTGGACTGGAGCACTCTTGCTGTAAGAGCACCGCATGCTGCCTCGTGTTGCTACAGTTCCGGACTTGCTTCACATGGCAGGCAAACCCTGGCAACACGCTGCTTTCTTTTTGCTGGTCGCGGTTCGTGCCTGTCCTACGCTGCTGCCGCTCTGTCCTGGCCCAGCTTCAGAAAATCTGCACCGGCCCTTCAAATGTGCCTCAGTGCATAGGTTGGGTGTGTCACAAGAAGGGCGCCCAACTCCCCATCGCTCAGCTCCCGCGGCCGTTCCTTCGTGGAATCCAAGAAGAGGAACCGCTGTGCCAGAGGCTTCAGAGCCACCCAGTGCCGACCCTCCAGGTTCATTACCGCGCCAACGCAATTGTGGAGGTCTTCGACGGTCATGGAGCGCTGGATGTCCATCTGCCAGCGCAGTCGCCCGAAAGCCTCCATCGCTTTGGTTCGCAGGACCATGCTCATGATTTGAATCGAATAGTCCCCTTGAGGTTCCAGATGGTCCTGCATGTTGTCGCCAAGCTCGAAGTTCTCGTCCAGAAAAGCTTTGGCAGCGCGGGGCATGTCCACCGCGTCAATGCAATGAGCACCGAGGGCATTGTTCAGGGCGTGGAGGCCACACCGCAGTGCTTCCTGACGCTCAAAGAAGTGCGACCCCACGCCCGCCGCCTGCGGCGCATCCTGTTCTCGACCGTCCATTTTGGCCACTTTGACCGCTGGCGCAGTTGCTGGGTAGCTGTCCGCGGCTGGTCTCTTGGATGAGATGGTGGCAGGGGGCGTGAGCCTGGGTTTTGCATTGGCGCTGCTGCCTTTGTCTTTGGCTCGGGTCTTGGCAGTGGCTTGGTTCTGGCCTTTGGCTTTGGCTGTGCCCTTGGCTTTGACCTTTGCTTTGGGCACGGGCTTAGCAGGACATGTGCGCCGGTGCTGCTTCTTGGCTGCTGCGGTGTCCGGTACCTCCTGCCCGCAGTCTGGGCACTGCCAAGGTACCTCGCCGTGTCCCTGCTTCCTCTCTTCCTGCCGCATCCAGTCTGGACTGCGCATGTTGCGGAGCTTGCTCTCGTAGAAGTTCTTGCTCTCGGGTGGTCGGAAGAGCTGTTTCCAGAGCTGCGAACCATCGCGGTCTGCCTGCTGAGCTTTCAGGTTGGTCAGCGCCCAGTCTGCGTTGGCGTTGAAGCGCAATGACTTGAGGTTGAAGTGCTCCAAAGTGCAGAGGGCTTGCTCCGGGCAACGGCTCAGGGCCACATAGGCTTGACCCTCCTGCGTGCAAGTGGCATCCAAGCGGCAGTGGGCGCCGTCGCGCAGGGTGGCCGCTTGGCTCTTGTGAATTGAGATGGCTTTCGCAATCACCAGAGGGAATTGCAGCCTCGACGCCTTGCTGCCTTCCATGTCCAGAAAGCTGGCCGACCGGCGGGAGATCGCGACGCAGCTGGTGTCGTTCTCCGCGCACCACTTCGCCCCCCCGTTCTTCTCGAAGGCGATCCAGATGCAGTCCACCTCGTTGGTCTCCTCGTCTGCATCGATCTGTTCCACGAAGCCGCAGGCTCCGTTCACCAGGCCGTCCTGCACGTCGATGTTGTGCCTGAGCATGACTCTCACGCCGACTGCAATCTCCAGCAAAGCCTCCAAGCCACCCGTGTTCTCCGGATCGGCCCAGACCACTTCCGCGGGCAGCGGCGCGCCGGTCTTGATGTTGGTGTCCAGCGAGGGACACTCGTAGAGACGAACGCCAGTCCTCCTGATGTGCTCCTCCATGTAGCTGCAGTTGCTCTCTGCGACCGCGCGGCGCGTGGGATAGAGGTACACTGCCTTGGCCGCAGGCTGCTTGGCATCCTTCGGCTTGACCACCATGGCTTGCAGCTCCTTCTCGTCTTCTTCCGTGTGCTTCCCACCGCGAATCCGCGCTAGCAGGGCTGCCCATTTCGGATCCTTGGAGGCGCGGTGATTGCCTTCCAGCTCGCAGAGTTGAAAGAGCATCCACAGACGACTGGCGAAGGGAGGCAGGCCACCAGGCGGTGGCAGCTGATACAGGTCCCCGGACAGAACAAGGTGCACGCCACCAAACGGAATGTAGGCCATGTTCTTGGCTAGACGGAGGTGCTGATCCAGGCGCTCTAGCATGAAGGAGGAAACGAAGCTCATCTCGTCCACGAAGAGCACGGAGACCAGCTTCCAGATGTTCTGGAGCGCCGCAAGCTGTGGGCCCGATGGCAGCGGCAGGTCGCAAGCTTTTCCGTAGCTCTTGTTGATAACAGGCAGCAGACAGCAGGAGTGGAGGGTGACGCCGTTGATGTTCCACGCTGCGACCCCTGTCGGCGCTGCGATGATCACGCCAATGCCGCTCTGTCGGAGCATGTGGGCCGAGGCCCGCACGACGACGGATTTGCCGCAGCCTCCCGGCCCGTGCAACAGCATGTGAAGGCGTTCCGGCTCGGTAGCGTCTTTGGAACTTGGCGTCAAAGTGGAGTGGATGATGTATTCCATGGCCCGGCGTTGATGCTGCGTCTCTGGGCTTGGATTCTCCACGGTGAGTAGATCGAAGGATTCCTCGCCCTCTTCGACTGGTGCGAAAGCATCTCCGGCGGCTCCTGTCGGGACGTGCTCCGGGGCTTCGAACTCGATGTCGTCGCCGTGCCGCCGCTTCAATGCTTCCAGGATCTTGAGAGAATCCTCGTAGTTGTCCTGAGCCACCTTGCTGTTGGCCCACCCGTCTACTGAGTGTCCCTGATGTATCCTTGTTCTCATGTACATGGTCGCTTGGACGGCCTGCAGCTTCCGAGCAGCGTTCACGGTCCCGTCCATCTGAGGGAAGCATCTCGATCGGAGGAAGTCAGGGTTGCCGTCCAGGTCCGTGGCGAGGCGTCGAAACGCCGCGGCGTGGCTCCCGCCGTCCTCTTCTCGCAGCCAATCTCCCGGGTCTTTCCACACGGTGTACAGCATGAGCCGGGAATAATAGAAAGCTTCCGGCTCCTGGTCGGGGCTGAAGTTGCGGTAGCCGACGATGGCCGGGCGCTTCCGTGCTTGCGGGAATTCTACCCCGATATACTTGAAGGCCGCGCAGAAATCCAGGAAGTTCAGCTCCCGAAATTGACAGGCGGTAGGCTTGCCGCCCTCCACGGGGACGTCCACCTCTTGCTCGCTGAATGCTGTCTGCATCTCCCGATACCAGCGCTGTGCCACTGGCATGTGTCCGTCACGATCGACCTTGGTGCGGCGGTAGCTGTCGGGCCGTTGCAGGGCAGCGCTCTCGTCGTATTGTGGCACCGACAGGGTCCACGTCTCGGGAGGTCCCACCTGGATCCACTCGTTGTCTCGCGAAAACTGGACGACGGGGAAGCCCAGCAGCAGGTGGCACGCCTCAAAAGTGGAAGTGGTTCTGCCTTGCAATGCTGCGTGCGCCGCCTTGTAGATCTGCTGGTTGCTGAGGCTCGCGTCCGCCACGCTGCTGGAGGTGAGCCTGGCAACGATGCTCTCCACGCGCCGCTGCGCCTCCTGGTCCTGCTCCGATTTCAAGGCATAGCCCAGAATGTAGCGGCTGGCGCTGGTCAGCTCGCAGATCACCTGCAGGTCCATGCTGGCCCGCCACCGCCGAAGGATCTTGATGTTGTACTGGCCCATGCCTTTGTCGCACTCTGCTCGCCTTGTGGCGAGGCTGCTCTTCCAACGGCTGTTGGCATACTTTTCTTGGGAGCTGCGCCGCCGCGTGCGCGGTTCGGGATTGTGCGGAAAGCCGAAGCGGCAGGCACCGTGAGTCTTGATGCCGCAATATTCGGTGTGCTTGTGCACCAATAATTCGGCCAGCTGTGCATTGAGCTCCTTGTCGCGACCCGAGACTTTCGTGGATCGGCGCCAGCTGAGCGGACCCTTGGTGGTGATGTACTTGTCGCTCCACTCCTCTGCGCAGGTGGGAGCGAAATGTTTCATCGCTTCATCATCCGACCAATCTGGGGCTTGCGCCTCTGCTTCTGTTTCTTCGCCTCCGGGAGCCGCCTTCATCTTGTCGTCGGGCTTCTGCTTAGTCTTGCTCTCCCACTCCACCACCCAGAGAAGGATGTGAGCATGCGGGTACCCCCTCTTCTGCCATTCGATGCGGATGAGGTAGTCCACGACTCGGAACGGCGGGTCTTCCTTGCGGACCCCACGATGCTGGCCTGCAGAGTCGGCAGCTGGCGCCTGGATGAAGTCTTCCTCGAGCGCGCCTTCTGGCTCATCCTGAGCATCTGCACCCTCGTCCATGCGGCTGCTTGCGCCATGCTCGGTGGAAAGCCAATGCATGAGCTGGGTCAGCTGGTGCATGAACTGTCGTGCCACGATAGCGGGGTACTGATTGCAGAGCTGGTTTGGCGACAGGCCGTCCCATTTGAACTTCTTGTCTGCTTGGTAACACTGCAGGATGTGCGCCGCTTCGCGCTCGAGCTCTTGGGGCTGACTCTCGGGGCGCAGCCGCAGCAGCCGCGCCATGATGACTGCGATCAGGATGTCAGGCTGTCGGGCGTGGCAGGAGAGCGTCATGAAGAACTTGGGCGTGCCCAGCTGCTCGTACATGTTCAGCGCCACGCCCTTCTTGGCGAAGACGTACGAGCTCGTCCCGGGGATGTCCCTCAGGGCCGTGAAGACTTGACCTCTGCCTTCTTGGTACTTGCTCTTCCCGTTTGGAGGCTGGCCGCCGATCCTCACGTTGATGTTGCCCGAGAGGCGCTTCTTGATGTGCATTTCCAGGAGCCACATGATATAGGCCGGCGATGCCTCGAAGCGCGGATCCAGACCCAGGAGGCGTTTGCGCGCGTACTGCGACATGCTCCCATAGGCATTCTGCCATCCACACGTGCCGGCAGGAAACAAATGCGGGAAGAATTTCACGTCCATGTCATCGCTGAGCGCTGCAATGCTGCGGGCCTTCTGCAAATCCGCTTTGTGCGGTCTGGGCGCATGCAATTCTTTAGGAATGAGGTACGTCATCTCCAGCGTGCCTTCTTGCTCCGGCGTTTCCGTCTCCTCATCTGGTGTCTGCGCACTGCCTCCCAAGGCCGAGGAGTGTGAGCCACCGAACTCCTCCGTTTGGCGCCCTTGGGAGGTCACGTGGTTTGCGAGCGCGGTTGCGCTGCCTGGCCGCGTCCCGGCCAGGATCGCTTCCATTCTTGCCAGGGCTCCATCCACCGCCGGATTTGCCTTGTACAGGCGGTGCTGTGCTTTCAGCTCCCGCAGCGCTTTGTAAAGGCAGTCCAGACGCGCTGGGGAAGCCATCTGTCCTTGCACTCCCTCCACCAGGACAGTGCCGTCTTCCTCGAGCGTGGCTCCCTCCAGTAAGTCGCAAATGAAAGGGTCGTCCACCAGCACCGCGTACATTCGGCCCCACTGGGCACTTGGGCCGCCAGCAGGGAGCTTGTCCAGCAAGACTTGAGAGATCCGGGCCATGGCGATGAGGTGCTGCTCGATGGGCTGGAGTTGTTGCAGCGCTTCGGGGATGGGCGGCGGGACCGGCAACAGGAACTTGGTGTTCTTCTCGCGGCAGTTCCTGCAAAGCATCTGTCCTGAGGCTGCGCTCTTCCTGCAATATTTCGCTGGTGCGAGCGTGCGGCAAGCCGCACAAAGTCTGGACAAGCCGAACCTTCCCCAACTGCGAGTGAAGGCCAAGTATCGCTCTTGCACTTGTTCCGGACTCAAGGCCTCCTCGTCCGGGAACGGGTACCCTTGTTGCTCCGCCTCGGTGGCGATGGGTCTTGGTCCACGTCCACCCAGTCCCTCCTCGGTTCGTGCAGCCTGCAGGTCGCGCCTCTGGGCCCGAGTGCTGCCTTCTTCTTCCGGGCGACCGCCTCGGCCATGCCCAGGCGTCGGTCCGCGGGCGCCCACTCCCTCCTCGGCCCGCTCGGCCTGCAAATCGCGCCTCTGGGCCCGACTGCTTTCGTCTTCTTCCGGGCGACCGCCTTGACCAGGCATCGGTCCGCGAGCACCCGCACCCTCCTCGGCGCGCTTGGCCTGCAACTCGCGCCTCTGGGCCCGACTGCTTTCGTCTTCTTCCGGGCGACCGCCTTGGCCATGGCCAGGCATCGGTCCGCGAGCGCCTGCTCCCTCCTCGGCCCGTTCGGCCTGCAGCTCTCGCCTTTGTGTGCGCGTGCTTCCTGCAGCTGGTAGCGGCCCACGGCTGCCCGCTCCCTGTGCTGCACGTTGCTGCTGTCGAGCGCTCTTCTCCTCGTGCTTCCGGCGGAGGTTCTCCTCTTTCTCGGCTTCCCGGCACTGTTGATTGCTGCACCATCCTTGTCCTCGGCCCCTCATTGGCCAGCCACACCGTGGGCAAGGCGCCATCGTAAAACGAATTGCGAGAATGCGGTTCCTAAGCTCAGCTAAGGCTGTATCCGCGCGGCTGCGATCAAGTATCAGGCATGTCAGTGGTCGTTTGTTCACTCTCTGCCGGGCAAACCAATCCGCGTAATCCCGACTACCTTCATACACCGAATCATCGTCTGTAGCGTCTACAATCTATCTGACATGCAACGACACGGCGGCACTAGCCCCATTTTTCGTTTGCTGCTGCTCACATTCGGAGCTGTAACGGTCTGTGGCGTGTCACATAGAGAACCTCCATGTCCACAACGTCATTGCCGAAGCTGTGATCCAGGAACTCATGCCTCCCTCGATGCGTAGAGAACCTGCACCTCCAGGACGTCGCCGTTGAGGCTGCGGTCCACGAGTTCATGCCAGCTCCAAACGTCGGCGATCACATCTCCGTCCAGCACGAGTTTTGTGGCTTCGAGGGAAATGGGTCCTGCAGGGCTGCTGTCCAAGTCATGAAGCAAGACTTCTCTGGCGCTGCGATACTGCAGCGTCTCTGCCGGGATTGGCTTCTTGGTCTCCTGCCGTCTGACACGTAGCTCTTGCAGGGATAGCCAGCGATCGGGGTTGTTGCCCTCGTGCAACTGGGCAAGCCAAGCTTCTCGGAAAGATCCGGGTGGTTCGAGTTGGCAGAGCGGGCGGTAAGGCTTCGAAGAATGGACTTCGGCACCCTGCATGTTCAGGTATCGCACCGTCAAGTTGGCAAGACGCTCGTTGAACTCTTTCTGCATCGCCACTTCTCTGTCCCACTGTATTCCCTCACGTGCATCTTCTTCGGCTTCGCGCTGCATCTCTTTTTCGACCCAGTCCCAATCATCGAACCCGTCCTCACAGCCCGCCTGGTCGGCGTCGTGGATCGAGTGGTCTGTGCTCCGGAAGTCTTCGTCCATGACGTCGGACATCACTGTCGCACCAGTCGACCTGAGAGGCACGGCGCTGCGTCAAAGACCGCCTGCGACGACAGTGGCGAAGGCTTCCATATCTGAGGCTCGCACCGGACCGCGGGCGAGGGATATCTGTTATAGCTAGATAGCAGTTTGATGCTCAGTATGCTGTGGAACACACTTTTTGTCTACGGAAAGCCTGGAACCTGGCGTCTATTGCCTAAACGGAAGGCCTGGAATGTGGAGTCTTTCGCCGTTGGCCCATTGCATAGGTCAAAACAGCAAGTGTTGAACCTGGAGCATCTAGCCCATTGTGAAAGTGAAATGGAAGGCCTCTTTGGTCTACCCAGACAACAGAACATCGAACTTCTCACCTAAACCCTGAGTCTTGAACCTTGATAGGTCGAGCCACGTTCGGGGCTGCTGGACTGCCCTCGTGGCAAGTCGAACTGTGCGTCGGGCTGTTGAGTCGCCTCATAATAGGTCGAACCGAGATCTGTAGGTCGAACTGGGCGTCGGGCTGTTGGATCGCCTCATAATAGGTCGAATCGAGCTCTGGACTGCTGGACTGCACGCGTCCGCTTGTCCGCTTGACACTGTAGCAGTGGACTCATGGGTGGCCGTGCAAGCTGTACCTTGAACTCCCAAACCCCTAATTCCTAAACCCGAAAGCCTGAGTCTTGAACCCTGATAGGTCGAGCCACGTTTGCTGCTGCTGGGCTGTCTCGTGGTGGGTCGCGCTGGACGTCGGGCTGTTGGATCGCCTCATAATAGGTCGAACCGAGCTCGGGGCTGCTGGACTGCACACATCCACTTGTGTTGGGCTGCTGGACTGCACACGTCCGCTTGTTTGACGCTGTAGCAGTGGAGTCAGTGGTGAGGGTGCAGGCTGTGCCTCGTTCAGGTCGAACCATAATAGGTCGAACTGGGCTCCCGCTGCTGCCTCAGGGTGAGGGTGCAGGCTGTGCCTCATTCAGGTCGAACCATAATAGGTCGAACTGGGCTCCCGCTGTTGCCTCAGGGTGAGGGTGCAGGCTGTGCCTCATTCAGCTTCGAACCATAATAGGTCGAACTGGGCTCCCGGTTGTTGCCTCAGGGTGAGGGTGCAAGCTGTGCCTCATTCAGGTCGAACCATAATAAGTCGAACTGGGCTCCCGGCTGTTGCCTCAGGGTGAGGGTGCAGGCTGTGCCTCATTCAGGTCAAACCATAATAGGTCGAACTGGGCTCCCGCTGTTGCCTCAGGGTGAGGGTGCAGGCTGTGCCTCATTCAGGTCGAACCATAATAAGTCGAACTGGGCTCCTGGCTGTTGCCTCAGGGTGAAGGTGCAGGCTGTGCTTCATGCAGGTCGAACCATAATAGGTCGAACTGGGCTCCCGCTGTTGCCTCAGGGTGAGGGTGGGGGAGGCGGGCAGGGTGGGGGGTGGGCGGGGGCGAGGGAGGAGCGCACAAGCGTCCTGCCGGGTTGCTCTGACTGTGCCTCGGGTTGCTGGATGGCGTTACGATGCGTTAAAGTATTGCTCTTAATGGGTTGAACTGGGTTTTGGGCTGCTGGCTCCATGAAAAAAAAAACTGATACGCAGGGCGCTGATGGATTGCATCACAATAGGTCGAACCGAGCCCCGGGCTGTGGGACTGCGCCACTCATGATATGTGCTGGCTCGCCTCGTACTAGATCGAACTGAGCTCCGGGCTGCGGGTCTGCAGGTGTCCGGTTGCAGTAGACTCACGAGTTGGTTCGCTCCATAATAAGTCGAACCGGGCACTGGCTTTATAGGACTGCACGTGTCCGCTTGTGTTGACACTGCGGCGATGCCTGCATGTCTGGCCGTGCAGCTGTACCTGGGACTCCGAAATCCCTAAACCTACACCCGCAGTGCTTGACTGCACGTGTCGCCTGCGGTGGATTCACATGTTGAGTCGCCCCATAATGGGTCGAACTGGTCTCTGGGCTGCTGAGTTGCACGAGCTGCACGTGTCCGCTTGCAATGGACTCATGAGTTGGTTCGCTTCATAATAGGTCGAACCGGGCTCCGGCTGCCGGGTTCCGTGTCCGCTGGCAGTGGACTCACGAGTTGGTGCGCTTCATCATAGGTCGAACCGGGCTCTTGCTTTCCTGGACTGCACGCGCCTGCTTGTGTTGACACTGTGGTGATGCCAGCATGTTTGGCAGTACAGCTTGACCTGGAACTCCGAAACTCATCTCTAACCCCCAGACCTGCAATGCCTCAGTCATGATCTCTGCAGCTCGGACTGTCCCTTGGTAGGTCGGACTGCGCGTCAGGCAGTTGGATTGTCTCTCGGATTCGGCCTCGGGATAGGGGGGCCGGGGGGGCGGATTGCTCTTAGTGGATTGAACTGGGTTTTGGGCTGCTGGCTTAATAACAAAAAGAAACGGATACGCAGGGCGCTGATGGATTGCATCACAATAGGTCGAACCGAGCTCCGGGCTGTGGGACTGCACCACTCATGACATGTGCTGGCTCGCCTCGTACTAGATCGAACTGAGCTCCGGGCTGCGGGTCTGCACGTGTCCGGTTGCAGTAGACTCACGAGTTGGTTCGCTTCATAATAGGTTGAACCGGGCACTGGCTTTATAGGACTGCACGTGTCCGCTTGTGTCGACACTGCGGCGATGCCCGCATGTCTGGCCGTGCAGCTGTACCCTGCGCACTGAACCGTGGCAGGTGGGAGCGTCCCATACTAGCTCGGACCCGGCGCCGGGTTGCATGTCCGCTTGCAGTGGACTCACGAGTTGGTTCGTTTCGTAATAGGTCGAACCGGGCTCTGGCTTTCCTGGACTGCACACGTACGCTTGCATTGACACTGTGGCGCTGCCTGCATGGCTGGCCGTACAGCTGTACTTGGAACTACGAAATCCATAATTCCTAAACCCAAACGTGCAGTGCCTGACTGCGCGCATTCGCTTGCAGTGGATTCGCGTGTTGCATCGCCTCCTAATATGAACTAAGCTCCGCGCTGCTGGGTTGCACGAGCCCGCATGCAGAGGACTCATGAGGTGGAACGTCTCATAGTAGGTCGAACTGAGCGCTGGCTGCGGGGCTGCGTGCGTCTGCTTGCATCGACGCTGCAGCAAGGCACTCGTGGTTGGCCTTTCAGTCTGTACCCGAACTCCCTAGCTCCTAATTCATCAACCTCGAACCCGGAAGCCCTGCGCACTGAACCATGGCAAGTGGGAGCGTCCCGTACTAGATCGAACCCGGCGCCGGGTTGCTAGATCGCTTCTCTGACTGTGCCTCGGGTTGCTGGATGGCGTTACGACGCGTTAAAGTATTGCTCTTAATGGACTGAACTGGGTTTCGGGCTGCTGGCTCAATGAAAAAAAAACTGATACGCAGGGGGCTGATGCATCACAATAGGTCGAACCGAGCTCCGGGCTGTGGGACTGCACCACTCATGACATGTGCTGGCTCGCCTCGTACTAGATCGAACTGAGCTCCGGGCTGGGGGTCTGCACGTGTCCGGTTGCAGTAGACTCACGAGTTGGTTCGCTTCATAATAGGTCGAACCGGGCACTGGCTTTATAGGACTGCACGTGTCCGCTTGTGTTGACACTGCGGCGATGCCTGCATGTCTGGCCGTGCAGCTGTACCTGGGACTTTGAAATCCCTAAACCTACATCGGCAGTGCTTGACTGCACGTGTCGCCTGCGGTGGATTCACATGTTGAGTCGCCTCATAATGGGTCGAACTGGTCTCTGGGCTGCTGAGTTGCACGAGCTGCACGTGTCCGCTTGCAGTGGACTCATGAGTTGGTTCGCTTCATAATAGGTCGAACCGGGCTCCGGCTGCCGGGTTCCGTGTCCGCTGGCAGTGGACTCACGAGTTGGTGCGCTTCATAACAGGTCGAACCGGGTTCTTGCTTTCCTGGACTGCACGCGCCTGCTTGTGTTGACACTGTGGTGATGCCAGCATGTGTGGCCGTACAGCTGGACCTGGAACTCCACACCGTCGGGCTGTTGGATCGCCTCATAAAAGGTCGAACCGAGCTCTGGGCTGCTGGACTGCATGCGTCTGCTTGTGTTGACGCTGCAGCAGTGGGGTCAGTGGTGACCGAACAGGCTGTACCTTGAACTCCCAATCCTCTAAGTCCTAAACCCCAAACCGAAAGCTGGACTGCACACGTCCCTTGATTGACGCTGTAGCAGAGGAGTCAGTGGTGACTGCGCCTCATTCATCTTCGAACCATAATAGGTCGAACTGGGCTCCCGGTTGTTGCCTCAGGGTGAGGGTGCAAGCTGTGCCTCATTCAGGTCGAACCATAATAAGTCGAACTGGGCTCCCGGCTGTTGCCTCAGGGTGAGGGTGCAGGCTGTGCCTCATTCAGGTCGAACCATAATAGGTCGAACTGGGCTCCCGCTGTTGCGTCAGGGTGAGGGTGCAGGCTGTGCCTCATTCAGGTCGAACCATAATAAGTCGAACTGGGCTCCCAGCTGTTGTTTCAGGGTGAAGGTGCAGGCTGTGCTTCATTCAGGTCGAAAATAGGTCGAACTGGGCTCCCGCTGTTGCCTCAGGGTGAGGGTGGGGAGGCGGGGCAGGGTGGGGGGTGGCGGGGGCGAGGGAGGAGCGCACAAGCGTCCATTTGTGGAACCTGAATTGTGGCGGTTTTTTGGTGGATTTGGGGTTGGGAGGCTATAGGGTAGGGGATGAAGAAGGTTGGGGGTTGGGGGGGCTTAGAGGGGGGGTAGGAAGTGCGGTGCAATTTTGGGCCAGTGGGAGCGTCCCATACTAGATCCAACCCGGAGCCGGGTTGCTAGATCGCTTCTCTGACTGTGCCTCGGGTTGCTGGATGGCGTTACGACGCGTTAAAGTATTGCTCTTAATGGGTTGAACTGGGTTTTGGGCTGCTGGCTCCATGAAAAAAAAACTGATACGCAGGGCGCTGATGGATTGCATCACAATAGGTCGAACCGAGCCCCGGGCTGTGGGACTGCGCCACTCATGATATGTGCTGGCTCGCCTCGTACTAGATCGAACTGAGCTCCGGGCTGCGGGTCTGCACGTGTCCGGTTGCAGTAGACTCACGAGTTGGTTCGCTCCATAATAGGTCGAACCGGGCACTGGCTTTATAGGACTGCACGTGTCCGCTTGTGTTGACACTGCGGCGATGCCCGCATGTCTGGCCGTGCAGCTGTACCTGGGACTCCGAAATCCCTAAACCTACACCCGCAGTGCTTGACTGCACGTGTCGCCTGCGGTGGATTCACATGTTGAGTCGCCTCATAATGGGTCGAACTGGTCTCTGGGCTGCTGAGTTGCACGAGCTGCACGTGTCCGCTTGCAGTGGACTCATGAGTTGGTTCGCTTCATAATAGGTCGAACCGGGCTCCGGCTGCTGGGTTCCGTGTCCGCTGGCAGTGGACTCACGAGTTGGTGCGCTTCATAATAGGTCGAACCGGGTTCTTGCTTTCCTGGACTGTACGCGCCTGCTTGTGTTGACACTGTGGTGATGCCAGCATGTGTGGCCGTACAGCTGTACCTGGAACTCCACACCGTCGGGCTGTTGGATCGCCTCATAAAAGGTCGAACCGAGCTCTGGGCTGCTGGACTGCACGCGTCTGCTTGTGTTGACGCTACAGCAGTGGGGTCAGTGGTGACCGAGCAGGCTGTACCTTGAACTCCCAATCCTCTAAGTCCTAAACCCCAAACCGAAAGCTGGACTGCACACGTCCCTTGATTGACGCTGTAGCAGAGGAGTCAGTGGTGACTGCGCCTCATTCATCTTCGAACCATAATAGGTCGAACTGGGCTCCCGGTTGTTGCCTCAGGGTGAGGGTGCAAGCTGTGCCTCATTCAGGTCGAACCATAATAAGTCGAACTGGGCTCCCGGCTGTTGCCTCAGGGTGAGGGTGCAGGCTGTGCCTCATTCAGGTCAAACCATAATAGGTCGAACTGGGCTCCCGCTGTTGCCTCAGGGTGAGGGTGCAGGCTGTGCCTCATTCAGAACCATAATAAGTCGAACTGGGCTCCCGGCTGTTGCCTCAAATTTAAGGTGCAGGCTGTGCTTCATTCAGGTCGAACCATAATAGGTCGAACTGGGCTCCCGCTGTTGCCTCAGGGTGAGGGTGGGGGAGGCGGGGCAGGGTGGGGGGTGGGCGGGGGCGAGGGAGGAGCGAGCAAGCGTCCTAAACCCTCACAAAAGGTCGGCGGTTTTTTGGTGGATTTGGGGTTGGGAGGCTATAGGGTAGGGGATGAAGAAGGTTGGGGGTTGGGGGGGCTTAGAGGGGGGTAGGAAGTGCGGTGCGATTGGTTGGGGGGCCACCGCTCTGTGCCTACGCCACTCCCGGCTGCCTAGGCACTCCTTTGGCCACGCCTAGGTGCTGGGCTCTGTCCAGGCTTTGCCGTATTTCGAAGTAGGAGCTGCGCTGTCACGGTATACAATTTCTATTTATCCTGTCTTGAGGGTTTAGGGTTTAGGGTTTAGGGTTTAGGGTTTATAGAAATTGTATAGGGTTTGGGTCCGGGGTTTTGAGCGGGTTTTGAGCGGGTTTTGACCGGGTTTTGTTTTTTGCTTTGGTGTTTTGATTTTGAAGTTTTGATTTTGAACTGACAGGGTTTTGAAAGTTTTTTCTTTTGCTTTGGTGTTTTGATTTGGGACTGGGCTGTCCTGGGGTTCGGGCTGGCTGGAGTGACTGGGATTTGGGGGACGGCTTTGTTTTTGCTTCGCTTTTTGGCTGGCTTGAGTGGCTGGGCTGGGTCGCTTTTTGGCTGGCTTGACTGGCTGGGCTGGGCTAGGCTGGGTTGCGCTGGTAGGCTGGGTTGGGCTGGTAGCTGAACTGGGCTGGGCTGGCTGGGTTGAGCGAAACGCTTTGAGCGAAAGTTTTGGCTTTTGACTTGTGATTTCGCATTCTGCTTGGCTAGGCTGGCTAGGCGGTTTTAACCGAAAGTATTGAGCGAAAGTTTTGTTTTTTGCTTTGGTATTTTGATTCTGGGAGTGGGCTGGGATGGGGCTGGGCCTGGGGGGCTTGGGCTGGGACTGGGTTGGAATTTGATGGACACGTTTAATGAAAATTTGAATCTAATGATACTGCAGTTCGAAGCGAAACTCGCACAATTTCTATTTATCCTGCTCTTGAGGGTTTCAGGTTTATAGAAATTGTTAAGGGTTTGGGTGCCAATAAGTTTTCAACGAAAGTTTTCAACGAAAGTTTTTTTTTTGAACCCACATTTTGAGTTTGGAGGGGCGGAGGAGGGGGCCATAGCTGGGATGGGAGGGCTGGGCTGGGGGCCGTAAACCTGGGCTGTTCCTCAGATGGAAAGGCACTCTTTTCGGGGGTCCAGGGGGTGAATATTTACGATTTTTCAAGAATTTAATGAATATTACGAAAAATTGGTTTTTTAGAAGACACACTGAAGAGGAAGCACTCTGGGGAGGGTTCTCTTCCACTCCAACTAAGCGATGATATTAAACTCCAACGACCAAGCAACCATCCCCCCATTCGGTGTTAGCCTAAACCCTAATCGCGGGTGTAAGCTCGAGGCTCTTAACCCTAAGCGCACCCCACCCTCAGACTACGTCCAAGTGCAAGAACCGTTTTTGCACAAGTGCATAAATTGGTCTGGTGGGCGTGAAACCGAAGCTTGATGACCCCTCTCAAGGCACGGGGCAGGCGGGAGGGTGAGGTGGGTGGGGGTGGGGGAGGGGGGAGGGTAGGGAGGGTCGGCCGGAAATGATTTAGTGCTGGTTGCTGTTGGAGTTTGGTTTTTTGGAGGGGTGGGCTGGCTTTGGTTTTGGGCTGGCAGGCCTGGGAGGCTAAGGGGTTGAAGGTTTCCCAGAAATTGGTTTAGGGAAATTGAACATCAGCTTGGTTTTTGAATTGGGTACTGGGTTGGGTGAATTGGTTGAGTTTGCCATCACCAGCTCAAGGTTGGCCGACATCTAGAAGCCGTCCGGCACATGGCAGACACACCAGTTGTAGTGAATTCTTCGTTTGCAACTTCATTTTGATTTTGGGATTGGGCTGTTGGGCCGGGCTGGGATTGGGTTGAAGGTTTTACAGAAATTGGTTTATCAAGACGCTTGGTTCTGAACCAGCTGAAGGTTCATGTTGATTTTGGGGTTGGGCTGTCGCTTGTGTGCCAGCGATGTACTGTTACGCTGCAGCTGATTTTCTACTACAGAGCTGTCGCCGCCATATCCAGCTTCACTTCAATTGAAACTTGAAACTTGAGTTCGGCTACTTGCGCGGTCCTGTCAGCTGCTTGCGCGAATGTATCGCCCCTTTGATGCCGGCCCTGTCGGACACTTGCGCGAATGTTTCGCCTCTTTGTTGCTGGCCCTGTCGGCTACTTGCGCGAATGTTTCGCCGCTTTGTTGCCGGCCCCGCCGGTTACTTGCGCGAACGTTTCGCCGCTTTGTTGCTGGCCCTGCCGGCTACTTGCTTAAATGTTTCGCACAAGGATGCTAGTTGGGCACGCTGGTTTCCATTTGCCAAGGCAGACGCACAAATTGCCGTTGGCTTTCTTTTGCCACTTCGTTTCTATTTTGGGTTTGGAATGCTAAGCCGAGCTGGGTCATAGCGGTGGCGGTGGTCAATGACAAAGCAAGGACAAGCAATTTCTATTTATCACTTTCTTGATAGAAATTGTTAAGGGTTTGGGTCCCAAAAAGTTTTGACCGAATCTTTTTGACCGAATCTTTTTGACCGAAACTTTTTGAACGAGTTTTTTTCCGAACCATGTTTTCAACTTTCTTGGGGGGCTGCGAAACGTTTTTAACGAAACTTTGGAGTTGGGCAGCGCTGCTTTCTTATCCATTGACAAGAAGAACGTTTTGAACGAAACGTTTTGATAGAAATTGTTAAGGGTTTGGGTCCCAAAAACTTTTTGACCGAAACTTTTTGAGCGAAACGTTTTGAACGAAACTTTTTGACCGAAAGTTTTTTTTTTGCGAACCATGTTTCTAAGTTTCTTGGGGGCTGCGAAACGTTTTGGACGAAACTTTGGAGCGAGACGTTTTGAAAATTGTTAAGGGTTTGGGTCCCAATAACGTTTTGACCGAAAGTTTTGACCGAAAGTTTTGACCGAAAGTTTTGACAAGAGTTTTGATTTTGGAACCTTGATTTGGTGTTGGGCTCTGGCCAGCTTGGGCTGGTCGCTGGGGAAGCTTTCTGCATGTTCAGCTGGGATGAGAGGGCTGGGTTGGGGGCTGGGCCGGGGGGCCGGGGAGGGATTGGGGCTGTGGCTTGTAAGGGTTTGGGTCCCAAAAAGTTTTGACTGAAACGTTTTGACTGAAACGTTCTGACTGAAACGTTTTGACTGAAAGTTTGGGGCTGTTTTTTTTTGCGAATCATGTTTTCAAATTTCTTGGGGGCCCTAAACCCTAAACCCTAAACCCGAAACCCCAAACCCTAAACCTAGAAGTTGTTAAGGGTTTGGGTCCCAATAACGTTTTGACCGAAAGTTTTGACCGAAACGTTTTGACCGAAAGTTTTGACAAGAGTTTTGATTTTGGATCCTTGATTTGGTGTTGGGCTCTGGCCAGCTTGGGCTGGTCGCTGGGGAAGCTTTCTGCATGTTCAGCTGGGATGAGAGGGCTGGATTTGGGGCCTGGGGCCTGGATTTGGGACTGGGGCCTGGATTTGGGGCCTGGGGCCTGGATTTTAAGACTACGTCTGGATTTGGGGTCTGGCCTGGATTTGGGGCCTGGGCCTGGCTTTGGGACTAGGCCTGGATTTGGGACTGGGCCTGGCTTTGGCGTCGCCTGCATTTCGGGCCTTGGGGCTGGATTTGGGACTGGGCCTGGATTTGGGGTCTGGGGCCTGGATTTGGTGCCTGGGGCCTGGATCTGGATTTGGGACTCCTGGATTTTGGGTTTGGGACTGGACCTGGAGCCTGGATTTGGGGCCTGGATGGCCTGGATTTGGGGTCTGGGGCCTGGATTTGGGGCCTGGATTTGGGACTGGGCCTGGATTGGGGTTTGGGGCCCAGGCTGGTTTTGGGCCTTTTTTGGGGCTTGGATTTGGCGTCTGGGCCTTGGGGCCTGGATTTGGGGTCTGGGTTGGAGGTTATGGAGAAATTGGTTTATCAAGAAGCTTGTTCAATTTTAAGCGGCGTGTTGGGCCGTAATAGTGGTTACAAGTTTGTGGAGAAATTGGTTTATCAAGAAGCTTACTCAATTTTTAATCGGTGTGTTGGGCCGGCTGGGATGGGCTGGGCTGGACCGTTTTGGCTTGGCTGGCTGGGCTGAGTTAGAAGTTGAGGTCGTGGTTGTGCGAAATTGGTTTATCAAGAAGCTTGTTCCGTTTTTGATCGGGTGGCTGGTTTGAGTTGGCTGGGCTGAGTTAATGGCTGAGGTTGTGGAGGCTGTTTTGAATTGGCTGGGCTGAGTTAGAAGTTGAGGTCGTGGTTGTGCGAAATTGGATTATCAAGAAGCTAACACCAATTTTAATCGAAATGCTGAGCCTTAGCGGTGGTTACAAACAAGGACAAGCAATTTCTATTTATCACTTTCTTGAGGGTTTAGGGTTTAGGGTTTAGGGGTTTAGGGTTTAGGGTTCGCCAGCGCAGTCTGTTGAGACTGCGCGTAAAGGCGCCCTGAACAGATCACGCGAAGCTAACTCACCTTTAAAGGCATGACGCCTTAAGCCCCAAACGCGAAAAACTGGATCAAGTTTTGTGCGTTTGGGGCTTAAGGCGTCATGCTCCTTATTAAAGCCCGGAGGGAAACTCCCGCTCGGACTTATTAAAGCCCGGAGGGAAACTCCCGCTCGCAAATTTTGGTTTGGAAACTTCCGCTCGGAAACAACGGCTCGGAAACTTCCGCTCGGAAACAACGGTTTGGAAACTTCCGCTCGGAAACAACGGCTCGCAAACTTCCGCTCGGAAACAACCGCCCGGAAACTTCCGCTCGGAAACAGCGGCTTGGAAACTTCCGCTCGGAAACAACCGTCCGGAAACTTCGGCTCAGAAACAACGGCTCGCCGAACCCCGAGCCCCCAGCCCCGAGCCTCGAAGCCCGAGCCCGAGCCCCTTCAAGCCCCTTATTAAAGCCCGGAGGGAAACTCCCGCTCGGAAACAACGGTTTGGAAACTTCTGCTCTCAAGCCCTTATTAAAGCCCGGAGGGAAGCTCCCGCTCGGAAACAACGGTTTGGAAACTTCCGCTCGGAAACAACGGCTCGGAAACTTCGCTCGGAAACAACCGCCCGGAAACTTCCGCTCGGAAACAGCGGCCGCTCGGAACAACGGCTCGCAAACTTCCGCTCGGAAACAACCGCCCGGAAACTTCCGCTCGGAAACAGCGGCTTGGAAACTTCCGCTCGGAAACAACCGTCCGGAAACTTCGGCTCAGAAACAACGGCTCGCCGAACCCCGAGCCCCCAGCCCCGAGCCTCGAAGCCCGAGCCCGAGCCCCTTCAAGCCCCTTATTAAAGCCCGGAGGGAAACTCCCGCTCGGAAACAACGGTTTGGAAACTTCTGCTCTCAAGCCCCTTATTAAAGCCCGGAGGGAAGCTCCCGCTCGGAAACAACGGTTTGGAAACTTCCGCTCGGAAACAACGGCTCGGAAACTTCGCTCGGAAACAACCGCCCGGAAACTTCCGCTCGGAAACAGCGGCTTGGAAACTTCCGCTCGGAAACAACCGTCCGGAAACTTCGGCTCAGAAACAACGGCTTGCCGAACCCCGAGCCCCCAGCCCCGAGCCCCGAAGCCCGAGCCCGAGCCCCTTATTAAGGCTCTCTTAAGCTTTTATGACAGCCTTATTAAGCTTTTCTTAAGGCATTATTAAGCCCTTAATAAGGCCTTACTAATCTCTTTTTAAGGCTTTATTAAGCGCTTGTTCCAGCCTTTTTAAGCCCTTATTAAGCCCTTATTAAGCTCTTATAAAAGCCCGCAGGGAAACTCCCGCTCGGAAACAAGGGTTTGGAAACTTCTGCTCGGAAACGACGGCTCGGAAACTTCCGCTCGGAAACAACCGTCCGGAAACTTCCGCTTGGAAACAGCGGCTCGGAAACAAACAACAGTTCGGAAACTTCCGCTCACAAACAACGGCCCCGTCCCCCCCCCCCCCACCCGCGTCCCTTGCTACCGTCCCTACCCCCCAAGCCGCTGCCTCACCCCCACCACCCCACCCTTGCCCCTTCCCCCCCTCCCCCCCAACCCACCTTCCAGCTAAGTCCGTATTGAACCCTTGTTGCGGCCTGATGAATCCATTATTAAGCCCTTACTAAGGCCTTCTTAAGCTCTTATTAAAGCTTTACTACGCCCTTGTTACAGCCTTGTTAAGCCCTTATTAGGGCCTTATTAAGCTTTTATTAAATAAAGCCCGGAGGGAAACTCCCACTCGGAAACACCGGTTTGGAAAGTTCCGCTCGGAGACAACGGCTTGGAAACTCCCGCTCGGAAATAACCCTCCGGAAAGTTCCGCTCGGAAACAACGGCTTGGAAACTTTCGCTCGGAAACAACAGTCCGGAAACTTCGGCTCGGAAACCACGGCTCGGAAAATTCCGCTCGGAAACAACGGTTCGGAAATTTGCGCTCGGAAACAACGGCCCTGCCCCGCTTCCTGTGCTACCGTTCCGACCTCCCCCTCCCCCCTCCCCCTCCCCTCCCTCCATTCCCGCCCCAACCCGACCTCTTTCCCGCCGAAGCCCTGTTAAGCCCTTATGACAGCCTTATTAAGCTCTTATTAAGGCATTGTTAAGCCCTTACTGAGGCCTTATTAAGCTTTTTTTAAGGCTTTGTTTGGCCATCGTTCAAGCCTTATTAAGCCCTTATTAAGCCCTTGTTAAGCTCTTGTAAAAGCCCTGAGGGAAACTCTCGCTCGGAAACAACGGTTTGGAAACTTCCGCTCGGAAACACCGGCTGGGAAACTTTCGCTCGGAAACAACCGTCCGGACATTTCCGCTCGGAAACAGCGGCTCGGAAACCTCCGCTCGGAAACAACGGTTCGGAAACTTCCGCTCTGCTACCGTCCCCACCCCGCTCCAAATTTGACAATCTGGGGGCCGGGGGGGGAGGGCCGAATTTGACAATCTGGGGGGGCCGGGGGGCGGGAGGCCTCGAATTGTGACGGGGACGCGTTTTGACAATCTGCCGTGATCTGGGGGGCCGGAGCCTCCCTCCCGGCCGCCCACATTGTCAAATTCGGCCCTTCCCCGGCCCCCAGATTGTCAAATTTGAAGCCCTCCAGCCCCCCAGATCACGGCAGATTGTCAAAACGCGTCGCGTCACAATTCGGAGCCTCCCGTCGCCGGCCCCCACTCCGGCCCCCCAGAAGGGCAGATTGTCAAAACGCGTCCCCGTCACAATTCGCGGCCTCCCGCCCCCCCCCCCCCCCCCCCAGATTGTCAAATTCGGCCCTCCCCCGTCCCCCAGATTGTCAAATATGAAGCCCTCCGGCCCACCAGATCACGGCAGATTGTCAAAACGCGTCCGCGACACAATTCGGGGCCTCCCGCTCCCGGCCCCCCAGATCGTCAAATTGGGTCCCTCCCCGGCCCCCAGATTGTCAAATTTGGGGCCCGGATCACGGCAAATTGTCAAAACGCGTCCGCGCCACAATTCGTGGCCTCCCGCTCCCCGCCCCCCCAGATTGTCCCACCCCCCGCCCCCAGATTGTCAAATTTGGGGCTTTCCGGCCCACCAGATCACGGCAGATTGTTCTTCGGGGCCTCCCGCCCCCCCCGGCCCCCCCCACATTGTCAAATTCGGCCCCCCCTCCCACCCCCCCAGATTGTCAAATTTGAGGACCTCGGCCCACCAGATCACAGCGTCACGCGTCCGTCACAATTCGGGGCCTCCCGCTCCCCGACCCCCCAGATGGTCCCCAGATCAACGCATCCCCGTCACAATTCGAGGCCTCCCGCCCCCGCCCACCCCAGATTGTCAAATTCGGCCGCCCCCCCCTCGGCCCCCCAGATTGTCAAATTTGAGGCCCTCCGGCAAATCACGGCAGCTTGTCAAAACGCGTCCGAGTCACAATTCGGGGCCTCCCGCTCCCCGGCCCCCCATTTTGTCGCCCCCCCCCAGATTGTCAAATTTGGGGCCCTCCGTTGTCAAATTTGATGACCTCCGGCCCACCAGATCACAGCAGATTGTCAAAACGCGTCCGCGTCACAATTCGGGGCCTCCCGCTCCCCGGCCCCCCAGATGGTCGCCCCCCCCCCCCGAATTTAGGGCCCTCCGCCCCCCAGATCACGGCAGATTGTCAAAACGCGTCCCCGTCACAATTCGAGGCCTCCCTCCCCCGCCCCCCCCAGATTGTCAAATTCGGCCCTCCCCCCGGGCCCCCAGATTGTCAAATTTGAAGCGCTCCGGCCCACCAGATCACGGCAGATTGTAAAAACGCGTCCGCGTCACAATTCGGGGCCTCCCGCTCCCCGGCCCCCCAGATTATCGCCCCCCCCCCCTGCCCGGCCCCAGATTGTCAAATTTCGGGCCCTATTGTCAAAACGCGTCCGCGTCACAATTCGGCGCCTCCCGCTCCCCGGCCCCTCAGATTGTCGCCCCCCCCCCCAAAATTTAGGGCCCTCCGCTTCCCAGATCACGGCAGATTGTCAAAACGCGTCCCCGTCACAATTCGAGGCCTCCCGCCCCCGCCCCCCCAGTGTCAAATTCGGCCCTCCCCCGCCCCCCCCCCCCAGATTGTCAAATATGAAGCCTCCGGCCCACAAGATCACGGCAGATTGTCAAAACGCGTCCGCGTCACAATTCGGGGCCTCCCGCTCCCGGCCCCCCAGATTGTCAAATTCGGCCCTTCCCCGGCCCCAGATTGTCAAATTTGGGGCCCTCCGGCCCCCCAGATCACGGCAGATTGTCAAAACGCGTCCCTGTCACAATTCGAGGCCTCCCGCCCCCCGGCCCCCCGGATTGTCAAATTCGGCCCTCCCTCGACCCCCCAGATTGTCAAATTTGAGGCCCTCCGGCCCACCAAATCACGGCAACTTGTCAAAACGCGTCCGCGTCACAATTCGGGGCCTCCCGCTCCCCGCCCCCCCCTTCAGATTGTCGCCCCCCCCCAAATTTAGGGGCACTCCGCCCCCCAGATCACGGCAGATTGTCAAAACACGTCCCCGTCACAATTCGAGGCCTCCCGCCCCCGGCCCCCCAGATTGTCAAATTCGGGCCTCTTCTGGCCCCCCAGTTTGTCAAATTTGAGGCCCTCCGGCCCACCAGATCACGGCAGATTGTCAAAACGCGTCCGCGTCAGAATTCGGGGCCTCCCGCTCCCCGCCCCCCCCTTCAGATTGTCGCCCCCCCCCCCCCGGCCCCCAGATTGTCAAATTTGGAGCGGGGTGGGGACGGTAGCAGAGCGGAAGTTTCCGAACCGTTGTTTCCGAGCGGAGGTTTCCGAGCCGCTGTTTCCGAGCGGAAATGTCCGGACGGTTGTTTCCGAGCGAAAGTTTCCCAGCCGGTGTTTCCGAGCGGAAGTTTCCAAACCGTTGTTTCCGAGCGAGAGTTTCCCTCAGGGCTTTTATAAGAGCTTAACAAGGGCTTAATAAGGGCTTAATAAGGCTTGAATAAGGGCTTAACAATGCCTTAATAAGAGCTTAATAAGGCTGTCATAAGGGCTTAATAGGGCTTCGGCGGGAAAGAGGTCGGGTTGGGGCGGGAATGGAGGGAGGGGAGGGGGAGGGGGGAGGGGGAGGTCGGAACGGTAGCAGAGGAAGCGGGGCGGGGCCGTTGTTTCCGAGCGCAAGTTTCCGAACCGTTGTTTCCGAGCGGAATTTTCCGAGCCGTGGTTTCCGAGCCGAAGTTTCCGGACTGCTGTTTCCGAGCGAAAGTTTCCAAGCCGTTGTTTCCGAGCGGAACTTTCCGGACGGTTATTTCCGAGCGGGAGTTTCCAAGCCGTTGTCTCCGAGCGGAACTTTCCAAACCGGTGTTTCCGAGCGGGAGTTTCCCCCCGGGCTTTATTTAATAAAAGCTTAATAAGGCCCTAATAAGGGCTTAACAAGGCTGTAACAAGGGCGTAGTAAAGCTTTAATAAGAGCTTAAGAAGGCCTTAGTAAGGGCTTAATAATGGCTTCATCAGGCCGCAACAAGGGTTCAATACGGACTTAGCTGGAAGGTGGGTTGGGGGGGAGGGGGGGAAGGGGCAAGGGTGGGGTGGTGGGGGTGAGGCAGCGGCTTGGGGGGTAGGGACGGTAGCAAGGGAGGCGGGTGGGGGGGGGGGGGGGGCGGGGCCGTTGTTTGTGAGCGGAAGTTTCCGAACTGTTGTTTGTTTCCGAGCCGCTGTTTCCAAGCGGAAGTTTCCGGACGGTTGTTTCCGAGCGGAAGTTTCCGAGCCGTCGTTTCCGAGCAGAAGTTTCCAAACCCTTGTTTCCGAGCGGGAGTTTCCCTCCGGGCTTTTATAAGAGCTTAATAAGGGCTGAATAAGGGCTGAAAAAGGCTTGAACAAGGGCTTAATAAAGCCTTAAAAAGAGATTAGTAAGGCCTTATTAAGGGCTTAATAATGCCTTAAGAAAAGCTTAATAAGGCTGTCATAAAAGCTTAATAGAGCCTTAACAAGGGGCTCGGGCTTCGGGGCTCGGGGCTGGGGGCTCGGGGTTCGGCGCGCCGTTGTTTCTGAGCCAAAGTTTCCGGACGGTTGTTTCCGAGCGGAAGTTTCCAAGCCGCTGTTTCCGAGCGGAAGTTTCCGGGCGGCTGTTTCCGAGCGAAGTTTCCGAGCCGTTGTTTCCGAGCGGAAGTTTCCAAACCGTTGTTTCCGAGCGGGAGTTTCCCTCCGGGCTTTAATAAGGGGCTTGAGAGCAGAAGTTTCCAAACCGTTGTTTCCGAGCGGGAGTTTCCCTCCGGGCTTTAATAAGGGGCTTGAAGGGGCTCGGGCTCGGGCTTCGGGGCTCGGGGCCGGGGGCTCGGGGTTCGGCGAGCCGTTGTTTCTGAGCCGAAGTTTCCGGACGGTTGTTTCCGAGCGGAAGTTTCCAAGCCGCTGTTTCCGAGCGGAAGTTTCCGGGCGGTTGTTTCCGAGCGGAAGTTTCCGAGCCGTTGTTTCCGAGCGGAAGTTTCCAAACCGTTGTTTCCGAGCGGAAGTTTCCGAGCCGTTGTTTCCGAGCGGAAGTTTCCAAACCGTTGTTTCCGAGCGGGAGTTTCCCTCCGGGCTTTAATAAGGGGCATGACGCCTTAAGCCCTAAACGCACAAAACTTGATCCAGTTTTTCGCGTTTGGGGCTTAAGCCGTCATGCCTTTAAAGGTGAGTTAGCTTCGCGTGATCTGTTCAGGGCGCCTTTACGCGCAGTCTCAACAGACTGCGCTGGCGAACCCTAAACCCTAAACCCTAAATTTTAGACGGCCAGAGGCCGAAGATGCGCCAGCGCAGGTTCTGGTTTGATGCCCAGCAGGTACGCAGGATTTAAGGCAAGCAACCGTAAGGTGACCCCCGCGAGGGTTTAAGTGAATTGAAGGGTTCAACCCCCCGCGCGGGTTTAAGTAAATTGAACTGACCCAAGCAACCGTGCCCCGGCCCCGGGCAACAAACCCCAGCAAACCCTCAACAATAAGTTAGTCTAGCCCGAACCAACAGAGAGCAATCGCGGAGCAGACAACGGGGCAGACGACGAGTTTGAAGGCTTATGCAACGGCCCACTAAAAGCAGTGAAACCACAAGCACCCCCAAACCCCGGCAATCCCTCAACACTAACAAAGCTTCAATTTAACCTAGCCCGAACCAACAGAGAACAATCGCGGAGCAGACGACAACTTTTAAGACTTAAGCAACGGCCCCCTTAAAGCAGTGAAACCACAAGAACCACCAAGACCCGGCAATCTCTTAGCACTCACAGGGCTTTAAACCTAACTTAACCCGAACAAACAGAAAACAATCGAGAGGCAGACGCAAAACTTTAGGACCTAAGGACCAGCCCCCCTAAAGCAGAGCAAGCCTTCGTGGGAGATGCTCGGGGCGCCTGTGAGCGCAGTCCACATGGACCCCCTTAAGGCAGAGAAAGCCTTCGGGTGAGATGCTCGCACTCGGACCCCTCCGCCTCCGAGCCCCAACCCACCTCGCACCCCTGAAACTTCGCGAGGGGGGACCCGGCCGCGCCAGAAAAGTTTGAAAGGTTTCCCGACCCAACCCGAAAAAAGTGCCGGAAAGCCGGGTCGGGGCTGGGTGGAAAAAAGCAAAAAACTTTTTCCGGCAAACTTTAGGGATTAGGGCTACCCCCCTAAGGAAAAAAAGCTAGACAGAGCTTGAAAGCGGAATTGGTCGGGGCGCCCTCGCAGTCCAAAAACTGCGCTGGCGAACCCTAACCCTAACCCTAAACCCTAAAACCCTAAATCCTAAACCCGAAAACCCTAAACCCTAAGCCTAAACCCGAAACCCCTAAACCCTAACCCTAAACCCGAAAACCCTCAACCCCTTAACCCGAAAAGCCTTAGCGTCCGCAAGGGTTGGTTTCAGTAAATTGAAAGGGTTGCCCCCCCCACCCACGAGGGTTTAAGTAAGTTGAAAGGTTTAAGTATATTGAGAAGGTTAGCCCCCACGAGGTTTTAAGTAAATAAGATGACCCAAACAACCTACCCGCAACCCTAACCCCAAACCCCAAAAATGCGAGGGCGAACCCTAAACCCTGACGAACCTTACGTTCCAACCAACCCCAAGCCCTAACAAACAAACGCCCTAAAAGCACGCACTCACAAACCTGGCTGCCTCTGAGCCCCAAGCCACCTCCCAAAGCCGAAGGACCCTCAACACCCAAGCCTCGCGCACTCGGACCTCTCTGCCTCGCAGCCCCAACCCACCTGGAACCCCCGAGCCTCGCGAGGGGGGCCCCGGCCACGCAAAAGCAGCAGCGATGAGCCTGGGCAAAAAGAAAAGGGCAACTCCTAACAAACCCTGAACCCTACAGCCCTTTCAGAGCCTGCAAGAGGGTCCTCCACAGCCCCACAGAGGAGCTTTTGCTGCTCTCTCAGAGGCTCTAAGAGCCTCTCTCAGAGGCTCTGCTGCTCTCTCAGAGGCTCTAAGCGCGCCCTTAAGAGTTTAGAGTCTTAGTCTTGGCCACTGAGCCAAACTGGCTCAGAAATTGAAGGTTCCAAGACCATTAGTATTAGTAAGTATTAATGGCCCCAGCCCCAGCCCCAGCCCAAGCACCAGCCCCCCAGCCCCAGCCCCAGCCTCAGCCCTGCCCTGCCCTGCCCCGGCCCCGCGCCCTGGCTGTGGGAAGGTACCCCGGCCCCGGACCCTGGCTGTGGGAAGATGCCCCGGCCCCGGGCAACAAACCCCAGCAAACCCTCAACAATAAGAAAGCCTCAATTTAGTCTAGCCCGAACCAACAGAGAGCAATCACGGAGCAGACAACGGGGCAGACGACGAGCTTAAGAAGGCTTATGCAACGGCCCACTAAAAGCAGTGAAACCACAAGCACCCCCAAACCCCGGCAATCCCTCAACACTAACAAAGCCTCAATTTAGTCTGGCCCCAACCAACAGAGAGCAATCGCGGAGCAGACGACAACTTTTAAGGCTTAAGCAACGGCCCCCTCAAAGCAATGAAACCACAAGAACCACCAAGACCCGGCAATCCTTTTACACTCACAGGGCTCTAAACCTAACTTAACCCGAACAAACAGAGCACAATCGCAGGGCACACGCAAAACTTTAGGACCTAAGGACCAGCACCCCTAAAGCAGAGCAAGCCTTCGTGGGAGATGCTCGGGGCGCCTGTGAGCGCAGTCCACATGGACCCCCTTAAGGCAGAGAAAGCCTTCGGGTGAGATGCTCGCACTCGGAACCCTCCGCCTCCGAGCCCCAACCCACCTCGCACCCCTGAAACTTCGCGAGGGGGGACCCGGCCGCGCCAGAAAAAGTTCAAAGGTTTCGATCCCCAACCCGGAAAAAGTGCCGGAAAAACATGATTGTCAAAAACCGCCGTTTTTACCAAACCCCAGCAAACCCATAACAATCAGAAAGACTCAATTTAGTCTAGCCCGAACCAACAGAGAGCAATCGCAGTGCAGACAACGATTTTAAGGCTTAAGAACCAGCCCCTATAAAAGAAAGGGATGCAGCTGCTGGCTTCGCGTCGGGCCCTGGCTGTGGGAAGGTGCCCCGCCCCGGCCCTGGCTGGGGGAAGCCCGGCCCCGGGCCCTGGTTGTGGGAAGGTGCCCCACCCCCGGGCCCTGGCTGTGGGAAGGTGCCCCGGCCCCGGGCACCAAACCCCAGCAAACCCTCAACAATAAGAAAGCCTCAATCTAGTCTAGCCCGAACCAACAGAGAGCAATCGCGGAGCAGACAACGGGGCAGACGACGAGTTTGAAGGCTTATGCAACGGCCCACTAAAAGCAGTGAAACCACAAGCACCCCCAAACCCCGGCAATCCCTCAACACTAACAAAGCCTCAATTTAGTCTAGCCCGAACCAACAGAGAACAATCGCGGAGCAGACGACAACTTTTAAGGCTTAAGCAACGGCCCCCTCAAAGCAGTGAAACCACAAGAACCACCAAGACCCGGCAATCCTTTTACACTCACAGGGCTCTAAACCTAACTTAACCCGAACAAACAGAGCACAATCGCAGGGCACACGCAAAACTTTAGGACCTAAGGACCAGCCCCCCTAAAGCAGAGCAAGCCTTCGTGGGAGATGCTCGGGGCGCCTGTGAGCGCAGTCCACATGGACCCCCTTAAGGCAGAGAAAGCCTTCGGGTGAGATGCTCGCACTCGGACCCCTCCGCCTCCGAGCCCCAACCCACCTCGCACCCCTGAAACTTCGCGAGGGGGGACCCGGCCGCGCCAGAAAAAAGTTCAAAGGTTTCGATCCCCAACCCGGAAAAAGTGCCGAAAAACACGATTGTCAGAAACGGGCTTTTTTACCAAACCCCAGCAAACCCTTAACATTAAAAAAGACTAAATTTAGTCTAGCCCGAACCAACAGAGAGCAATCGCGGAGCAAACAACGAGTTTTAAAGCTTAAGCGTCAGCCCCCTTAAAAGAAAGGGATGCAGCTGCTGGCTTCGCGTGAGATGCTTGGGGCGCCTTTCTGCGCAGTCTCAAAAAACTGCGCTGGCGAACCCTAAACCCTAAACCCTAAACTGAAGGCCGACCCCCCACCGCAGCGAATGGGGTCGGCCGCAGCAGGCGGACCGGAAGGCGCCTGCCGGACCGTAGGCGATGGCTGAAAAGCGAGCCGTAGGTCCTGGACCTCAGGTCCACGCGGCTCCAGTGAATAGGCCGCTACTGTCAGCCTATAAAGTAATAACCCTAAACCTTGGTGCAAACGGCCGGGGACGCCTGGAATCCTCCTTTCCGGGCCCCGGTAAACCTTGGTGCAAATGGCCGGGGACGCCTGGAATCCTCCTTGCTGCCTTTGAAGAGCCTTAAATTAAAGACCCGGGGACGGTTCCGAGCCCTGGACCGAGGAGCCCCAGGGCAGAGTTTAGTGGAGCCACACGAAAAGAAAGAGGGGGACCTCGACTTGGGCACCTGGCCCTAATTAAAATGCACATTTTATATAAAGAATTTAACAAGGCAAAATCAGCAGCGATTTTCCAAATTTTTGGAGGGCAGGGAAGAGTTTAGTGGAGCCACACGAAAAGAACGGCCCTGTTTTGCTGCAGAATGTGGCCTTGACCGCTTTGGGCAAAACATGGACACCGGATGGTTTAGTGGCGGCACACATAAAGAACGGCCCTGTTTTGCTGCAGAATGTGGCCCCGACCCCTTTGGGCACACACGAGCACTCGAGGGTCCATTTTTCGATCCTAAGCTCAGGGACGGTTCCGAGCCCTGGACCGAGGAGTCCCAGGGCGGAGTTTAGTGGAGCCACACGAAAAGAAAGAGGGGGACCTCGACTTGGGCACTTGGCCCTCATTAAAATGCACATTTTATATAAAGAACTTAACAAGGCAAAATCAGCAGCAATTTTCCAGATTTCTGGGCCCCGGTAAACGTTGGTGCAAATGGGCGGGGACCCCTGGATTCCTCCTTGCTGCCTTTAAAGAACCTTAAAATTAAGGACCCGGAGCCGAAAATTAAGAACCCGGAGCGTAAAATTAAGGCCAGACCTAAAATCAAGGACCCGGAGCCTAAAATTAAGGGCCCGTAATTAAGGGCCAAGCTAGAATTAAGGCACCGGAGCTTAAAATAAGGACCGGACCTAAAATTAAGGACCCGGAGCTTAAACTTAAAGGCCCGGAGCTTAAAATTAACCGGACCTAATTAAAATTAAGGACCCGGAGCCTAGCGCAGGCCCCCACAAAGCCTGCAGAAGGTCCTCCCCCGTAAACCCTGCAGAGGCCCCAGAGGCCACAAGCCCACCGAAGCCACCCAGAAGGCCCTTTGGGTCACTTTGGGGCCTGGAGATTGTCACTCTGGGGCCTGGAGATTGTCACTTGGGGGCCTGGAGATTGTCACTTTGCGCCTGGAGTTTTTCACTTTGGTGTTGTGGAAAAGTTGGCCTGGTCTGGTTGAAGTTTTTGCAGGTTTTGCGAGGTTCTTAAAGGCTCAGAATGGTTTTTAAAAGTTTTATCTGGTTTTTGTAGCTGTTTCAATAGGTTTTAAGTAGTTTTGAAGGTGGGCAAAAAGGTGTCCAGAAGGTCTCCAGAAGGCCCCCACAAAGCCTGCAGAAGGTCCTCCCCCGTAAACCCTGCAAAGGCCCCAGAGGCCACAAGCCCACCGAAGCCACCCAGAAGGCCCTTTGGGTCACTTTGGGGCCTGGAGATTGTCACTTTGGGGCCTGGAGATTGTCACTTTGGGGCCTGGAGATTGTCACTTTGCGCCTGGAGATTGTCACTTTGGCGTTGTGGAAAAGTTGTTTGTTGTTGTTGCTTCCAAACCATATAAGCCCCCCTTGCTAGGGGGGGTTGGGGGGGTAGACAACCCTAAACCCGTTCAAGGTTTGAAATTAGGGTGGGAGGGCGGGCATTGCAGCTCATGCGCCGACCCCAACCACTTCATGGAGGGGTCGACAGCGCACTCGCAGCGAAAACCCTAAACCCTAAACCCTAAACCCTAAACCCTAAACCCTAAACCCTAAACCCTAAACTGAAGGCCGACCCCCCACCGCAGCGAATGGGGTCGGCCGCAGCAGGCGGACCGGAAGGCGCCTGCCGGACCGTAGGCGATGGCTGAAAAGCGAGCCGTAGGTCCTGGACCTCAGGTCCACGCGGCTCCAGTGAATAGGCCGCTACTGTCAGCCTATAAAGTAATAACCCTAAACCTTGGTGCAAACGGCCGGGCGGCCCTGGATTCCTCCTTTCTGGGGCCCCGGTAAACCTTGGTGCAAATGGTCGGGCGGCCCTGGATTCCTCCTTGCTGCCTTTGAAGAGCCTTAAATTAAAGACCCAGGGACGGTTCCGAGCCCTGGACCGAGGAGCCCCAGGGCACAGTTTAGTGGAGCCACACGAAAAGAAAGAGGGGGACCTCGACTTGGGCACCTGGCCCTAATTAAAATGCACATTTTATATAAAGAATTTAACAAGGCAAAATCAGCAGCGATTTTCCAGATTTTTGGAGGGCAGGGAAGAGTTTAGTGGAGCCACACGAAAAGAACGGCCCTGTTTTGCTGCAGAATGTGGCCTTGACCGCTTTGGGCCCACATGGACACCGGATGGTTTAGTGGCGGCACACATAAAGAACGGCCCTGTTTTGCTGCAGAATGTGGCCCCGACCCCTTTGGGCACACACGAGCACTCGAGGGTCCATTTTTCGATCCTAAGCTCAGGGACGGTTCCGAGCCCTGGACCGAGGAGCCCCAGGGCAGAGTTTAGTGGAGCCACACGAAAAGAAAGAGGGGGACCTCGACTTGGGCACCTGGCCCTAATTAAAATGCACATTTTATATAAAGAATTTAACAAGGCAAAATCAGCAGCGATTTTCCAGATTTTTGGAGGGCAAGGAAGAGTTTAGTGGAGCCACACGAAAAGAACGGCCCTGTTTTGCTGCAGAATGTGGCCTTGACCGCTTTGGGCACACATGGACACTGGATGGTTTAGTGGCAGCATACGAAAAGAACGGCCCTGTTTTGCTGCAGAATGTGGCCCCGACCCCTTTAGGCACACACGAGCACTGGAGGGTCCATTTTTCGATCCTAAGCTCAGGGACGGTTCCGAGCCCTGGACCGAGGAGTCCCAGGGCGGAGTTTAGTGGAGCCACACGAAAAGAAAGAGGGGGACCTCGACTTGGGCACTTGGCCCTCATTAAAATGCACATTTTATATAAAGAACTTAACAAGGCAAAATCAGCAGCAATTTTCCAGATTTCTGGGCCCCGGTAAACGTTGGTGCAAATGGGCGGGGACCCCTGGATTCCTCCTTGCTGCCTTTAAAGAACCTTAAAATTAAGGACCCGGAGCCGAAAATTAAGAACCCGGAGCGTAAAATTAAGGCCAAACCTAAAATCAAGGACCCGGAGCCTAAAATTAAGGGCCCGTAATTAAGGGCCAAGCTAGAATTAAGGCACCGGAGCTTAAAATAAGGACCGGACCTAAAATTAAGGACCCGGAGCTTAAACTTAAAGGCCCGGAGCTTAAAATTAACCGGACCTAATTAAAATTAAGGACCCAGAGCCTAGCGCAGGCCCCCACAAAGCCTGCAGAAGGTCCTCCCCCGTAAACCCTGCAGAGGCCCCAGAGGCCACAAGCCCACCGAAGCCACCCAGAAGGCCCTTTGGGTCACTTTGGGGCCTGGAGATTGTCACTCTGGGGCCTGGAGATTGTCACTTGGGGGCCTGGAGATTGTCACTTTGCGCCTGGAGTTTTTCACTTTGGTGTTGTGGAAAAGTTGGCCTGGTCTGGTTGAGGTTTTTGCAGGTTTTGCGAGGTTCTTAAAGGCTCAGAATGGTTTTTTAAAGTTTTATCTGGTTTTTGTAGCTGTTTCAATAGGTTTTAAGTAGTTTTGAAGGTGGGCAAAAAGGTGTCCAGAAGGTCTCCAGAAGGCCCCCACAAAGCCTGCAGAAGGTCCTCCCCCGTAAACCCTGCAAAGGCCCCAGAGGCCACAAGCCCACCGAAGCCACCCAGAAGGCCCTTTGGGTCACTTTGGGGCCTGGAGATTGTCACTCTGGGGCCTGGAGATTGTCACTTTGGGGCCTGGAGATTGTCACTTTGGGGCCTGGAGATTGTCACTTTGCGCCTGGAGATTGTCACTTTGGCGTTGTGGAAAAGTTGTTTGTTGTTGTTGCTTCCAAACCATATAAGCCCCCCTTGCTAGGGGGGGTTGGGGGGGTAGACAACCCTAAACCCGTTCAAGGTTTGAAATTAGGGTGGGAGGGCGGGCATTGCAGCTCATGCGCCGACCCCAACCACTTCATGGAGGGGTCGACAGCGCACTCGCAGCGAAAAACCCTAAACCCTAAACCCCTAAACCCTAAACCCTACCAGTAAGTGCGTGTGTCTACTTTTTTTCATTCCGAGGAAAATATCTAGAATTTTTTAATTTGGTTTACTTTCTCCGCTGGATTACTTTTTTGTGTTCGAGGGTTTGGTTTACTTTTCCCGCTGGGGCGTTTTATGCTTCGTGTCTGTGAGGGTGCATTTCAGATTCCAGGGTCATTCCGGCTGGGTTTGATTGAGTTTATGTATGTATATATATATATGCATAAATTAGGGGCCATAATCGCTGAGGTGGCTGCGCAATCCGCCGCATTGTCTCAGCTTCGGCTGCAAGAAGAGAGGTGAACCCAAACCCTTAAAATATACTAAAGATCAGCCATTCTAGCCCTATGAATGAGTTTAAAGTTATATATTTATAGCTTTGTCTGAGGCTGTAACAGCGGTTCTGAACCCTATAGAAGCCCGATATAGCCCTTTCTGAGCCTGTAACAGCCGTTCGGAAGACTATGGAAGCCCTGAAATATTGAAACCTGTACAAACCCCTTAGAAGATCTTCTATGTATAGACCTTAATATATAAAAAAAAAAGCCTGAATATACAGGGGGTCCGTTCCCCCTGTATATGGCTCCAAATATATTTAGTCTCCTATATAGAGCTCTCATAAACTGGACAGACTTACATAGCAAAGCCGCACCGAAGCCTAATTAGTCGTCGGCATGCTGGTCATGGCCGAGAGAATTCAGAATTCAGACGTTTGGAGGTGCGCCCTCCCCCATGCTTGCTGTGGTGCAGTCAGTCCTTGTGGCGCTTGATTTGCTAAATGGGTTGCTGCCTTGGTTGACAAACTCCAGTTTGCAGCTGTTCTCCTCACAGCTGGCATGCTCAGGTACAAGTTGCAGCAGCATGTATAGACAAGCAGTTAGCTAGTTTCGAGCAATGCGGTGACAATTCGAGTTTCGGAGTGCTGAGTTGAGGGATGTGGTGCTAGTTCGACTTTGCAGTGTCATAGTGCAGTGCTCCTTTGAAGGACCATGGCTAAATTCGCTTCCCTGGAAAACCTCCATACCGCATGGCTGCGGGACAGGGAGATCGCTCAACGGCTGGATGCCGGAGGGCGTTTGGTTCGGTCCTATTATGGGCTCTTTGTCAGTGCTTCTGAATTGCATTGTGTGCATAACAAAGCCTTGCTGACTCCATACATGATTCGGCAACGCCGAGAGAAAACCCTTGACATTCCAGATGTTGAGTCGTTGAAATCAGAGTTGAAGGCTTTGTATCAGGCCCGGCTTGCACAGAAGGAGAAGCATGGGAAGAAACAGCCAAAGGCTGTGCTTGAAGCCAGCATGGCTTTGGTTGAAGGAAATTGCCATCTTGATGCCAAGACCATGAAACGCCTTCTGTCTTATGCTCGGGCTCGGTTCTTGAAGCAGGGTGCAAAGGTTAAAGAGACTTTCCTGCAATACTGTTTCGAGTGTAGTGTTGAGCTATATGCTGCTGGATCATCGTTGCTGTTTTTGATGCCCAGAATCCGGACTTCGCCATTCTGCTGAGCTACTGGGGCGATGAAGATTCTTGCCTGCAACACCATGGTTGAAGGAGTGCATTGTCAATGTCCTTGCAGTGTAGGCAGCATGCAGTTCATGAACAAATATCATGTAAGGACAAGTATCCAAAGGGCGGAAAGTGCACCCGTTGGAGTTGCAAAGAGGTTGAAGCTCGGGCTGAGGAGGACGAAGCCGCAGGCCTTCATGATGCAATGCAAGAGGGTTATGAAGGAGAGGAGGAGGAGGATTGGGAAAATGATGAGGTGGTTGAGCCTCCATGTGTGGAGGAAAGCCATGCAGAGAAGCCACCCAGCAAGCCCGTGCAAAGCGATGGAGAGAAGCCCCCCAGCGAGCCCATGCAAAGCAATGCAGAGAAGCCCCCCAGCGAGCCCGTGCAAAGCCATGCAGAGAAGCCGCCCAGCAAGCCCATGCAAAGCCATGAGAAGCCTGGTGTCATTCATACTGACAGTTCGAGGTCCATTGGTAGTTTGGCAAGCAGTGCATCGCTGGCGACGACGGTTCTAGAGACTCCAGATCCCAAGCACAAGTGCTTTTCAGAAGCAGGTAATGGGCAGATCACGCCATCCCCTCCCTCGTTGCCTGTGCTCGTCAAGGAGGTGTTGCTGGTGGTAGACTCACCTAAAAAGGTCATTAAGCAGGAGCCCGTGGACAAGACCCTGGCTGATGTTTTGGCTGAGACGGATGCCTTTGACCGAGAGGCAGCTTTGCGGGAGTTGGCGAAGCTTGAAGCAGAGCTGTTTCTGAGCTCATACTATGTCATGTTTGTGGATTCGTAGCCATGAGGTGCATGTGTTGACATGTATTTTGAACTTTATGGTTTGTCTTCGACTCATTACACAGCCAAGTTTACACTTGGAGACTTCGCGCGGGAAGCCGGATCCGAGCCAGATTTCCCGAACCTTGGATCTTGATGGGTGTTCTCGAAAGAAAGCTCATTTGGGTTCAGCTGATGTGAGAGCATGATGACAGTCTGATTTGTGTTAATTTGAGGACGTGAGCTCGCCTGGTCCAATGACAATGATGAGACGCAGGTGGCTACCGAGAGCCAGATCACGGAAGCAATGGCACAGGCTGCAAAGGACAAGACTCCTGAAAGGGTCCCGAGTGAGACTAGTCCAGCAACCAAGCGGGTCAGCCAGCTTTGTTAATCATCATGTGCAATACAAGGTCATTCAAAAGATTTGTAATCAAACAAGTCATTATTTTAGTGGGGGCTAACACTGGGACCATACAACACTATATACAGAATACATACAAGGTTATGCTCGCATGGGGTATATTATGGTTTTAACTTTATATACATGCATTATATATACATGGCTTGGATGTTTTCTTACAAAGCCTGCTAGGGCTCCTTGGGACTACTGGTATAGCTGTTGTATACGTGTGTAGACTAGTTGTTGTATAAGTGCACGTGAAAAAAAGTGGTGTAGTGTGGTGCTTACTAGAATGAAAAAAATTCATCATGTGTTGGACACGATGCTAGACATACCCAGGATGATATGGAGAAGGAGCCGGAGCTTGCAAGGGCCAAGGCGGTTGAATCTCTTGTGCCAGTTGTGCCTGATCCACCTGCCAAATGGCTGAATGTAGAACCATGTCATGTTACTGTGTTTCCTTGTGTTGACTGTGAATGCTGTGCTGTTTCTGAGCATCTCAGGTTGTGACTCGGGAGGACCAACTTTTAGCTCGGCAGCAGAGAAAAGCTGAGGCCGAGGCCAAGAAGCTGCAGCAGAAGAAAGATAAAGAAGAGAAGGAGCTGAAGAAGAAAGAGAAAGAAAATAATGCTCACAATGAAGAGATTGCAGATAAGAAGACTCGGAGGACAGCTGCTAAGAGCAAGGCCAAAAAACAGGCCGCTGAACCAAAGGAGCCTCCTGTGGCTGGGGATGAATGTGAGCAGGGAGCTGAGGGTGAGGAGCCCACGCCATCGGCCCCAGCCTGTGGTGGTGGAAGGGCCCGAGGTGGTGGCAGGGGTCGGGGCGGTAGGGGTCGGGGCGGCCGGGGCCAGAAGAGGGCAGCAAATCAAGAGCAGATCAACCCGACCCCTGTGAAGCGAGTCCGTGGAAAGCAAGCAGGCAAGGGAGCAGCAGGTGTTGCTGTGCCTGAGGAGGGGGATGCACAGCCTGCAAGGGCAGGCAAGAAGAACAAAGCTCCGGATGTGTGCGATGAGGAGCAGGCTGCAGGGCGACGCAAAAGGAGGAAGAGTGGCCTTGCCGAGACCCTCGAGCAAGGGAAGGCTTTGGCAAGGAGCAAGGCAGAGGCGCTAGCGCAGGGCGTTTCCCCAGAAGAGGAGGCATCTAGACCCAGATATGTTGTGGTTTTCGTTGTGTGTGCAGAGAGGATGAGAGATTCATTGCATGATGGATGTTGTGGTTCAATCAAGATATGTGTGCTCATATGTTGCCAAGGAAAAGACCCGTTGCAAGGGTCTCATCTTGAAGACCAATGGCACCCTGAACAATTACACTTTGATGGTTTATTGGTCACGGCCTGGTGTTGGCATCAAGAAGAATGCTGACTCGAAGCAGGCTGTTCAGTTCTATAGATTATATAATGTCAGGATGTGATTTTCGTTGTTTACTACGTCGTTTGTCTGGATTTGCCACGTGGTGCAGGTTTTCTACCTCGGGACGAAGGGTGTATCCGTGACCCATCTGGTGAATGCTGCAGTGGCATGTGTGCCCCAGCTGTTTCATGCTTGAGAGTTCAGTGGCTGGCAATTGAGTTGGGTACAGAGAGAGAGAGAGAGAGAGAGAGAGAGAGAGACAGAGAGAGAAAGAGAGAGAGAGAGAGAGATGATAAATGCAGATCGAGCGATTAACCACGCACTTACCAAGGCAAAGGTGCTGGATGAGCATGGCCATGAGGATGATAATCAATATGTGGCCCAGTTTCTTTATGCAAAAAAGCAAGAGATGAAGGACCTGGCCACGAAGTGGGAGCTTCCCAAATGTGGCAAAGCCACATCCTGAATTTTGGTGTTTCGGTGTGTGCCGGGGCCAGCGAACTGGCTTGCTCATAATGGATGTGCCTAGGCTGTTTGCATGGGATTCATGTGCATAGTCTGCGGTGTGAAGATTACCCCAATGTTGTGATTCAGTGCAGCTGGTGAATGTCGTTACAAACACATGTTTGCTGATTTATCATCACCTATGTAGCATTGGGTTGCTGGTGTGGCAATCTTCAGCTGCAGGGCGCATGAGTGGGAAGCAAGCTTGCAACACGTCTGTTGCTGATCGAGCCATTCGTTTTCATTACCTCACAAGCATAGCGACTTGCGAGATTGGATCGTTCCAAACACCGCTGCCGTGAAAATGAATCCGATCGAGTTCTTTGTGCCATTGTGCTGAAAGAGAGTCCAACTTGCGAGAAGCACTTCTGCCAGCATACGTGTGTCATTTGAACGTGTTGTGGACTGTTGGCGCAGGTCTCCCCGGTGATCGTGCTGAAGTCGCTGGATGAGGCTTGTGGATTTTACCCTGCAGGCCGGGCCCATGCAACGATTTAAGTCGATTCGGGTGTGTCCTGGATCTGTAGTGCAAGTCACTCAATTCGTGATGCCATCAGAGTGCTGATTTCCTTTAGGAGAAGCAAGTTTCAGTAGCACCACGTGTATTCTTGTTCAGAATGATTTGCATAACTATGCAGGTCGATGCCTGTGCCGAAGTCCCTCAAGGGCCGAGTGCTGGAATCTTCGATCGGGCACGCAGAGCCCAACATTCGAGCAGCCGACATGGTTTGGGTTACCCATTAACTGGTCGTTTGTGGTGTGTCCTTTGTGTCGCAAGGTTAACATTTGGGGGCGGGGGGGGGGGGCGTGGGGTAACATGGTTCAAGCTTCAGCATTTGCTTATGTGGATGTTTTTTTGATGTTGGGATCCGGTGTGGAATTCAGAAAACGTTCAATCAGGGTCTATGACACTTTACATACCCAGGCGCAAGAATATCTGCAAATATATGTATGTGCATGTGTGCTTTTAACAAAGAAGTTTTATGATTGTATATACGATGATGCATGCATGCATGTGTGGGTGTGGGTGTTTGCATATGTATCTACATAGGTATATGTGTGCAAGCATGTTCATATGTATGCTCAGTTATGCACATGTATGTAACATGCATGTACATGAATATACGTACACATGTGTATGTAGGTGTGTGCATATGCATGCATGCATGCATGTGTATTATGTATGTATATATAGGTATGTGTGCATGCATGTCTAAGCATACACACACATATATATATATATATGTGTGTATGTATACACACATAAACAGATATATTTGGTTTCTCAATGGGCCATTCCTGTTAAATACAGTCAAAGCTGTGCGATTGTGCTGCTGTGTTTCAACATCGCAGTTTATGATTCGAGCTTTGGGCAGTGTGGCTTCACTAGCTTGCTCTATAGGGCCTTAGTGGGTTCCTGGATTCGAGTTATATAGTTCTTTAGGGGGATATTTGCTTTGGAGAGGGGTCTGGGTTCTTATGTGATATATAGCGGAATATAGCCTAATTAAGCCTCTATATATGTGGTAAGCTAGAAGCTGGTTTAGTCCTTCATTTCCCGTCAATTGCGAATGGAAAAGCTATCCGTCTAATGGGGTTTATATACAGGGTTTTGGGTTCATATAGGGTTTATGTAGGATTTAGGGTTATATGTGTGTGTATATATATATATACATATATATATAGAGGGTTTAGGGCTTATATATATATATATGTATATATATAGAGGGCTTATGGGGTTAATTTAGGGTACTTAAGGGCCATGTGGAGCGAGAGCAAACTTCGTGTGCTCTTCCACCGACTGCAGCAGCTCCAGGCCCCGAAGGCCTGCGCAGTCGTGTTTCGTTGATTGCACAAGCTTGCCCTGCGATTCAGAGAAGAAATTAAATGTCCAGGTATTGTTCTTGGCCATTCTGCTATTGGTGTGGGCTGACAATGTTCCAATCCGCACAGATGAGACTCTGTTGGCAAGGAGCTTGTAGCTACCGAGAAAATGTCACAGGGATGCAAGAGGCTGCATGAATCAATCTCAGGTTCTGGATGCAAGCATGTGGCTACAAGGCCCGCAAGTTCGATATCACATATTGCACATCGTACAAGCACGAAAACTACATGGATCTTCTCACGCCTGCTGGAATGGCGTGCTCCACTCAGCTGCAGCTTGTGAGCTTGAAGCCAGGAAATAATTTCGCATGATGGTTCGTATCATGGGATTCTCACTTAGGCTAGCGATGGCTGGAGTCCTCTCGGCTGTGCAGAACAAATGTGTGGTCTGGCTGGGCCTTGTCTGTTCGTCCTTTACGAGAATGAACATGGGCTTCTCGAAGAGGTCTTACCTTGTGCCTTTGGGAAACACGACTCAGAAAAGTGTTGTTGAGTCGAATGTTCTCGCCTCCAGGAGAGGTTGGCAATATCAGTGCAGTCCATGTACGTAGTGACTATATAAGGTAAAAGCCAGAAAGTTGGAATATGATTATCCTAACCCTTCTATGGTAAATCATAGGGTATCCTACCATGAAACCATATTCCAACTTTCTGGAGTTCCCTGTAGTGTATAATATATATGATTACTTTATGGCACTCACGGGTGACCCAGCTGTCAGGACGTGCCTCCTGGTCATGATCGTCTTGGCCCTCAATGGTGTCTTCATCCTGGAACAGCCAGCGCTGAGCTGGTTCGAATGTTTCCCTCGGTTCAGGGATCTTTGCAAGAAGTGGAAGATTTGGAGGGTTTCCTGGTATATGTTGCACTATGGAGCTCCAACCCCGAAACGCCATTTCGCTTACTCGAACTCACCGTGCATTCGGCGCTTCAGTCGTGGCAAGCTACGAGGTTGGAAGAAGAAGGTCCGGCCAGGAGCTCCTAAGTCTGCTTATTACTACAAGGATGACAAGGGGAAGAAACGATACGTGGGGACGAAATTCCTGAAGGGGACAGGGTCAGGGGCTTAGCATCATACGTGCACGTGAATCTAGCTTGGGATATCCATACTGCAGACTTACATCGGTTTTCAAATGAACTGCTGCCAATCAAGGACCTATCCTGCGGCATTTGGTGCTCAAGTGGCTTCTCTCATCGAGGAGATGCAAGAGTCCAAAGCTTCTTTCGACCCCGAAGTTCCAGCCGAGGCCTTTTAGTCACTTGGGGTTTTGTAACCCTAGAGCATCCTTAAGTTTCAACTGGAAGCCTGAAGGCCCACAAGCCCCATAGCACCTCTAACAGTGCCGAGTGAATAAAACACATAATCAGACATACCTCATCAGCTGTATATACTTAAGGTATTACAGGGCTTATGGGGATGGTGAGCAGTAGGGTCGACACACTGAGTGGCTTCTGTCAGGACTACGTGTGTTGTTGTTAATGCGATCAGACTACGTCACCCATGGAAGTGTGCTTAGCTTGACTGGCTTTTGTATATGGTTCTATATACCCTCTTCTAGCATTTTGATGTCTCAGGCTTCAGAAGGATCCTAAACCCACTGATCATAGTCAAACAAAACTGCATGACTCTTATAAGCCCTGTACAACCCCTGGTATTCCCGAATCCGCTTAAATAAACAAATATGTATGTGAATAAACCATGCAAATATATCAAAATATACATATAAATACATCTATATATTTATATACTGGTATATATAATCTCATAAACCCACAAGCTGACACGACCCTAAACCGAGATCTATATTGGCTGCCTCATCATAGGACTCGGAAACGTACATAAAGACTTTAAAGTCAACTAAATCAAAAGTCGTGCACCCCAGGGCTCGGGTATCCTTTTAAGTTCAATTATCTCAATGGGGTCTGTGGGAGCAGAGGTTTTGCAACACCAGTGTTTGTAGCCAATTGAGGGTCTCAGGGTCTTTTCGTCGTAGCATGCAGCTCTCTTTAACCCTATACAACCCAATATTCCTGAATGCCCTGTCTAATGTATTAGGAACGTAGATTTATATACACTTATGCAATTATACGCCCTTAATTAAAGACTTTGTATAGGGTTGTCTCTTCTTCGATCATAGGGGACCTACAAAGGTTTCTGGTTTGTAGGTGTATAGTGCATTAAGTACCTAATTACCTATATAATGTACTCCTGCAGGTGCCTGACATCGCCACCATGTTCCAGCAGATGATCTTCTCAGACCTTTGGGAAGAAAGCCGAATGACGGATGTGATTAGATACTTGCGGGGCAACAAACATTTGAAGATTCCAGAGGGTTGGCGACCACTCCTACCACATTCCTTGCCTGAGTGATTTTGTGTGTCGATCAGGATTGTCACTGATGCTGCTGGCATATATAGGCTTAATTTGGGCTCTTGTATAGGGTGCTAGATCAAGCTAGAAGGTCACAAGGAGCGGGCCAAAAGATGTGCTTGCTCTGCATTAATAGTCTGCAACTCAGCGACCGTCCTTGTGTGCTTACGGCACTATACTTCGACTGTCAGCCATCTAGCTCTCGCCTGGATGCCTCGATCGCCTCCGTGATCACGAAGATGATGCTTCAGGAAGGTCGATGGTATACGGTTGCAGCCATGAAGAATGATCTGGGCTACGATTCGAAACTTGATGGTGTGAGTTGTCCCATGATAGACCCTGCAATTGCTTTACATATATGCCATGCCATTTCAAAGCCATGCCAACTTAGGAAGATGATCCAGAAGATCGTGGATAACTGCAACCTCAACCCACAAAAGCTGGTACAGACTCTTGGCAACTAAACTGTTTGTGTGCATGTGTTCTACACTTGCCTAGCAATAATGTTTCTAATCAGGGACCGGAGAACAGTCTCTTTTCTGAGGCCAGAGAAGTATGACCAGACCATTATGCGCTATTGGGTTCAGACTGGTGGGTCTGGAGTGATCACGCAAACGAGCGCCGATCGCACCACGAACGAGCAGATGCAAGAGGTGCTCCAATCACACTCATATACAGTCCATCGATCTTATATACTCATATAATTTAATATCATATATATATATAGTTAATGCACAATTTTACAATTAAGGCCTTATCAACTTAAGTTTGCACCCCCAAACCTTGAGCCCGAGAACCCTTTGAACTCTAAATAATCGATCCTTGAGACCCATGCTGCTGAATAGCATATTACCATGTACCCTGCAGAAAGAACTGCCATTCAGCAAATCCCCAAATCCTAATCAAAATCCCAGAACACTGGCACAGAAACCCACTTGATCTAGTTTGATTGAGCCCTATAGAGGACCCTGCAAACTTGGTGGATCAGTTTTGGGGGCTGGCTGCTGGGCTCTGGGCGGGGTCCAGGCAGTTTTTGGGTTGGCTGGTGGGGGTTTGGCCACCTTTTGGGGCTGGTTGCGGGCTTTGGCTGGCTGCGGGGGCTTTTTTGGGGCGCGGCTGGGTTTACTTTTTCCGATCCGGCAGGTTTACTTTTTCAGGGTGCTGGGGCCCCCGATGGTGAAAAAAATGGTGAAAACGAACCCGTACTGAAAACCGTACCCGAACCCAAAGCGTACCAACGTGAAATAATGTCGAAAAAAAGCCGTACTCAGATTTCACCTTTTACCCGTACTCAACCCGAACCAACGCGTAATGGCGTACTTTCCCCGCTCGGCTTACTTTCTCCGCAGGCTGCTTGAGATGGGGCTTTGGCGGCTGGTTCTGGCCTACTGGAAGGACTCTGCTGCTCAGTTTCCACTTCTGATAGCCTAGTTCACTTTCCATGTACGAGTCTTCTTCAGGACAAATTTTGAGCTGATGCTGGTTTGATGATGCAGCCCACTCCAAAAGCCAATGTCTCAGACCTGTGACAGCCTTCTTGAAGTACTGAAACCCTGAATGGACCCTTATAAATTGAAAACCTTGCCACCCTACTGCTGCAGGTCTTGGCTCCCTGACGCATGCCACGGTGTGATTCGCTGCTTGGTCGCTGCCTGGGTGATACTTTATACTGGCTTAACTCGGTCGAGTCACCCATCAGGCTCCATGATGAGATGTTTCAATGGTTCCGTACATATGTGCCAAGGACTGGCTGTGCGACTTTTCAATCGGGGGGACCCTGTTCCGATCAAACCCTTTTCAGATTCGATCATGATAAGTTACTTAAGGTGTCAAGTTTTAGGAGGGTTGATCAATCTAATCTACATATGGTATTCATTGTCGTTGATGTGTAGTCTAGGTAACGGAACGCACCTTAAGTACTATATTGTATAATTAATGTAGCTGATGTACCTAAATCGATACTTGCTGTAGTTGTCTTCTGGCAGGACTGATGATCTGACTTGTATATGACCCGGCAAACGGAGCCTGAGACGGGTTGCTGTGGTCAAAATGTTAAGTGCCGCATCAGCCTGGATGGCAAGAGCAGCTGTGCACAGATGCACTAGCCCGGAACCTCGCCCCTGTACAAAGTCGATGTATATACAAAGTACATTACTTACATATATACTCAACAGCCATCTATCGCCCCCCCTAGTCCTATATGTATATGTATATATGTATATATATATATATATATACAATGCACCCAAAAACCCGTATATCCCTTGTGACCTCTATATAGATCCTTTTATGTATATATATATAGGGTAAAAGCCAGAAAGTTGGAATATGGATTAATGGTAGGATCCCCTATAATTTACCTTAACGGGGTTACGACAATGATATTCCAACTTTCTGGCTTCTACTGTATAGGGTTAAAGGTTTCCAAGGTGGGTGTCGTTGGGGCGTTTCATTAAATATCGGAGTTATACAGGGTTTATAAGGCTAATATGGATCGAGCACCGTAACCTGTTGTGGCCTCAGTCTTTACCTAGCCCTTTAAACCTATAACCCTGTAAGCAACCTAAGTTTATCGTGCACATAGAGCCATGTTGGGCTCCAAGCTTTGGTCGTGCTCTGACCTGCAGCAGGGATACGAAGGACTGATGCAGGAAGACGCACAAATGGAGGAGGTGATGCGAAAACGTGTTCAGGTGGGATTGCACTGTCACAGGGGAATTAGTTATGTCAGTCTTTTCACATATTCTCCAGAGGAAACCAAACATCAATTGCAGGAGTTGCGAGCCAAAATCGCAGATGTCGATGCACAGAAGAATGCATCCCCGGGTGTTTCTCCACCTACGAAGAGGGTGAAAGGTGAACCAGCCTCCCGCCCAGAGTGTTAATTATGTGCCCTGTGAAGACTTGCATGATCTCTTGAATTAACTACAGCTCTATAGGGCCTGATTTTCTACAATAGTTTAAAGCTATCTAAGGTGCCTGGAATGGATGGTGTGGCCAAGAACCTGGCTGATGCATTTGAGGGCCAAACGCAGCCTACCCTGGTAATGGCATCCCCAGTGCCCCTGACGCCCACTTCTGAGCGTTCTCGAAGTCTTCCTCCAACCCCGGCTACAATCCCGGCTGGCCAGCAGGCTCCCCAGACCCCTTCCGAATCCATGGTGCCTTCAAATCTGAAAAGGGAGAAGAAGGCTCGAAATCACAGCAGGCCTCCGAGTTTTGCACGCTCAGAGCCTGCAACCAGGTCGCATGAGTTTGTTTCTTCATGGATTCTCAATACATTTTCAATCTGGCTCCATGATCGATCTAGAGCAACTCAGGCAGATGAAGCAGTGCTGCTTCAGAAAGAAGCCGACTTGCTGGCAGCCAAGCAAGCTGAGATTCACAGGAAGTTGCAGCTCTTGAGTTCCCCAGCAACCCCGAAGCCAGCCGAGCCAGGTGTTCGATTAGGTTCCGAGGGCCCTTCAGCCCCACCTTCCCGATCCGGGTCTGCAAGCCTTCGCCCAGCCCCAGCATCCCGAGCATCCGATGCTCGCAGCAATCAGGGAACGCAGGCGGAGGGTGACTCAGACTCGGAGAATGGGGGTGATGGAGAGATGGACGAGGAAGGCCTTGGTCTTGGGGTGGTTCTTTGCCCGAAGACTGGAAAGGCTCCCTAGCCGCCCTAGCTGTTTAATGCATAGATAGGACAAATCATTCATACTTTCACTGTGTGGTCTGTGTTTCTAGCTGCTTTTGCAATTAAATGAGGTATTGACAGATGCTGCTGTTCTTCAACGGCTCCGTCGCATGTGCAAACGACGCAAATCTGGCAAAGTGCCAGGGGGAGAAGATGCTTTCAAAAAGTACCAGGATGTGAACAATCGCAAGGAGTTGGCACATGCGCTAGTGAACTCTGGCTTCGAGCAGGACCCTTACAGTACTGTCTTTCAATACCCGTGAAGTGAATTACTTAAGTCTTCTGCCCACCCTAACAGAAAGCCTTCGCCTCCATGGTCACGAAGATGACCATCGTCGAGAATGAGAAGAGCCTCAAGGTTCAGGCTGGATGGTATACGGCTGCAGCCATGAAGGATGAGCTGGGCTACGATGCGAAACTTGATGGTGCATGTGAGTTCTCGCACAATAAACCCTGCAATTGCTATATGTGCCATGCCACTTCAATGCCAACTGAGGAAGATGATCAAGAAGATCGTGGACTACTGTGGCCTCAACCCAACGAAGCTGGTACGGACTCTTGGCACCTACGGTTTCTGTGTGCTCTACACTTGCCTTGCAATGATGCATGTTTCTAATCAAAGACCTGAGAACATTTTTCTTTCTGAGGCCATGGAAGTATGACACGAGTTTGAATCAGTATTGGGTTGAGACGCATTGGTCTGGAGAGATCACGAAGAAGAATATCGATCGCACCACGAATGAGCGTACCGAGGAGGTGCTTCAACTACAATCATGCATGGGTCTTATAGGCACAAAGCCTCATCGATTGGACCCCCCGAAACCTTTTCCTAGAAACCCGTGGTTACAACCAAGGAGCCTGAGAATTCCTAATACAATCCTTTAGACCCGTGCTAGTATATATATATATATATATATATGCCTACATCCCCAAAAAAGTCCTAAACCCCTATAAACCCAAAACCTCCGAACCCATAAACCCCTATAAGCCTTGCAAGCCAGAACACCACACATCCACTCTAGTTTCCTCTTCAAGCCCTATGACCCTGCAAATTTGGCTGAACCCTGCAGGCTGATGGTACCCTCCCAGTGGTGGAGACAACCTTCGATGATCAGCCCCCGGGACCAGCTGCTGAGGAGGGTGGTTTGGCCGGGGCGGAAGTTACTTGGCTATAGGGTTTGGAGATAATCCCCTAGTGAAGCTGTGCCAATTATCATGCAAAACAGAAGGCCCTGTAAACCCCATTGCCAATCAACTCCGAATGCCCAGGATCCCCGTACGATGCTCGATCGGGGCTTGGCTGAAGTTTTATCGAAGGTGTTGAGACACCGTGATCTGGCCGACCAGCTGCTGAAGCCCAAAAATCCAACTCCCAATGATCTGCACGAGAGGCTATCAAGGGTGGGCTTGTGTAGGGTTTCGGGAGGGATATAGTATACAGGAGCTATATAAGTTATTGCTGGGGTTAGGGTTTGTAAAATATTTAGGCTCTCAGGCTCAGGCTCAGAGCAACCAATAAGCTGCATGCATGGCTCCACCCTGAGGCTGGCGGGTGAGCTGCAATCTCATGCTGCAGCATTGGAGCGCCACTATGACAATATGAGTATGATCAAAGCAACTGCCTCCCTACGCATGACCCCCAAGCTTCCTGGTGTGGCAATATGTAGATGCACTCTCTGTGTTTCCTGCATCTAACCACCTAGTCTTTTCAAAACGAATCGAGGCTGCATACCGAGATTGACATGTCTATCGAGACGGCTTCTGTCCTGTGACTGGGTTGCAAATCACTCCTGGGAATACAGTTCGATCACTAGAGGCCTTACTTATCATCATATTAAACTAATCATATTCATTATAGACGTGTAATCCCGACCAGGCCTTTATCAGGATTAAAAGATGTGGGCTTGAAGGTTACCGGGTTTGGGGCAATATTATATGGTTTATGATGATCGAGGGGCTTAGGGCCTTTGAGTTTTTGTTGGAGTAGGTTGTGTAAACTATACAGGGCTTCTTGATCTGGCCTGGAATTCTTCGTGGGCCCCCTAAAATCCTAAACCTGATTGTTATTTTTAAGTTTCATGCAGAACTCTATTCAGTGCCGAAACATAAACTTTAAAAAATGATAGACCGTTCGAGCCATGTTAAGTCTTTCGAAACCCAAGCCCTGATCGACTCCCTATGAACCCAGAACCCGATCTAAATTAATTAAATAAACCTGATACCGTTTAGATCCCTAAAATCCCTTGTAGTCCTACCTGGCCAACCCACCTCTTTCATCCCAGGGCCGTCCAGGCGGTCTCAATCGAGAACAAGGTGACGCCAGTTCTGACAGAGCTGCAGAAGGCGCTCAAGGACAAGGAGAAACCGGGAAATGAGGGACACTCCGGGGCCCCACCGGCTTCTGCTGTCAATAATAAGCCCAAAGCCAAAGCTAAAGGAAAGTCCAAAGCAAAGGCGAAGGCCAACTAGTTTTGAACCGTATGCATGGCTCTTTGCAGGCCAGAGCCAGTACGTTATGTGTACAACACTATCTACAGATACTGATGTTACGTTATTCACCAATGTGTTGCTCCACTGGTCTGCTGCTACACGGCTGGTGCTTGCATCTTTCGCACTGCAGCACAAAGCCCTGCTTTTGTGAGCCTGATATGCTTTGATCGGTGTAGTACTGACCACACTGAGAGCTTTGGGATGATGGTGACGTCGCGCGAGATGAAAACACAATGAATGCAGTCTTTCTGCCTGTATGTGAGTGCTGAGAAACCTCATACATATGTGTGCTGTGCTTTCCCTGATATATCCATGCCAGGTCAGGCTGGCAGACTCGGCAAAGAAGCTGCCAAGCAGTTGGTTCGAGGGGCCTTTGCCTTGGAGCCATGCTGCTCTGTTTTGCTTGAGTTGCGAGCTCATGTTGGTTTTCGAGCAATATCTACCGATCTGTCTCAGGTTCGTGCAGTTGTTTAGTTAAGTGAGACAAGCATACCAGAATCGAAAGCCGCCAGAAGCAACAATCCCTGAACCTACGCAAACCACAACCCCGGGCTTTGGACCCAGTGAGGTATATCGCTTATGTAGAACAACCAACCTAGGTAAAGGTTACATATGTCTATATATATATATATATATGCATATACATGTATATATATATATATAGAAACCTCGAAGCCCTAGAAATCCCGAAGCCCCAATCAGCTCTGTAGACCTCGCAAACCAAGGCTTAGACATTCCTTTGGGTATAAATTAGTCCAATTCGTCTATATGTACATGTGTGTATAAATATATGTAGTATACAGGTTTAGAAAACCTAAGTATACTTGATATGGTTATTGTCACCCGAATTACTATTGAAAAACTATAGATTGATTCGGTCAATGTCGTAGCCGCCGCCATGGATGAGTGGTTCGATGAGCTCCTAGTGTTTCCAAAACGACAGACACCTGGCTTCGAATTTATGCCATCGAACAAATATAAATCATAACCCATTCCTGTGCGCACACTGCCCTGCCTCAAGGAAGAGAGCGATCGAGCCTGGGAGCAAGACCGTGATGAGCAACTGGACTCAATTATATAGACGCTTGGGGATGGCTGCATTGAGGAAGGGGCACCCTGATCAACATAAGGCACCAGTGATGACAAATCTTCAGTTCATTGGAGATATCACAAGTACATGTCTGCAGAGCTTCTCAGCCTACCAGACATTGCAGAGACTTGGGATGGAATCTTGCAAAAGAGAGATCTGCTGAAGATTACTTTGCCTGATGTTAAATCTGTTGGCAAGACACCTGGCAAGATCTTTGCCCATGCTGAAGCGATGGTCGAGATAGTGCCTCGGCTTTCGGCAGTTATGGTTAATACTGCTCCCGTGCCGACAATTGTGTCGAAAACGATTTGGACTTGATCTGCTGAGGTTCTGCAGTCTGTTGGTTGTGCAGTTTTCAAAGTGGGCTTTACCCATGATCCTGTTCGGCGGGTGGAAGGCTACTGCGACGAAGGATATCATCGGATGCATCTGTTGTACATGTCAGCAGACAGCACGATGTGCAAGTGTTTGGAGGCTCATTTAATTCGGTTGTACAGACGGCGACAAGGTTGCCATAATGATAACCCTGGTGGCGAGGGGCCAGACCACTTTCCTTCAGCCTACTTCGTGTACATTGCAATCAAACATGTGCTCTAGTCGAGATCTCCGAGTGTGAAAAAGATCGATTGCAGAATCGTTGATGTCAGTCGCAAGCATGCATGAGCAAAGCACTGCCATCGACTATAGGTTTGCTTAACAAATGCCAATCTCACATCCGCTGCTGAGGCCACTGGGACTACTATCTCTGGCTTCGTGCGGGCTGCAACTGCTGATCCCCGACGCTCCGGTGACTCCCTGCTTGATGGGCTAGCGAAAGCTTCAGAAAATCGGCTAGAAGATACAGGGCATGAGCTGCGACTAAGCTGCATCCACATCATCAGATCATCAGCTGGAGCTTGCTCTTGATGAAGTCCGCACCAGGATCCCACACAACCCCTTTTAACCCTGCTCAGATAATACTAACACAATTGAAGCACCCTATACAAACCTGTTGAACCTCAGGAGCATCCTGAGAGTTGGGGTTTTCCGTAGAATGCGAAGCCATAGATGTCGTCAACGATCTGCTCTGGGCTCGTCGGGAGATTCAGAGCTGGAGGTCCATGGGCTTACAACGCACAACTCTTTCACACTCAGCGGCAAACACATCCGTCCTCTAGACTGGTATCGTCTGCTACAGTGGCATGTCGAACTGTGCCTATACATGACTGACATGTCACATGAGGGGTCACCCCTCTTCAGATCTGAGCCTTCTAGGCTCTGCGGGAGTGCATCAGCTCTCACAGCTTCTACACTCCTCCTCAGTCGCATCGTTCTTTAAGAACGGAAGACTGCTATGTTCTTCCGTCCCGCAGAGCCTGCAAACAGTAACGACACAGCATTCTGTCTTGAACTCCAGTAGAGTTTCGCAAGGCCTGGCAGGAACGAAAGAGGTGCAAAGCTCCAGGTGTTCTGCTAGAAGTCGTGATCATATGAAGCTCGCACAGCTCTTCAAAGTTAAATCCACGATCAAATGTAGTTTGTGTTGATGCATCCTTCTTAACCTGCTCCGTTCGTTCAGAACCACTACTCGGGAGAAAGGAACGGGGCCTCGGCTGCCACGAGGAGGCTGCCTCGGTAGAGACAGGAAGTCCACAAAACTCACGAAGTCCATCGGGTTGGGTTACCGGAGTGGATACCGGGTTTCCCGGAGGCGAAGGACGAAATCCATCGGTTGGCGGTCCCGGGAGGAACGCCAGGTCATTGGCTGATTGGGCGGTCTGAAGTCCATCAGTTGGGGGTGCTGGAATAGGCACCGAGCCGCTGGGCGGCAAAGGAGGTGGTGGAGGAGAGGGGCCTGTTATAACGGCACTGGGCTGCGCTTCAACCTGCACTCGTAGATAAGAAGAACCCACTTGCAACGTCTGGTAAGCCTCTGCTTCTGAGCCCTGAGCTGACCTATGCCTGAGGCCTTCTCCCTGCAACTCCCGTGCAATTGCCCTGCGAACCACCTCTTCTCTAGAACCCCTACGAGCTCTAGGAACCGAACTGTCATCGGCACTCAACATCCTCACTTCAGGTTCATCATCTTGGCGGCTGCAACAAACCCTTAGTCCATATCTCGCAGACTCCCACACAAATAGAACCGAAAGGATCATCAGCAACACCAACAGGGGTAATTCCAATCCCAAAGGTTCCCCTTCAGAATCATCTTCCTGCACAGACTGGGTTTGCTCTATTTGAAGCAACAGCATTAAGGCAAACAACCATAAGCCTAATCTGTCCCTATCTGTCGAACCCTGCGAACCAAAACAAGCTGTGGGCTGTTGGCTCGGCTTGTCCTCCCGAGTCTTCACCTGATGAAGAGGCGGTGGGAGACTCACAGCAGCTACACTGGCTTCTGGAGGGATCCTAGGGGGGCCTAAACCCAAAAGCTTGCAAAGGTCATCAAGCCGGGACTTCATTAGGGCCTTAGTGAGGCAGTCGGCTAATTGAACGTCCCCCGGACAGTGGGAGACGTCAATCTCATTGCGGTCTATCATATCCCGAATGAAAGCCGAACGTACTCGCAAATGTCGAGTTCGCTGGCTTCCCTCACCACCCGCCAGCGTCACCGCGGCGGTGTTATCAATCATCAAATGCTTGCAACACGGGCCTTCCTCAAGCTCAACAATCAAAGCTTCAAGCGACTGTCCTAAGACTACGCCTTCACAACCCGAGACCAACTCCGATTCAGCGGTGCTTAGAGTTACGATGCTCTGGCGCTTTGATTTCCAAACTACACAGCACTCGTCATACATAAGAGCTATGCCGGTAATTGAGTGGCTTCCGTGCGGTGCGAATGACGCGTCTGTAAAGATTCGGAGTCCGTCGGCCTTGCCGGGGATTAACATCAGCCTGTTAGACCTGGTATTCGCTAGGTACTCAAGAACCCTGGTCCCTATCTTCAAGACCTGCCTTGGAAACCGGGCTACCCAGCTGGCCATGAGACCCACACAGTAACTGATATCCACTCGAGACCTCTGAGCCACCCAAAGCAGCTCACCAGTGATGCGCTGCGATGCTCGCAACTCACCTTCTGAGAACTGTTCCTCAGGTGGAACTTCACGCACCCACTCCTTAGGAACTGGCGCTGTAGCCCTTGAGCTGGGCTTCACTTCATGATTTCGCAACAGCTCTGCTATGTAGGACTCCTGTGCTAGGCTGTATCCAATAAGGTCGCCGGTGTCATTCAGCTCTGCATAAATGTCCACCCCAAGGAAACGCAGTGGATCTGATGAGGTCGCCTCTTTCAGACCTGTGCACTCCCAGGATTGCCTTAGCCAGCCAATGAAAGATTGCGCCACTTCTGGTTCTGTCAACAGTAGCATATCGTCCACATATACCAACAAGTGTCCAATACAGTAGCCGCTCTCGTGCCTCATGCGCCAAACATTACCTTCAGACGAGAACTGCTCAAGCGTGACTTCACCCAGCTCGGTACTCCACTTTGCCTTAGCCAGGAAATCGTCTCTGAACAGTGACCACCAGCGCGGGCTTTCTCTAAATCCATAGAGCGCCCGGTCTATGATCCAAACCTCGTCCTCCCGCGCCAGCTCAAGCTCGATCAAGAGACGTGGCGGGCGCATCGCATAACGCTTCGTTACTCCCTCTGGAATCGAAGCCAGGAGAAACGCTGACTTCACGTCAAGACCAAATGCACGACGGCCGCGTCGGGCCGAGTGTACCAGCAATGCCCTCAGAGACTCCGCGCCGGCTCCACCAGCATAGAGCTGAGACTCAGCTGTGGTCTTCGCGAAATTCCCACATGACACGATTCTGAACTTTCTTTTGTAAGGCTCACCAGGTTTCACCGTACATACAGGTTTCCCAGGAATAACTTCATATTTCGGATCTCGGAGAATGGCACGGGCTTCATCACCGTAAAACCTTCGTATCACACTCATCTTTTCGAAGGTATCCAGCTCGGCTTTCGCAGCGGGGCGCCACTTTGCCAGATTCAGACGGACTTCAGCTGGCGATACGTTGTGTGTCACCTCCAACGGGCCCTTCAAACTGGATAGCAGGTCTTCAACGTTCAAGGTAAACCCTCCTTCATCAACTCGTCGAACAGATGGTTCAGGCTGCACGGTGCGACCCCTTCTACCTAGACTCAACAAAGGATCCGTGGTTGGTACGTCAATGGTCACTGGGGGACTCGTGGTAACACGGTGCTCTGACTCAGGAGCCTCACCTGACTGCTCAACGGAGCTATCTACATCGCTCAAAGGACCAGCAAGATGAACCGTCATACACCTATATACATCCAAGGACTGTGATGGGGTTGAATCCGTCGGGTCTTCACTAGACTCTTCCGACGGTGCATGCTCAGCTGGGCAAACCACCTCACTAAGAGTGCGCTCCTCTGGCTTCTGATCAACGTGCGAACCTGTAGGCACCTGGGAGCTGGAGGAAGCTGCTCCAGCACTTGGTACCCACTCATCATCACCCCACATCTCTTGCATATACATAACGTGGTTATAGCAACTACCCCCTGTACAAGCAGTAGTACCCTCGGGCACAGGGTCTGGGAAACTCAGGTTCCCTGAGCGTGGCTGTGATGGGGTTGAATCCGTTGGGTCTTCACTCGACACTTCCGAAGGAACGTCCCACCTTCTGCTTGACTCAGCTACATGAGAATTTCCTCGTCCCCTTTGCAAGGCATCAGGTTGTCTTATCCCCAGGTTGGGCAACGGCGGTCCAGGGCACCTAACACCTAAGGTCCTATTCTGAAAGATCCAGGGGATCTGCCGCTGTGCCTTATCAAACACTCGAACCTCCCCCGTCGTAAGGCTAGAGTTCTGCGGGTTGTCCGGCCTACGAGTGCCCGGAGGATGTATGTCTATCATGATTCGGTTGGAAAGCCACTCTGGGATCCCATGCTCAACCAAATCTTCAACAAACAGAAACTGAAGATCATTCGGCTCTTCAATTCCCAGTGCCTTCAGTTGGCGATAAGCCTGACTTGCGTCCCGAGCGCGGAGGTAAGCGTCAAGCTCTAGGCCCTCCAGATACTCATGAGGAACATCCCCAGGATTGCCAGCACTAAAATCCCAACCAATCATAGTTGAGTTAGTGTCCTGCTGTAGGTCGGACGACAACATGCAACTCTCGGCTTCAGCAATTTGCCTCGACAGCTCAGCTGAACTTATGCTGGATTCTGAAGTATCCTCAGAACTCGTGGACACTACCTTCACCTGATAGGCCACCGAAGACTGCACCTGGATCTCACTCACCTCTTGCTCCTCCTCAGACCCGGCAGGCGGTTCTTCGGAATCACTAATCCTAACCACTTTCGCTCCAGGCTCCGTGCTCAACAACTCCAACGGGAACTCACAGGAATCCAAATAAACCAACTCCCCTTGATCAAGCTTACTCGTTCCTAAGGGGGTGTACCCTACCAACAACCATGTCGGGCTCATGCGTACAGCATGGTGCTTGCGAGGGTTAAAGCTTACTGGAATCTCAGTGAGCACTCGGGTCTCACCTGGGGCCCAAGTCGGGGTTGGGAGAACGGCTCCCTTAGCACCCTCGGTGGTCGTTGGTTCAACCCACAAATGAACCTCACCGGGAACATGCATGGCATAATTCATCGTTCCCCATTCATTCCTCCAATCACGATGAACATCCACATCACTGGCTGTCATCAACATCAAGGCGGACCACGTCGGCTTACCCTCATTTGAGCTTAGGCACAGCCGAAGGGAAAGAGCACGATTCAAGAAGCGGGTTGTCCACGGCTTCCTCCTCGTAAGGGTGGTTACCCCTCGAATGCCTCCATGGCAGTACGCTCCCAAAATCTGTCTTCCCTGAACTATGCCTCTTCGGTCTCCGGTACTGTCCTCCTCCTGAGCAATGGCATTAAGCACACGGCGGACAGCATCCAGGCTACAGTCCTGGTGGATTAAAAACCCATGTGCAAGCTCCTCAGATGTAGGGAAGTCCAGACATTCAAGAAACCTTACCGAAGTCTTTTCCCTCAACCTTCTCAGGGGTCTTCCAGCCTCATCCACAGCCTCACTCAAGGGGGGCTCAGCAGAGTCCTCTTCCTGAAGGATGGGTAGTTCAAGATCCTTAAGCTGGGTCGGGTCTATAACCTCGGACTTAAACCCGCGAGAGGCCACAAGGTTGCCTGCATCAGTAATCAAGACATGGCCTGTTGGTATTGAGCGGTGTGGTGCACCATAACGGGCTTCCACCCACCGATCCATCAATTGCTTGGCCCCATCCGCCGGACGTTTAATGCGGTGCAATACGCGCTGTCCAAACGCTGGCAGCTCCGGCTCACCCAAAATCATCAAATTATGCTTAGCCACAGCCCATCTGGCCGCTAGTGGCCACCAACCCACAGGAAGGGCAGCAGCATTGAGCAGCGTACGAATGCGCGACTTGACCCAACCTACGGTACGCTCTGAGAGTCCATTGCCCTTCTTATCAGTCGGTAGCGAATGCTGTACTCGGATAGCATGTTGGGCTAGCCAGCGGCTTAGGGCTGCTGATCCGAACTCAGTGCCCGGATCATGATGTAGACTTCGAATTGGAAACCTTTGGTTTATCTCTAAGATCATTTTCTGTAGCGCTTCCGAAACTTCAACCCCTGTCTTCGTCTTGAGTGGAATGAAGTATCGGAGAACCACCTGGTCGGTAGGTTCCCTCAGCTCACTGATCAACTTGGTTAGCGCTTGGGGATCACTCGGGAGATCCTCCTCATCAAGGAGAGATGGTTCATGCCCACTGGGCACGGCCTCAGAATGCTTCACCTCAGGAGAATCCACGGGAACCGGTGAGTGGTTCGGGGGTTCTCGCTGGGAACCGAAGAGCTCCGGAAATAACTCTGGCTCCTCCTCAGACGGCTCGTAATCTGCTAGTTCGCTGTCTTGTGGAGGGATAGGGGGTTTGCTGAAGAGGTCAGAGACACCATTCTTTCCTGAAGGCGCATTCACAAGGCATGACGGGACTCTAAACGCACCCACAAGCCCGTATCGCAGCACCGGCTTCCCAGTCACACAGCCCTCATCTCTACCTACCTCCTTCAAAGGAACCGGGCCAAACAAGTCGACTGAGAGAGCGAAGCTTCTCGGAAACTTTATACGCCTGTGAAAGGGGCCCAAGCCTGAACCCTCCACACATTGACGACAGTCCCTACGATAGGGTAGGTGTCCGTTACGGAGATGCCTTTTCCAACCCTCGGTTTCAGCGCTGGTGAGCTTGGGCATACTTGGCACGGAATCCGAGGCTTCATGAGGGGGTTCAGGTGAGTCCGGGTCACCCTCATTCACTTCACCTGAATGGACGAGTGGTGGATCAAGCTCTGCTTCCCGGAGATCCGGGGCTTCTTCATCATCAGAATTTATGACACTTTCAGCTTCAAATGCTCTGAGCATAGCCTCCAGCTCCTCATCCGGAACGCGAGGAGGTTCCTGCGCAGTCGAGGGCACCGGACCTGGGAGGTCCTCAGGTGGAACCGTGCGTGGGTCAATGCTAGGAGGGATCAGCCCTCCGCGCTCAGCGATTACACGGTCCAACTCTTCGCAAGACGGTCCTGAAGGGTTTCCTACAAGAGCCTTTGCAAGTTCTACCCGAAGACCATAGGTCCACTCCCGTCCCCTTGGCGGTGTCGCAGGATTGCCCTTCGGATCTAGGGTACTCAAATAACCGATATCCAAATTGGTGATCAAGGAAGTTGGTCTCAAGTACTCACCTCCAAGCGACCCTTGACTCAACGTAACACATTTGGTTCCCGACCACTTCATGAACCTCGAACTCACCTCAGCAAGAATCCCTTGATGCTCTGCCACATAAGGAACCCCACATCCTCTGGTTACAGAAGCCAGTGACCACAGCAGCATAGCCTGCACCGTGAACAACTGGGCTTCATCGGCCCTTGCAGATGGTGGAGAGGAGAACACCGCAGCAACACGTCCCTGAGAGGCAGCCCACAGGAGTACCTTCCATACGCCATCTTGTTTGGAAAGGTCCCAACCCTTACCTCCTGGTTGCATCAGATCAACCTGAAGATAGGTGAACCCTCCTTGCAGTGCCCATGCATTCAAGGGGTCCTGCGCTCGGGCGGGGCCACTACATAGGTGAACAACCCACTTGGTCGAATCCAGAAGAGATCTTCGGGCGGCTCGCTTCAAGGGAAGGAGCTTCAGCAGAGAACGGTCTGACCCGGGATGGCTCGTTGGGACCTCCTCCGCCAGAGCAACCTTTATCTCCTCAGGAAGGCCAGCAAGATAAGGCTGAGAGAGGAAAGCCCGAAGGGCGTCAAACCGGGTGCCAGTGGTGGCAAAGCGCCCTAAGGAACCGGTTGGATCCGGAGGGGCGTCATACGACTCCAAATGACACTCAAGGTTCTGGATTCTCTGCTTAAACCTTTCCAACCTCTGATCTTCAAGTTCCGAAATCAACTTGAGCGCTTGGTCCTCGGCCACATAAGGACACGTGTTATCAGATATTCGAGTGTTCAAGACACCCAGAGTTGGGTGGATCACTCGGAGTCCCTTTCGCCTCGACCAATGCACCTGGCACCCCAAGGACTCGACAAGCCAAGTGGTAGGATGGTCTGCACGGGCTTATGGCTAGGGGATTCAGGGTCCGGAGGCACCACCAACGTGCCGCCCTGGGTTCTCAACCACTCCTGCTTCTCGTCTCCTGCCAAGGTGACGGGGACTTTCTCAAGGTTTTGAAGGCGGGTGTGGTATGGAATTACCGCATGCGTCGCCCCGCTGTCCAACAGAGCAACTCCCTTATCAGAATCCGACTTGCCTTCCTTGCAAATCCTTGCCTCAAACTCATCGGCCTTCTGACGCATCTCCTGAATCTGCGCTCGTATCCCTTCCAGCGAGGACTCCTTCGATCCCTGAACATCCCGGTTATCCTTACTCTCCTCATACCCCCTGAAAACCGGAGCCTGACAAACCTTCACCTCTGGATCCCTAGTCATTGCACGGAGCGTATCAAGCTGAGCGCTTAGGGAGGCAAGGGTGATTGGGGTGCCTTGGACCGTGGCCCCAGGACTCGCCTTGGGCGACGGTTCAGCAACCTGAGCCTGAACAGGGTTGGTCACGGTGCCACTCGGGGCGCCGTTCGGTGCTGGAACAGGGTTCGGCATCGCTTGCTGAAGCATTCGGGCCGCGTCTGCCAGCATACTCTTAATCTGCTGTTGGCTCGGATCTCCGGTCACAGGTGGCGGAGGAGGGTTAGGAGTTGACCCCGGGCCATGCTTAGGGGGTGGAGCCTTAGCCTTATTCTTAGCCCTGGCGTCGTCTTGCTTTGCTCCAGCCCGACACTCCGAGGACTTATGGGTCTTTCCTCCGCAGTTCTTACAACGCTGTGCCTTTTCAGCGGACGTAAAACTGTTCCAATCATGCTCATATGAACAATCGGCTCCCTTCTTACATCCGTTATGGCCTGCATAGAACGAACACGGAGTCCTCACCGAAGCGCCAGCTTCGGGGTTGCCAGCTGACTTCGCTCCCGGAGGTCCCTTTGGAGGGCTCTTTGGAGGCTTCTTGGGAGGTGGGGGTACTGAGTTGGTCCCAGCTTCAACACCCTTAACCTTGGCCGGTGTAGCGGAAGAATCCTTCGGAGTCTTATCCTTATCTCCACGATGGGCCATAGCTTCTAGTTCCCCAAGAAGTTGTGCATGCAGTTTCTGGACTTTATCGTCATCCGGAGTGAGGTCTACTTGCAGGGAAGCACGGATTAAGTTGATCCTAAACGCTACCTCAGGATATTGCGAGAGGACGTTTCGGCAGATCTTCGAAAGAGCACGGACCTGCAGGGAACTGTCGGGCAACACGCCCCCGAGCTCCGTCATACGACGGCACCAGCGACCCCACTTTCTAAGCAGATCCACAGCTTCCTGCACGGTACTCCCCACAGGGGGGTCGGTAATATGCTTCAACCCTAGTTCGCGCTCTGTCAAGCTGCCCGGCCCGTAGATCACAAACAAACGACAGAGCAGGGGAAGAAGTCCTGATGTTCTCGACGCGCTCAACTCGTCCTTGATTGCCTGAGGCGACGCAGTGATTATCATGGTTTCAATGCGTCTCGCAACCCTCGACCACTTGGGCTGTGCAAGCTCCTCAGATGGACGAGGTTTGGCTGTTAGACGGGAGAGCGGATCCATTTTCAAGTACTTCGTGTACCACTCCTGAGCCTCCTCAACTGTTTTGGTCCACAAAACCTCCGAAGAATCCGAAATGTCTGCCAAAGCCGGTCTTGAAGCATGAAGCCAATCCGCAAAGCTCAGGCAGGACTCCGGACCATGTGGTGGGAGTTCCGGGAGGCTTACAACCCCTGGCTTAATAACCTCAGGCCTAGAATCACCCTTAGGGCTAGCCATCTCCTTAACCACACTTTGCAACTGGGCCATTCCACTAAGAACTATCGTCATAGGGTCTAGGTCTTGGTTGCCTACAGACAGCGGAGCCTCGGCCGTCGCAGGGACGGCGCCAGTCCCGGCTCCTTCAAGCGTAGGTGTGGTTACTCCTGGATTATGGCAGCTGCTTCCTGGGTCTTTAGGGCAAGGGCTTAAGAAGGCCTGGGATTGAGTTGGATTCCCAAGGCCCGGCACCGACTGCGTAGGGTTTCCTAGCATCGGGGTAGGCGGCATAGGGTTTCCTACCGTCGGGGAAGGCTGCACAGGGTTTCCTAGCGTCGGGGAAGGCTGCACAGGGTTTCCTAGCGTCGGGGAGGGCTGCACAGGGTTTCCTAGCGTCGGGGAAGGCTGCATAGGGTTTCCTAGCGTCGGGGAAGGCTGCATAGGATCTTGTTGATTATCAGTCAACCTCCCTGTTATCATTGTTGAGGGCTGAGGAACCGAGCCTAAACCAAAACTAGGGGTCCTTGGTGGCGGAGGGATTGGTACAGGAGCTTCACTCGGCGCCCCATTCATCAAGAGGTCCTGGGTTAGCAGTGCCCGAGGAGAGGGCTGAGGCCTAGGGCCAGAAGATGCTATCAGAGGAGGCGGTGGAGGAGGCGGATAGGCCTGGGAGCCGTCAAAATCCAAGGCTCGCTCAGGTCTGGCTTGGCCCATCAAGGTTCCCAATCCTCTTCCCAACCAACCTAACCTCTGAAACCCAGACATAACCCCTTGAGTAGGTCTAGAAGAATGCATCGCTACCTGAGCGTCGTACTCGGCCCTCATTCGAAGGCCGTGGTTTTCCATTGACAACGCCTCAACTTGTGCACGCAAACGCCTACTTTCTTCATCTCTAACCGCCATCAACTCACTAAGTTGCCTACGCACTTCCGCTTGAAGCTCACTGGATGCCGTCGAAGGTGGCCTCGGAGCTTCCTGCCCCATGGACAGAGTTGGATCCATCCCGTCAGCCACCCGGAGTCCAGCGGAGTCCCGGGAAGATCCCGCATACAACAGAGGAGCAGTTTCTTGCATCTGCTGCATTCTCATCAAGGTCGGCACATCGAACAGCGGTAACTGAAGTTCCGGCTCCAAAGGCGGTGCCGGTGGTACTTCCTCTACCATAGATCGCACCGAAGCATACTCCACGCTATCGTGTTGGCCTGGACTGAAGCGTCCAGCGGTTGATCGGGTCATCATGCCTTCCACAGTAGCTGGCAAGGTCTGAACTGCTCTCAGCATCCCAGTCAGCATACCGGTCTGTTGCCCGGTCTGTTGTCCCGCTGCCACTGCAGTCTGAGGCCTTCCCGAGCCTTCAAGTGTAGATGGCAGGCGAGTGGGCAAGGACTGTGATTGAGCCCCTCTCACTGGCCCTCCAAGACCCAGATCAGGGGCCGCGGCTGGGATCCCGGCCGCAGCTTCCTGAGCTCCTTCCATCATCGGAGGAGAGGTCGTAGTAGCGGCTCTCTGGGTCGCTGCCACCACTTCTCCATCCATATCGTGGCCCCCCCTCAACGGTGGGCCCACGCCATTCATCATTCGAGGTCCTTGATCTGCTCCATCATCTTGCGAAGCAGTAGCGTTTGGGCGTCTCATAACCTGTTGAACCTCAGGAGCATCCTGAGAGTTGGGGTTTTCCGTAGAATGCGAAGCCATAGATGTCGTCAACGATCTGCTCTGGGCTCGTCGGGAGATTCAGAGCTGGAGGTCCATGGGCTTACAACGCACAACTCTTTCACACTCAGCGGCAAACACATCCGTCCTCTAGACTGGTATCGTCTGCTACAGTGGCATGTCGAACTGTGCCTATACATGACTGACATGTCACATGAGGGGTCACCCCTCTTCAGATCTGAGCCTTCTAGGCTCTGCGGGAGTGCATCAGCTCTCACAGCTTCTACAAAACCCTATAGCCCTGTATCTATATAGTCTATATATTTATATATAGATTCAATAGTCGATAAACACATGTATATATATATATATGTACACATAGATCGAGATTATAGAAGTTCTAGGTCGGCTCTTCAGCCACGTTCCGGAGAGGCCAAAATAGACCATGTAAAACCCTTACCCAAATCCTAAACCCCAACCCGAAACCTATTAGACCCAAAACCACAACCCCAAAACCAAAACGTCAGGTCAAAAGGTTACGACCCTTAACATCCCTAGATCCCTTAAGCCCTGCAGTACCCTATAAACCTAAAACCGATGTAGACCCCTTAAAGGATCGAGCCCTTAAGGATCCCTTGTCGGAACCCCTCTAGAAACCCTTACAGCGGACTCCCTCTTAAGCACTCTACTGCTGCCCAGGGAAGTTAAGGGATGCCGGGTTCTCCTAACGTGTTTCGTTTCGAGTTGTCTTTATGGTTTTTCGGGTAAGTTGCTAGTAAGTCGAGACTGGGGTTGTGTAAGGTGTATACATGCATGTGTGCTAGTCTAGATTCTATAGATACATGTGCATGTGTCTAAAGTGTGTATTATGGGTGTCACAAGCCGTATGAGATGAAGCCTCTTCCTGCCTTGTAAGAACACTTTAAACCTTTGTGGCAGCCTTTTCCGAGCACTCAGGTTTAAAGAGTTTGGCCTGGCACTGGATGTTCCGATCTCCTATGTCAACGTGGGGGACAGCAACTGTGACCTGCCAATGATTAGACCCAGCGATTTGTTTCAACACCTTGCGGACCTGGGCAAATTGGACCTCCTTTTCGGCCAACAGCCAGCAAGTGTTTTACCTGAATTCTGGAGTCGTTTTCAGGAGGTGGAGCCAAACAATACTGTTCATGCTGCCTTCGCTGCTGGTACAATGCACCCCGATCGAACAATACCAATGGTCATTCATGGGGATGAAGGCCGTGGAAGGAAACGACTTCCAGTCATGGTAGTCAACACCCATGGCCTGATCGGTGCAGGATGCAAGGCCTTCCATGAGTTTCACAAAGATGCACCCAGAATGCAGGAACAGGCTATGCCTGTAAACATCAAGGGCCACTCGATGGAGACACGCTTTCTATCATTTGTACTGTCAAAGAAATCATATGGCACCGACTGCTCATACTTGATGCGGATGTTCGAAGCACTGGTCGAGGATCTATGCAAGCTTTCAACAACCGGGATCCAGATCAAGTCGAAGTCTGGTGTCGAGACGTGGCATTGTGCATTTATTGGAAGTGTTGGAGATCTACAGTTTTTTGCGAAGGTCGCAAGCCTCACTCGGTCCTATACCCACGTGAGCAAGCGCAGTGGACAGCAAGCAAAAAATGGGCTCTGCCACCTTTGCCTTGCTGGCAAACCTGGCTGGGACTATGAAGACTTCAGTGACAATCCTGCTTGGTTGCGGTCTGTTGGGATTGAGCCCCCCTGGGAGAGCCCTCCGGATTTGATCTTTCGATTATTCCACGATCCTGGAAATGCTGGGGGGTTCCTGAAGCCAGACCTCTGGCACTGCCTGCACTTAGGGTGTGGAAAGGTGTTTCTCGCCTCTGCTCTGGTGGAATGGCTCCCTTTTCTGCCAGGCCTCCTGCCTTCAAAGCCATGGATTCTGGAATAGTTTTTAATTCTCTATGTGTTTATGCTGGTTTTATTCAGGTTCCCCAGAACATAAAATTAGTCTATTTGGGTGTTTTCTTTGTTCGATAAGACCCTTAAGAGTTTTCCAAGGGTAGTCGTTTGTTAGTACGTTTCCTGGAAAACAAGTTTGGGTCGTTTCAGTGCGATAGGGTACAACAAACAACACTCAGGAAACAACGTCCAGGAGAGGTTTGCATATCTGGATGAGCACGCGCAGGCTTACCTGCAGCGACATGGTCAGAAACTATACTGTCGGCATGTGAGCGAGCTGAGCGTTGGTTTCGACTCTTACCAGAAATGCCCTCAAGGAGCTTGGCAAAAAGCAAGCGATACAACATTGCTTCTGGAGATTTTCGAAGACTTCTGTGAGAAGCATGCTTCAATGGCCTCCGAGGATGCCATTTTGGGTTGGACGTATACTGCGGTAGCCAACCTGAATGCCTGTATCCGTTTGCTATACAAGAGTGGGCTGTGGATGACACAGCATCAGGCGCTGGATGCTTCATCTACAGGCATGAACTTTTTGAAGTGCTACGGCCACCTGGTTCATTTGACTTTCCAAGCGAACCGCGATCGGTTTCCAATCACTCCGAAGGTTCATTACATCCATCACTTGTTCATCGACCTGAAGTCCCAAGCTCGGGCTTCCGCCTGGACATTGAACTGTATCGCCTTCACGGTACAGATGGATGAAGACTTCGTGGGGGTGCATGCAAGAGCTTCAAGACGTGCAGGTGCCCAGTATGTCTCGCTGCGGTGTTTGCAGCGTTATTTGCTCTATGCAGGCGAGCGAATCACTCCCGAGTATCGCCGAACCTCTTGAAGTCTGGAGTGCATGTGCATGAAAATTCCGACCGGATCGTTCGAGGGATTTCTGCTTGCAAGGGCTCAACAACCTTTCCCAAACGTTTAAGGCAGGCTTTTTGTAGACCTTGTGAGGCAACGACTCAATAGCTTTTTCCCAGCTAGACTGACAAGACTCCGTAGATTCATCCCAGGCCTTTGAAGAAATACTCAACAGCTTTTCCCAGACTTGAAGCAACGGCTCAATAGCCCTTTCCCAACCAGACAGTGTAGCTTCTTCCCAGGCCTTTAAAGAACGACCCAACAGCCTTTTCCCAGACATTTAAGCAACGATTCAATAGCCTCTCCCAGATCTGTAAGCAACGACTCTACAGCCTTTGCCCAGGCCTTACGCAAGGATTCCATCAATCAATGTCTCAAATGGGGCAGACTCAGATCTCTAAGCAAACATCATGTTTGGATTGCATCATGTAACATCGGAGATTCCCAAGGGTCTATCTCGGCATACTTTTTCCGGCGCCATGGTTTATTCAAGGGTGTTCCGCTGTTTACTTTTTTTGCGACGCAAGGAAATTCTACGCCGAATCGGCGGAATAGAAAAAAGTATGCCGACGAACTTACTGGTAAACCCTAAACCCTCAAGTCCCCATAAATTGAGCTTGCGTATTACACCGTGCGTGGTATTCCATTACATTCTTTTCAAATTGAAGCAAATACACTTAAAATCATATCCTTGGATATGCATAGCCGCTTGCACAAGTTGTTGCAATCGAGTTTAAGTAAATTGAATTAAAAATTCCGCCACCACCACCACCAAAATGCAATCGAGTTTAAGTAAATTGAACCAAATCTACAAATACCAATACTAATAGGAGATTTAATTACTACTACTACTACTACTACTACTACTACTACTACTACTACTACTACTACTACTACTACTACTAACTAGGAAGCCATGAGAGAGACAGCAAAGAAGCCGGCACATGTGCGACATATGTCGTTCAGGGGCGCGGGGGTTGCCAGGACACATGTGCGACATATGTTTTTTATCCGGGGAGCGGGGGTAGCAGAACACATGTGCGACATAGGTTTTTTATCCGGGGCGCGGGGTTAGCAGAACACATGTCCGACATAGGTTTTTTAATCCGGGGCGCGGGGGTAGCAGGACATATGTCGCACATGTGTCGGCTGCTTCGTTTTACCAATCTCCAATTAGCGAGAGAACTGAAACGAACGCGCGCACACCACGAAACACATGTGCGACATATGTCAAAAAAGTCTTTGCTTGAGGCAAGCCCGCGTTGATTTTTAAAGGTTTCAAGGACATTTTGGATGATTTTGACGGGGTTTTCACGTTCGAAACTCGTTCGAACAGGTAGCCTTGCACTTTTTATTGTATCCGCAAGGTTTTTTTCAAGGGGGTCACTACACAGATTTCGGCTACGAAGCCTGAAACTTTCGTTTCAGAACACTGTGTTGCAGAGCAACTATTGGTCATCTACTGCCCCGGAGGGCTTTGAAGCAGAGAAGCTGCTGTAATGGAGCTGGTGTGGTCTCGTGTCTGTCGTCCATTCGGATCACAGGTGCGAGTTCTGGCACAGTGAAGCTCAAAACTGAAGGAAGCCATGCGAGAGACAGCAAAGAAGCCGGCGCATGTGCGACATATGTCGTTCAGGGGCGCGCGGGTAGCAGAACACATGTGCCACATACGTCGTTCAGGGGCGCGCGGTTAGCAGAACACATGTGCGACATATGTCGTTCAGGAGCGCGGGGATAGCAGAACACATGTGCGACATATGTCGTTCAGGGGCGCGGGATTGCCAGAACACATGTGCGACATATGTTTTTTATCCGGGGCGCGGGGTTAGCAGAACACATGTGCGACATAGGTTTTTTATCCGGGGCGCGGGGGTAGCAGGACATATGTCGCACATGTGTCGGCTGCTTCGTTTTACCAATCTCCAATTAGAAAGACAACTGAAACGAACGCGCGCACACCACGAAACACATGTGCGACATATGTCCCGAAATAATTTTTCAAAGTCCAAAACGCATTGATTTTCAACGGTTTCAGGGCCATTTCGGACTGTTTTGAAGGAGTTTTCACACTCGAAATCGGTTTAAACAGGTAGGTTTGTAATTTTTATTGTATCCGCAAGGTTTTTTTCGGGAGGGTCACCCACACAGATTTCGGCTACGAAGCCTAAAACTTTCGTTTCAGGACACTGTGTTGCAGAGCAACTATTGGTCATCTACTCGCCCGGAGGGCTTTGAGGCAGAGAAGCTGCTGTAATGAAGCTGGTGTGGTCTCGTGGCTGTCGTCCATCCGGATCGCAGCTGCGAGTTCTGACACAATCAGCCGCAAAATCTGAAGAAAGCCAGGAGAGAGACAGCAAAGAAACGCTGACCGAGACGTTGAAGGTGCCTTGTCTCGCGGAGCTGGAAGCGAACATCCCTGAACCCGACGCAGGGGTTGATCCCAGATCACCAAGCCCCTGATACCGCAACGGAAACACAGCATCCGATGCCGGCTGTGCAGGGACAACGCCCAACGGGCGTGCTCGAGAGATCTGCTCGAAGGAGTAGGTCGGAGGAGAAGCGGGGAGGCATCTAGTGGGAGCTCAGACGACGCCACCGTGCCCTACCCAAACACAAGATCGGGGTTGTCGCCCGATGGGCGTCGGCCAGCAATGGCGCGTCGGCCCATTGCTGACAAGGGGAGACAGACACGTGCCTTACCCTCCGCAGTGCGGTCGCCACAGCCGCTCCAGCGGCGTAGATCAGGGTACGAGGCGTTTCGCACACAAACGCACCACAGACGGTGGCGCGTCCTGACGTTGGGGCCAACAGCCCTGTGGTGAGAAGCTCCTCGCTCCGGGATCCAAGCTTCTCCGGGCGATGACAGCCGGACGATGCGCTAAGGTGCCGGTGTGGCGTCAGGGGTGCACTTGGCAACTGCACCGGTGCGGAACCTGCAAGGGAAGATCCGTTGGCATGCGCCGTTGTCGTCCTTGTGTCTGCACTCCACTCGGAGATCAGGTGCCAGCGAGGCATCGGCCAGAGGATGTGGGTAGTCAGTTTTTCCCCCACCAAGGAGGTTGGCCTTTTCGCGGCGTGCTAGGGGATAAGTAACCCTTCGCGATGCCACGACGTCGCAATGGGTGAAACGAACTGGACCTCCGCCCAAGCAGAAGGATAGAAGAAAGATCCAAAGCAAGTGCTATCGGCCCAAGACCGAAGTCCCGCCACAGAGCGCAAGAAAAGAGTGAATCCCAAGCGCTGAGGGAAGAAGCACTCAAAGCTGTGACCGTGAGGAACTTGAAACCTGCGGACGGCGAAAGATTTCAGCAAAGTGCTCGCGACATAACGATTCTAGGTGTCAGCTCAAGCGACAGCATCTGCGAGGGAAACACCGAGCGAGACATTGAGATCTCCACTACAGAAGAAACTCTGTGAGCAAGGAGATGCACCACATCATGCTTTCCCGCGCCTGTTGCGAAACCACTAGTCTATACCTTAGGCCTCAACTTCAATCCCGATGGTGGACGGCGCGGGCTAAAGAGCACCACCATCAAGTAGACTGGGCATGACTGGTTTTGTCAACAGTGAGGGCAGATGTAGGTTCACAACCCTTTACAGTTCGGCAGCTGTCTCCCTCGAGCTTGAAGCGATAGCATGAAGTACACAGAGGCACAGACGCTGGCAAACAAGCGATAGATTGAGCAAGACACGTCAAACCAATACAAGCAATACCAGCACATAATGGCAGCCGCGAGAGTGCGACAGCCGAACTGGGCGCGCAAGCTCCACCCCAACCGCGTGGCCCTGCAGCAACCTCAGCAGAAGCACATTAGCCAGTCCTGCCAGACCAGTGTGATCCTCGAGTCCACCAGGACGGAGGTGACGCTGGAGATCATGAGCGGAGAGTCAGTAAAGGTCAAGGCCCAACAGAACCGAGACACCAGAAAGACACCATCAAAGTGCCGCTCTTGCGCAGGTACCCTATGACTACAGGATCTGGCAGCTGAAAGATAGGGCAGCGAAACTCATGGGCTCGAGTCTTGGCAAGCTTCCGTGGTGCACGAAACCACCCAGACCCACAACCGAACCCGCCGATCAGGTACTTCAGCCGACACTGTCATGAAGGCCGTGGACACAACGAAGTCCAAGAATCTCGTGGGCCACGAGCGGTGCAGGTCGTCCTTTCGAACTTAGAGGACGCGTCCCGCCAACGAGAAGTAAGTAGAAGCCTCGAGCCAGGAAGCACAACCACCTCCTATTCGTGGCCATCGTCGACGGCAAGCCAGAAGACGACCTCTTGCCAAGACCTCAACACACGCAAGCAACACACACTAACCGGTTGTTGCACCTGTTTGACTCAGTTCCGGCCTCTACGCGAGCGACACTGAGTAGGCCCGGCCAAGACCGCAGCAGTGCGTGCGCGGACGGCCAAAAGGCAATGGAGCTCAGAGTTGCAAGGCGTGCCCGTTCACCCAAAGTAAGCCGCTCCTTATGGTCCTGATAAAAACTTGGGTGGGAAACAACCCCAGTGCCTTTCGAAAGAGAGGTCAAGTCGTCAGAGCGACTTGCACGACTGAGGTCAAGCCCCTTAAGCTCTGAGCGTCAGGGAAGTAAAAAGCAGAGCGAAGAAATGAGGCTCCAGCTATCAGTTACACAAGACGAAGGAGAGCGAACAACAAAAAAGAGAGAGACAGACAGATAAAGAAAGAGATGACAACAGAGAAAGAGACGTACAACAAGTAGATAAAGTTGTTCACATTCTTCTCAAGAGTGAAAGAGATGTGGATTGACAACTCTATGCAGTCCGACAGCGATCTTCATCAAGCTTCAAGTGATAGCAGAAGGTACGCAGAGGCACAGTTCTATGAGCAGCCGACACATTGGGGCCACACGTCAAACCAATTCAAGCAACACCAGCGAGAAGGACAGCCTCCACCAACATGGACCTAGGTCCAATTAAATGTGCCTTAGTTAATGGTTTAAATAAACACAACACATGCCGACCCATGTCGGACCTAGGTCGAATTAAACGTGCCTTAGTTAATGGTTAAAATAAACACAACACATGTCGACACATGTCGGACCTAGGTCCAATTAAATGTGCCTTAGTTAATGGTTAAAATAAACACAACACATGCCGACCCATGTCGGACCTAGGTCAAATTAAATGTGCCTTAGTTAATGGTTAAAATAAACAACACATGCCGACCCATGCCGGACCTAGGTCCTATTAAATTTGCCTTAGTTAATGGTTAAAATAAACGCAACACATGCCGACCCATGTCGGACCTAGGTCCACTTAAACGTGCCTTAGTTAATGGTTAAAATAAACACAACACATGCCGACCCATGTCGGACCTAGGTCGAATTAAACGTGCCTTAAAACATGGTTTAAATAAACACAACACATGCCGACCCATGTCGGACCTAGGTCCAATTAAATGTGCCTTAAATAACGGTTTAAATAAACGCAACACATGCCGACCCATGTCGGACCTAGGTCCAATTAGCTCGCAAGGACGTTTAAGCGAAGATTTAAGCGCACCCCCCCCCCCACACAAGACCGACCGACCTAGGTCGGACCTAGACGCAAACGTCAATATAGTCTAGCGTTTCACAACACATGCCGACCCATGTCGGACCTAGGTCCAATTAAATGTGCCTTAAATAATGGTTTAAATAAGCCTTAGTTAATGCTTAAAATAAACGCAACACATGCCGACCCATGTCAGACCTAGGTCCAATTAAACGTGCCTTCATTAATGGTTAAAATAAACACAACACGCGCCGACCCATGTCGGACCTAGGTCCAATTAAATGTGCCTTCAATAATGGTTAAAAAAAAACCCAAGAATTGCCGACCCATGTCGGACCTAAGACCAATTGAACGTGCCTTAGTTAATGGTTAAAAAAAACGCATCACATGCCGACCCATGTCGGACCTAGGTCCAATTAAACGTGCCTTAAAACATGGTTTAAATAAACACAACACATGCCGACCCATGTCGGACCTAGTCCAATTAAATGTGCCTTAAACAATGGTTTAAATAAGCACAACACATGCCGACCCATGTCGGACCTAGGTCGAATTAAACGTGCCTTAGTTAATGGTTAAAATAAACACAACACATGCAGACCCATGTCGGACCTAGGTTCAAGTAAACGTGCCTTAGATAATGGTTTAAATAAAAACAACACGTGCCGACCCATGTCGGACCTAGGTCCAACTAAACGTGCCTTAGATAATGGTTTAAATAACAACAACACGTGCCGACCCATGTCGGACCTAGGTCCAATTAAACGTGCCTTAGTTAATGGTTAAAATAAACGCAACACCTGCCGACCCATGTCGGACCTAGGTCCAATTAAACGTGCCTTAGTTGATGGTTAAAATAAACACAACACGTGCCGACCCATGTCGGACCTAGGTCCAACTAAACGTGCCTTAGATAATGGTTTAAATAACAACAACACGTGCCGACCCATGTCGGACCTAGGTCCAATAAAACGTGCCTTAGTTAATGGTTAAAATAAACGCAACACCTGCCGACCCATGTCGGACCTAGGTCCAATTAAACGTGCCTTAGTTGATGGTTAAAATAAACACAACACGTGTCGACCCATGTCGGACCTAGGTCCAATTAAACGTGCCTTAGATAATTGTTAAAATAAAAACAACACATGCCGACCCATGTCGGACCTAGGTCCAATTAAATGTGCCTTAGTTAAGTTTTAAAAAAACACAACACATGCCGACCCATGTCGGACCTAGGTCCAATTAAATGTGCCTTAGTTAATGGTTAAAATAAACACAACACATGCCGACCCATGTCGGACCTAGGTCCGATTAAATGTGCCTTAAATAATGGTTTAAATAAACACAACACATGCCGACCCATGTCGGACCTAGGTCCAATTAGCGCGCAAGGACGTTTAAGCGAAGATTTAAGCGCACCCCCACCACACAAGATTGACCGACCTAGGTCGGACCTAGACGCAATCGTCAATATAGTCCAGGCCTTCCCGGGTATTTTTTAAGGGTTGTTCACATTCAAAACCCGTTGGAACACGTAGGTTTGCACTTTTTATTGCATCCCCAAGGTTTTTTTGAAGGGGTCACCCACACAGATTTCGGCTACGAGGCCCGAAACTTTTTTTCCAGGACACTGTGTTGCAGAGCAACTGTTGGTCATCTACTCGCCCGGAGGGCTTTGAGGCAGAGAAGCTGCTGTAATGAAGCTGTGGTGTGGTCTCGTGGCTGTCGTCCATCCAGATCGCAGCTGCGAGTTCTGACACAATCAGCTTCAAAACTGAAGGAAGCCAGGAGAGAGACAGCAAAGAAACGCTGACCGAGAAGTTGAAGGTGCGTTGACTCGCGAAGCTGGAAGCGAACATCCCTGAACCCGACGCAGGGGTTCAGATGACATATGTCGCACATATGTCATCTGAAGCTAAAGTAGTGTTAAGCCTTAAGCTAAATTTAAGTGACTTAAATTACCGAAGAATTTACTCAAATTCAAGCGTGCGTCCAACGCAACACATGCTGACATATGTCACACATATGTCGACTTTTATGGGTGTTATTTAATTTCCATTGAATTTAGTCAAGTTGTCCGTAAGAGCCAAACCAATCAGTCACCGCAGCCATGGCACCCAAGCGCCTAGACCTTCCCTGGAAGCATACTCGCAACTCAGTACAGGAGGTCATCGCGCACCTCGGCAAAACGTGCTCTGTTAAAGTCCGGCACGAAGCCAATTGCGCGAGGACTCATCATTTTCTGGATGCAACAATGCACTAAGGAGCAGCTCGGAGCAAGAAGCTCCCACTTCAAGTCTCGGCGTCTCCAGCCCGATGCCGATCATCGGCACCCAGCCCCCGCTCTCCGGCAAGAGGGCACCGGACCGCCCCACAACGAACACCACAAAGCGCCAGAACACTCGCACGCCAGCATCCTCACGTCCGGCGCCGGACATTGCACCTCGACAAAGCCCTTCTCTCCGGCAAGAGGACGACTGACCGCCCCAACAACGAACACTACGAAGCGCCAGAAGACTCACATGCCGGCGTCCTCGAGTCGCGACTGATTGTTCTTTTTCACAAAACCATAACGAGCAGGTTGCTCGCTGGGGTTGACTGCGCTTGCCCTAGCCCTTGCAGGATCTTTCTTCTTCCGTACACATCGGCACATATGGACTTGCTGGCACTGGACCGCGTGCAACGTTGCGTTGCATACACAAGTATACTGAAGAAGAAAAATCTCAGAAAAGCTATGCGAGCACGGCCAATCGCTCCGGCGAGCAACCTGTCCGAAACGCAAACCTGCTTCTACTAAACACCGCTATCATACAACGCAGCGTTCCACGAGGTCCAGTGCCAGCAAGGCCATATGTGTCGATGTGTACGGAAGAAGGAAATCCTGTAAAGGCTAAGGCAGGCGCGGTCGGGAACCCCACCGAGCAACCTGCTCGTTATGGTTCTGTGAAAAAGGACAATCAGCCGCAAGCACCAATAGCAAGATGGTTGATTATTCGATAACATGCAAACGTAGAGGACCTGTACTGCATGCACAGCATGCACCAGTGCATTCAAGCCAGCCCAACAAGAGCCATGATATGCGGTAACCAGAAACCCCGCCAACTGCAGAGTGCTGACACGCGCGACCACGTCCACGCAAGAAGCCACGCTCACAGTGACACTCTCACACGATTGCTCTGACGACCACTGCTAAAAGACAACCGCACGGAGGCATAGCCGCTTAAGGCACCAACTCAAAACAACACAAACCAAAACAAACGCCCCTGCATGCACTGGTCCCAGAAAGCATGTCATATGCTCCTACAACACAAACACAAGCCACGAGTAAAGACTGATAAGCAAGGTGCACTGCACTCCGCCCCATCACACGTCGTAATCCCGAGCCCCTCAAATATTGAAAAAACAACCCGATTTAGCACTGCTTCCTGAACACAGCACCTACCGCGACGCCAGATATTCATTAGAAGGAGCTCCGTAAGAACCAAACTAGTCAGCCACCGCAGCCATGGCACCCAAACGTCAAAACCTCTCCTGGAAGCAAACTCGCAACTCAGTACAGGAGGTCATTGCGCACCTCGACAAAACGTGCCCTTGTACAGTCCGACACGAGGCCACAATTGCGCGAGGACTCAGCATTTTTTCGTTGCAGCAACGCACTAAGGAGCAGCTCGGAGGAAGAAGCTCCCACCTCAAATATCGGCGACTCCAGCCCGCCGCCGATCATCGCCCCCCAGCCCGTCCTCTCCGGCAAGAGGACAACGGACCGCCCCACAACGAACACTACGAAGCGCCAGAAGACTCACACGCCGGCGTCCTCGCGTTCGGCGCCAGCACACCCGTCCGAACAACAGGTACGCAACACTACAGTCAACACGGAGGCTGACGACACGCAAAGGGGCCCAGAGCACCACAAACCCAGCACGCAATACGACCAAGACACCAGAAGGGCCAAGGGCTTCGGCAGACGAGGACCCATTCCCGATGCTGCGCAGCGAACAGTACGAAAAGCTGAAGCAGACAAATCCAGACGCGAAAGAATGGAGCTCGGAGCAAACCAACGTGGACCACTTCCCAACAACAACAAGCCGCCACGCCGAACCCAATGCAGCCAAGAAGCTCGAGCCAGCTACGGATACGGCGCACGCGGCCGGGCGCTCGAGGGAGCATCCCGTAACAACTGCTGGAGCAGGTTGTAGTCATCTGTAACCACTGCAAGAGCAGCCTCTGTTCAAGCCATCATGCAACGCAGCGTTCCACGAGGTCGCGTGCCACAACTGAACAGCACAACCCACCAAGCAAAGTACACTGAAGAAGAAAGATCGTGTAAAGGCTACGGCAAGCGCGGCCGGGAGCCCCAGCGAGCAACCTGCAGGTAACACCGCTAGGACTGCTTGTAGTCAACGCAGCCATGATGCAACGCAGCATTCCACGAGGTCCAAAGCCACAGATGCAAACTGCTTCTAGTCAACACAGGCATCATGCAACGCAACGTTCCACGAGGTCGTGTGCCACAGCTCAACTACGCAACCCACCAAGCAAAGTACACTGAAGAAGAAAGATCGTGTAAAGGCTACGGCAAGCGCGGCCGGGAGCCCCAGCGAGCAACCTGCAGGTAACACCGCTAGGACTGCTTGTAGTCAACGCAGCCATGATGCAACGCAGCATTCCACGAGGTCCAAAGCCACAGATGCAAACTGCTTCTAGTCAACACAGGCATCATGCAACGCAACGTTCCACGAGGTCGTGTGCCACAGCTCAACTACGCAACCCACCAAGCAAAGTACACTGAAGAAGAAAGATCGTGTAAAGGCTACGGCAAACGCGGCCGGGAGCCCGAGGGAGCAACAAGGGCCAGTTGTAAAGCAAATAGCGGTCATACCATGCGGTTCTATGCAAGAACAACAGCCAAGGTCCGCTGCCACTGGAAAACCACCCGCCGGTCAAGCCAAACACACCTGTCATCGAGCAGATGAACGACACGGCCATGAAGAATGCAATAAGACACCTCCCAAAGGGACAGGTCGAAACAGGCATACTCCTAGACGAAGACTTCCAGAACTGCGCTCTGTCCAGCCGCCTACGATTCCGCCAGCAAGTCTACAGCAGCCCCAGAGGCATCATCAGCAAATGGCGCCGCTACGGCTTGTCAGAAGTCTGCTCGAAGTGCCACATGCTTACCCCCCTCCGGTACATGCGCAAGTCCAGAGCTGACTCGAACTCCGGCAGTGACACACTCCTTTGCAAAAAATGTCGCGAGAAAACCTCTCCAGCAATCCTCCCAGAAGTGCCGCGACAATCCAAAATCCTGCAGCAGCTCAACTACATGGAACAACGCCTGATTGCAATGGCACAAGTCTCCCAGTTTCTCATCGACATGCCATCCGGCGGACCCCGTGGACAGTGGGGTCGCATGTACATCACACCTCTAAAGCAACCCCGCCTGTCAAGCGTCCTCGAAAACTGTCGTCTGGACAGACACGGGAAGGTTTACGTACACTCCCCGAACGGAGAATTCACAAGCCACGCCAGAGTCAAGTACCTCTACCGAGCGCTGGAGCAATTGCACAGGGACCACAGGCTCTACAAAGCACCCGAAATACATGCCGCCCTACAACGCCTTCAGCAGAAGTACCAGTACACGCGCACCAGCCACAAGCGAAAGAAACTCGAGCTCCGGCGGCAGAGCCGAAACACCGCCGTGAACGGAGCAACACACGACACACCAAAGAACGAGATGACTAGCAGCGCCCACATCCACCTTTCCTCAAGCGAGAGCGACGCAGAAGCCGACAGAAACGGAATCGAAAGCAATACAAGGCCAGTGGACCCGGAACAGCACAACAACGACCAGGACTCACCCAGCATCGCAAACGTCGAGTACACATTCCCAGAAGCACCGACGGCACCTTTTGCCGACACCCACGACTTGGGGCAACACAAACTAATGGCAAACCTGATGACCGATGCCGACGTCAAAGTGTTTCCGCACCTCTTCCCCACCGGCGAGTACGGCTACAACCCAGACATGAAGTACGCGGACTACACGCGCCAACGTCTGCTCGGCGCGGACCCGCGCTTCGAAAACTGTCCGGACTACATCTACTTCTTGCTGGAGACGTGGCTCAAAAAACGAATCAGCAGCAACACCAGAGTACGCATCGCTCAGCAGAAGCCAAGCGCTGCTGCACAACCCACAGAAGCACTTCGTAGGCAGGTCTACACGACACTCCGCGATGTTCCCGGCACGCAGCCGTACGTCTTCGCAAAGAAGGGAGTCGCCCTCAGCATGTTCGAACAACTGGGCGCGCCGCAGTGGTTCCTGACACTCACGTGCCACGCCAGGCAAGGGCACATCCTCGTCGCGTGCATATACGCAAAGCTGTTGAGAGCCGAACACCTACATAAGCAGCCCTTACACACAAAATCGAGACAAACCCTAGCGGCCTGAATCTACGCAAAGTACATGGAGGACCCCAACTACAAGTGGCACGCAGACACAAACCCGAGCCAACAAGCGAGAGACATGCCAAAGGCCGGAACCACAAAGGAGGCATGTGACACGAGCGCAAATCCAGCTCGCAAGAGAAGCAAGGACCAAAACGACGAAGAAGAGACAAGAGCCTACACCGCCAACGAGCTCTGCAACAGCATGCCGGCCATCGTCGCCAGACAGTTCTTCCAACACGTCAAGCGCTTCCTGCGATGGCTCGGCCCAGCGTCACCAGAAGCCACAGAAGACACCGACACCGACGAACCAGAATCCGAGAAGGACGACCACAGGTCAAGCCAGAGCTCCGAGAAGGAGGACTCCGACGAAGCCGCCGCCGCCCCCAAAACCCAAAAGGACACAAACCAAACAAGGAGCCGGCCGCAACGCCACAAGTGGGCACCACCCTTCCACGTGCGGGACTACGTGGTAAGGGTGGAATGGCAGAAAAGAGGTTACCCCCTAAACCCTAAACCCTAAACCCTAAACCCTAAACCCTAAACCCTAAACCCTAAATTTTAGAGGCTGCGCCTTGTGTTGAACGGCCTTTAGCGGCGCAGCCGAGGTGCGCCAGCGCAGCAGTTGGTTATGAAAGTTGTGGTATGTGAATGCCTTAACCCGGCCTGAAGCTTGGGGACATGCACGTCAATTTACTTAAACCTCGCTTTCGGCTCTGTATATTAATCTGTTGGAAATCCTGCTTAAAGCTGTGTATGTCAATTTACACGAACCCTGCTTGAGGGCTATGTATGTTAAGTTACTGAATTCCGATCTTGTCCTATGCATGTCGATTTACTTAAGCCCCGCTTGGGGCTATGTATGTCAGTTGACTCAAACCCCGTCTGGGCCTGTGTATGTCAATTTACTTAAACCCCGCCCGGGCCTAGGTATGTCAGTTGACTTAGACCCCGTTTGGGCCTCTGTATGTCACTTTGCTTAAACTCCGCTTGGAACTGTCAATGTACTTAAACCCGCTTGGGACTATGAATGTCAAGTGATTCAAATCCCGTCTGGGCCTGTGTTTGTCAATTTACTTAAACCTTGCTTGGGCCTATATATTGGATCTATTCTTCCACGTCTGGGCTTCACCGAGCCCATTCGTTCCGTATCTTGAACAAATTTTTTCAACAATCACACAAAGACATTCTATGATAATTACCAGCATAGAAAGCATGTATACAAATATGTATATATATATATACATATGTACACATAAACAAGTAAACTAGAGGTATACATATGGTTTTAAGTAAATGTGTAAGTATTAGGACAAACAAACAATCAGCAGATACACAGAAAATGTAAATCTACGTTTAGATACAAATGTAAACGTGAACAAACAAACAATACAAATAAAAATCATCGTCATGGAAACAAGTCGAGCCACAGGTCTAAGTATGCATACAAATAAATATTTATATATATATATATAGATGCATATATGAGTATAGACTGTATAGACACAGATTAAGACATAAATAGAGGGTTACGATTTCAGTTTGAATATAACATATTTAGATTTCATTTAACCGTGTGCATGTATGAAAGCAGTTACAGCTTGATATATTGCCGCCTTGGCCGGTGGCTTCCGCCCCCAAAGATGTGATTATCGACAAAAATAAGGCATAAACATGGATATAGGCTTGGATACAGGTTCAACAATGCGCACATATACATACATATGGATGTGCATATATGGTTAGAGATCCAGACAAAAAAAGATACAAGCACTATTTTGTTTTTATAAAATTTCACTACATATTCCCCCTCGGCCGGTGGCTTCCGCCCCCGGCATCGGCGGGGTGTGGGAAATTGAGAAGCGGACACAAGGTCCAAATGAACTCAAATGAAGATCTTGGAACGATTTCTAGGTGGGTTTGTTTAAATTGAAATGACACTTCGAGTCGCTCAAATCCGTATGGGATCCTATAGAAAGACAAAGTATGTATCTAGACATCGGCGTAGATACAAATACCGACAAAAACACAAATATGCAAGTGTCAATGCTGGTATGGATGCGCGCATATGAAAGTTGTCACACATTGACACACTTCCGCCTCGGCCGGTGGCTTCCGCCCCCGGCCTCGGCAGAAAAGGCTGGAGCTGCTGGCGCGGGCTGGGTCTGGGGTTGGCTGGGACTGGGGGGGGTCTGGAGCTGGTCCGTCAGTCCGCCCGGTCGTGTCCTGTCCGTCCTCCGTCTCGTCCATCCACCCACCCGTCTGCTAGTGGGACAAGGATGGAAAAGGAATGGAGTTGCTGGGGCTGGTGGCTGGGGCTTTGGACGCACCCGCGGCGGACAGACTGACGGATGGACAGGCTGGGGCTGCTGGGCTAGTTGGTGGCTGGGGCTTTGGACGGCCGACCGGACGGAGGGACGGACCGAACCGATGTGGCGGACGGACAGGCTGGAGCTGCTGGGGCTGGCGCTTGGGTTCGTCCTGCCCTGTCCCTCCGTCCGCCCATCCGTCCGCTAGTCGTTAAAGACGCCTGAAGAGGAGTGGGCCGCTGCTAGGGGGCTGGAGCTGCGGCTGCGGCTTTTCGAGGGACGGCCGAACGGATGGAGGGACGGACGAAAGCACCGATGCAGTGGAAAGACGGACGGACGGACACGGGCTGGGGCTGGGGCCGGAGCTATATGCGCGCATCCATCCGTCCATTCGTTTGTCCGTCGCTCTGCTGAACCTTGGGTTTTTGGGTTTGGAGGAGCGGTCGAAACAGTTCTGTTTCGTCAATATTCGTTTTTGTTTTTCTATGTCCTCATTTCGCGCTCGTGGTATCACTTCCATCCTGATCGTTCGTTCGTCCGTCTGCACGCCCGAACGGACGCGGGCGAGGTTTGCGCGCGCCGCTACGTTTACGTGCTCACGCGTCCGTGGATAGTCCGTCCGTCCGTCGGAGTTTGGGGGTATCGGCTTTCGGGTTCTAGGGATTTGGATATCGGGTCTGGATCGTCGAATTCAACGAAATCACAAAAACAATTTCGTTTCCGGAATTGTCGTTTTTGTTTTTCGCGTCGCTTCGTTTGCCTGCTCGTGCGTCCGTCCGTCCCTCCCGTCCCGATGGTCCGTTCGTCGCGCGTTCGTTCGTCTGCCCCCTATCGCGTCCCTACGTTTGCGTGCTCGTGCGTCCGTCCGTCCCTTCTGCCCCGGTCCGTCCGTCCGTCCGTCACCCGTTCATTCCTCTGCCCGAACGAACGCAGGCGAGGTTCGCGTCAACGAACGCTTTAGGGCTAAGGGCCGGAGCCCCTTGTTTTTTCCATGAGGGTTGCCTGGGGCGCCAGCTACGCTGGCGAACCCTAAACCCTAAACCCTAAACCCTAAACCCTAAACCCTAAACCCCTAAACCTTAAACCCTAAACCCTAAACCCCTAAACCCTAAACTCAAAAGCTTAAGCCTGAATGCTCAGCTTAAGCCTTATTACGTACAGGAGCGTACTACACCTTGTTCGGGAAGGAAACGAAAGACTTTCTAGTCTGTACGAGGTAAATGGTAATTATAGACATTGCCCGTTGGGCAGGCAAGAACTCAATGCCCGACCCGACTGCCTTTTCCCGGCAGCGCAAACTCTCACGAAACGAACTGTCAGATGCTACCTGATCTGTGAAAAGAATCTGTTCAACTCTAAGCTATTCTGAGAGAAATGAGTCTGGAGCCCTAGCAACTGGACCAAACCGGACCTGAATGCCCTGACTCCATGCCTTTGAGCAGCATGCTCTGCACACGAACTGCATGCCTGCACATCCACAGTCACTCCCCCAACGAACATTTGCTTCGTTCCATGCTGTTGTGCAGGACAAAATGCCCTGAAGCATGGGGTGCTTCGCGCACTGCTGTCCATGTTTTCAAAGCCTCACTGGCTTCCACAGAACTTACACCTGCGGCGAGCACAAACCTCTTGGTGAGGGTCCAAAGCAGGGCAGTCACGGCTCACATGAACCCTTTTTCCCCAGCGATTAAAGTAGATCGTATCTTGCTTTGGAAATCCCTCCCCTCTGTTGCATACAAAACAAGTCTGACGCCTGCGAATGTCCGAAGACTTGCTAGCTGCTGGACACTCCAGAGACCTGTGAAAGCAATCTCCGTTCTTCGTGAAGATCACATTGACCCCCGGCTCATCTGCACTGCAACTATGAATGTCCATCTTCTTGAACCCGCGAGGTCGGATAATCCTATCGATCATAATTCGAGACCCCGCGCGTGTGGGATACTCAACAAACCCATCTGCTCGCACAATTGGACGCTCTTGATCTAGATCTCTACCAGACCCACTGACCTGAACATCGAACTGAGCGTCGCCACTTGACCCGCTGGGCCTTTCAACTTTATCACTAGACCCTGTAGGGATACTCGGGAGTCCTAAACCACAAGGTCCTACTTGGGAAACTCCTGGCTCCACTTCGGGTGCCTTCACAAAGGTCCTATGGGATCCTAAACCCGTAGGGGGGCCTACCGGGGCTTGCACCGGCTCAACTTCCGATGCTTCAGCACGGGTCCTACTGAGATCTAAACCCTTAGGGGGGCCTACAGGGAATTGCACAGGCCTCTCCGCAGAGGCTTCCGCACAGGTCCTATGGGGCCCTAAACCTTTAGGGGGGCCTACACGGGATTGCGCAGACTCCATCGCGGAGACTTCAACACGGGTCCTATGAGGCTCTAAACCTTTAGGGGGGCCTACAGTGGATTCACATGTTTTCTGCTGTCCCCTCTGACGCAAGCCCTCCTTGATATCATCTTCGGAGCTTCTTTTCAAAACCTCAACCCTCTCATGCTGAGCACAATCTTCTCCCTGAAACTGTGTCCGAACAGTCACATTCACAACTGGCGAAAATTGAAGAGGCCCTTCCGAAACATGCCGGTCAGAATAACTGCTCTTCTCAGCAACCTTCTGCCCTTGAGTTGTAGGAGTAGTGGGAGTACATTCAGCTGAAATCTGATGCCTGTGGGTATTGCACTTGCACAACCACATGCACCCAATAGCGCCTACAGCCCCAACCAAAATGCAGCCTACAGAAATCATACCCAGCAACAGCCAAAGTTCCATAGTCCCATCAGATTCCTGAGCAGCGTCCTGCCAAGCTTGAGCCGACTGGACCGAAGCAGCAAGGCTCACTGCCGTCAGGCTCCTGCCGGTGCCCTGCGATCCTGCAGAACTTGAGCCGCGACCCCTAGGCATGCCTGAATCTGTAGTCCACTGACCTATTGAACTGGCTTCGTCACCGCTATCCGAATCTTCACCTAGCTCAACTTCATCGTCGGCATACACAAAACGATTGCCAAAGTTCTCAGGGTAAGGATAGTTAGGAGGCAACGGAACCGTGGGAGCACGAGCCAACTCTATCATGTCACCAGGCGGAAACCCTACAGGCCTCTGCACATACAGTGGTTCCATATCTGAAGCCGTAGCATATGCACTCGCTGCGTCATACTGTCCTTGTCCGCTAGGAAACCTCACCTCCGGTGATCCACTTCTGTCTACTGGTCCTGGCAGCACCTCCAACGCTTCACTTGAACCCACAATGTCACCCGACCCTCTAGACAACCCCTGAAGTTCCGGAAAAGCCCTCTCGCAGAAGTCCTCGTAACATGTAGATTCTCCCACATCCCTCTCAATCAACCCTGAAGGAACCCCCAATCCGACGTGCTGTGCAGCCTGGGTCCCACGCTCCCCCGCTTCCAAGCGGCTCTGAACCTCTGACCCTTCAGTTTGAGTCCATCCTTCAACACCACTGGTCCCTACTGGGGGCCCTCGGAACTCCATGACTACTGGGCGCCTGCGACAACATCGATCGAGCAACCTACCCAATCTGGACGCAAGCATCCACCCACAGCCTATCCCGAACCCAACAATGAAGCTTTGCCACAAGGTCACTAGATCATCCATCCCTGCGTAGACTGATTCCGCTTTGACAGCCGAGATTTGCAGCAGCACCAACAGTGCTAACAGCGCCTTCGACACATCACTAGGAGTTCCTTGCATTGCAGCTACTTGAGGCCTAGGCGGATCATTCGACAGTTCAAGATGAGGAGCCCATAACCCACACACCCTAATCAAGTCTTCCAGTCTCGCGGGTCCTACTGCTTTTGTCCCCAGGTCCGCTGGCATGTAAGCCCCATCTAGATGCGCTAACTTCCAGGAGTCGTTTTCTAAGTCCTGTCGAACCACCGCACCGCGCAATCGCAAATGGCGTGTACGCCACGACCCTGATTCCAGAACACACAATTGAATTGCCGCAGAATTATCACAGTATAACCTGCAATCCACCTGGTCCTCTTGAGCGTTCATCAGAGCTGCGACCGTTGGTCTCATGGCCTTCCCCAACAAGTGCGCTTCTGCCAACGAGTACAATTCGCTTTCAGCAGTATGGGACGCTATGAGAGTCTGCCTGCACGAGGCCCAGAATATCAGCGCTCCTCCCCAACACAGCTGAATACAGCCGTAACTACGGCTTTTCTCATCCGCAGCGAAAGAGGCATCCGAGTATGCTTCTAGACTTGTCCTCGTCTCCTGAAACTTAAGCTGGTCCCACCTTCCACACTGTCCTGTTGGTGGCACATAATGAAGACCGACTCCTGGAGCATGCCTAAGGTACCTGATCAAGTGTTCTGCGCGAGCAACCGCCTCACCCGGAGATGGCACTATCCTCTGAGCAGCAAGATTCACAGCATAAGCAATGTCAGGACGGGTCCTCCCCGCAAGCCAGAGCAACTGTCCAATCAATGATTGTGCACGTTTCGTCCACTCCAGCTGTTCCGAACGATCCACCGGTTCCTCACTTTCAACAGTCTTGACAGCTGGTGTACGTTCCACACCCGGGATTGTGTCTTGGTACTGTTCTAGGATATCCTTGGTGTAGCTCTCCTGATGAAGACGAATCCCTTGACTGGTTTTTTCCAGCTCGAAGCCTGCAAACTTCAAGCAATCTCCTTCCTCCGACACCCAGTCCGGGGTTGACAATTCCCAATTTGATTCCAGTCCGCGAACTACAGCTTGGGCAACGTCCTTTTCCGACGCAACTAAGATATCGTCCACGTACAAGGCTATAATCCCGAGGCACTGTCCTCCTGCTTCACCGGCTTCCTTCTCAGGATCTCTGCCCTCCCGTGGATACTTGAGAATCTGCCAGAGATTGGCGTCCTCCTTTAGCTTTCGAAGCCTCAAGATGCCATCACCATACTCAATCCGAAGATCCGTCATCACCCGGTCTCTATGAAGGCTCCACGAGCGCGGCGCCGAGTTCAGACCATAAAGAGCTTTCTTGACTTTCCAGTACTTGGTAGCAGTAACACCCGCTTCCCTTAATATGCTCGGAACTTTAACGACTGTGACCTTCTCCTTACCATCCTTCTGCATTTCCATAAGCGGCGCCTGGAGAAAAGCTGTTTTCACATCAACCGAGACCAGATGCCAAGATGGTTCCAGAGTACACTTGCGGATCATCATTCGAATGGACTCCGCACCAGCCCCACTCGCAAACAGATCTGCCTTCTGAGTGCTGCCATCGTTGTCACAGAAGTTGCCACATCCCACCATTCTCGCCCTACGACGTCCAGTGGATTTCCAAACATACACCATTTTTCCTGGAATCAGTTCCACATGCACGCCTGGATCCGCCACCAGCTTGTGATACTGGTCGTCTGTCAAGTCTTCAACTGCTTCAGTCTTCTGAACTAACGACTCTACCTCCTCCCCCATAGATCCACGCCACTTACCAAGCTCACGTCGAACTTGGTCCTGCGCTACAATCTTCGACTGAAGAGGTGGTGGATCATCATCGTCCATTTGAACAGCCTTTAGACTCCCGGATCCCAGCATGCACTCCTCGCTCTTCCTGTCTAACTGGCAGGCCTCAGCCTCCACCTCATTGTCCACACACAGTTCAATACTTTTAAGAATTGGACCCTCGGAGGACAACAGCAGACTATCTTCTAATCCCTTCATCCTCTGAAGCTCTTGCTCCAAACCCTGAACTTCGTCAAGCCACTGAGCCTCACAACTGCAACACTGGCCATCTACTTCCTCAGACTGCCCATCCAACAAGCTGCACATGGCCCTATGCACCTCAGCCAACTCCTGCATCTCATCAGCTACGTTGACACACATAAGCCAATCCACTCGCTCCAGTGTGTAGCAGCTATCCCCAACATCCGACGAATGACATGGACGCAGTGGTTTGATGCAATCTGGCACCTGGTACATCTTGACATCCTGAGAGTCATCATCCCACTCAAAGTCTGAGCACCCTACAGCTTCACCAGAAACCGAAGCATCCACTTCCCCATGGCCCTTATGAGCCTCACCTGAGCAGGTATCCGCCTCATCACCTTGAAGCTTCATGTAAAGCGCCCGAAGTTCCGCAACAAGGCAAGCTATGTACACACCAGCTGGACACCACTCAGGAAACTCTTCGCTAACAGTAGCCTTGGGTCGCGGAGGTGGAAGAATCTCAAGACCTTTCACAAGAAGATTTTCGCCAATGCAAGTTTGCCTATCTTGCTGGCGCGATTGAGTCCGCTGCACAGCTGACTGCATTACAGGCGATCCCGTACAACTTCCCCCCCGAGAGCAATTCCCTCCTGAAGCCTCGCCCGTGTCACCAATCAACCCTGAGCCACAACTCTCGTTCAACACCTTCCGCACGCTCTTCAACCGAAATCTCGAAGCAAATCTAACCCCCCAGCTACAAAGCGGAGCTGGCGAAATGTCCCTCCGCAGACCTGATGACTCATGGTTCCCTCTAGCACGGCTTCTACCTGTTGTACCTGCACCAGATTTCACAGTCCCAGTTTCACATACACCTTGTGGACTCCTTCCTCGCTGTCTGGCCGGTTGCGGCACTAACTCAGGGGAACCTATACAGCTACTTGTTGCCTGATCCGTTTTGTATCCCTGCGGCTGCTCCCCATTGGCAGCCTGCATACAGCCTGTAGCTTGTGGTGGCGCGATTGAGTCCGCTGCCCACCCGACTGCATCACATGCCGGACACCAAACCATCGACAACCTTTCACCCTCATGTGGAACCTCTACCACCCCTGGCGTTGAAGCGGCTAAGTTCCTTTCAGACATCACCCCTGAGACCTTGCCAGACCCTAGCACTGAGTCTTTAGTGCCACAGCCTTGGTTCCCATCCCCAGGTTCACCTCGCTTGAAGCTTGCTTTTGCCCCAATCTTAACCTCAGAATTTGCATCGAAATTTGCATCGAAATTTGCCTCAGGAGGATCCCCCCCCCCAGACCGACCGTTGTCTGGGTCACTGAGATGCAAAGGGAAAGCAGACCACCCCGTCCATTTACTGGCCGGCGCCCGGCCTCGGCCCTTGCGCCAGCACTGGAATGAGCGAACCGGTTCTTGGCCCTGAAACTGTTGCAGGCACAATCTCAAGTCTCCGAAGCACGACCGCGGAAACGGAAGCCAATCTTGATCCGACGGGACAAACATCTGACGACGAGGGACAGGATGATACCGAACCAAAGTGTTTGAAGACGTCTTGAAGCCCCAGTACTCTGATTTGGTTCCCGGCAAATACGTGAATCCCGTTTCCCATAGTCGCTTCCTCTCAGGCTCTTTTAGTTTGTGCAGATGGCGAGCTGTGAACCCAAACAGTAGGAGCTGAGGCCCATCACCCTTCTTGGACTCATGCCATACATGAGGATGGAACACAACCGGCTTGTGTGACTCATACACATAAGTGCGACCCTGAACCTCAGTCCCATTTTCCAGCATCCTAGACTCCGTAACTCCTGATGTCGGAGCCACTGGATCAAGTCCTGTGCGACTCTGAATCCACAAGCCTCCCCCGGAAGTAACAATGGGCAGGACAATGTTAGCAACCTCCCTTTGATTGTGCAAATCTCGGTGTAGCACATGATCAGTGTTCAATGCCAAACCCACTCCCGCAAACGGCTCATCAGAATGCTTGGCCAGATAGCCACACAGATACCGAGTAATCCATGGGAAATCAGACGTATCACTACGAACCCCAGTCATCCCGCTGAACGTAAAAGCACCACTCATGAAATTGCACTCAAGTTTCCTTGCCTCAAACTCATCCTTGACCACAGCCCTACTATTGGAAGTCACGTGCTTCGACATGGCAACTGCAAGGGACGCCACGTCCTTTGGCTCCCAACTGCCTGCTTCATACAAGGACCTTGCCAAACGCTCTGCTGGATTCTTAGACACAACACCATCCACTGAAGAGCCAAGCTTGCGAACCCTGCCCTTCTCTCGGATCCTAACTGACGGTGCATCCAAATCCAATGGGGTACCTTCGTATTTAAATCGTATCCTGTTGCCATCCATGGAAGGGAAAAGCCTGCTGGTGGTGAACAGCTGGCCCTCGGCCGTTTTCACCACCCACCCCCTCGAAGTTTCCGAAGAGGGACATTTTGTGACAGCCGTGGTAGTTCTCGAACTCCAAACTCCACGCCGCCACGACCTCTGCAAGACTTCAACTTCCGTATTGAAAGGTACTGTCGGCTCACACGGCATCCGCAACTTCTTGCGAGCTTCAGATCGCAAGTGATACGACGCCAATTTCGCCGCCAATGGCCACTCTGAAAGATCATCTTGCCCTGATCCTTCGAGGATCGCCCTCGTTCGATTTTTGATCTTCAATATAGCCCCCTCCGCGCGACCATTGGTCTGGTGTTCCTCTGCCATTGCATATGTATGATGAACTCCGAGCTTTTGACAGAAGGCATCCAATGCGGAGTTCCGGTACTCCTTTCCCCTGTCCGTATGGATACGTTGGACGCTCAACCCGTCTGATATTGCTCGTGCGTACATACGGCTAATGGCACCTGCAACGACTTGTTGCTTCTTCGAATCCACAGCTTCAGTGTATACGAAGTCTATCATCTCCACTTTCGGAAGAAACTGAGTTTTGGCTTCTTCTAACCAATCCTTTCTACTTTTCCGAACTACTGCCTCCCATGTAGCCCAGGAGTCCTTCGACTCAGTAATTTCACGATGTGTAGGCTCAGGGAGTGGTTCCTCCAGTTCCATACCCCTTTCTACAAACCATTCACGATCATCTAGAGATTCCGCAAACTCTTGAAGATCAAGCTGTGGGTCCCTATCCGCCGGTTCATCCACACTTTCCCCTTTTACCGACAGAATAGGAACTGACAGAACTGCAACAATCAGGTATTTGGCAGCGGTGGTATTCTCATCTAGCCCCTTTGGAAATGGTCCGGCCGTATCTATACTCATGCACCAACCCTGTGGGGCAAGGACTTTCCTATGCTGCTTGTGTCTGGCCCCGCCGCGAATGCACTGCTTGCAATCTCTGCGAAATGGCGTGTGATTATTGCGAAGGTGCTCTATGAAACCAGAATCCATCGCTCTGAGTCCCTTCGGCACCTGCTCCGCAAGTGCTCTCGCCAACATGTTAGTCACAGCAATCCAAAGCCCTGGGCTCCACTGAGACCAAGACAACCCCTTACCCCCGACCTTCGGACGAGACTGGAACCCATCATCCCAACAGTCCACAAGCAAAGGATCCGGATACATGTTTGTATAAATGGTGGTTGGCCTTACCTTCTGGTGCCCCAACGGTCCTTGATGAAAGGAGGTAGGTGACAGCTGCAACTCCTTTGATATCGCTTGCCACTCTGGTGTGGCCCAGAACGACGCGTACCCGAGCTCAGGTTTCGTCTGCTCCCTCAGGGCAACACCTACCATACCCCCATCCTCAGGGTCCTCAGGATGTTCCACCAGGCAGTGTGGGGTCGGCTCCTTCAGAGCCTCATTCGAACCCTGCGCCACCAGCATCAGCACCATCATCCTCATCATCAACACGTCATCTATCCTGCGTTGTGCCAGCTCTTGACATGTCAACTCCCCAACACCGTATTCACCAAGACTCTCCCCCCTTACTCGAAGAGGCTTCACACCTGAGCCTTGCTCACCTACTGAGTACCGACACGGCGCAAATGTCCTGCCAGGAGGGGCTCCGATCACTGCACGAACTCTTCCTTTAGCAGCCTGCCTGAGCAAATACTGATAGGTACCTTCCGCCAACAGGTCTTCGGCTGTGTCAACCGGCACATGGATTAGCCCGTGTTTCTCGGACACTCGATCAAAAGCCTTTCTGCCCTCACCACAGAACAGATGAACAACTAGGCCTTTCGCACGCTCAAACTTCCTCCGCATCCTTCTGTTCCATGTGAAAGACTCACCAGCTGGATCTTGCACAGATGCAACCGCCTGCTCCCTCAAATCACTAGGCGTATCCCCAAACACTTTCTCAACCAGCTTCTTTACAGCTGCGTCTGAGTGCACATCCCGACGAACAATCACATCAGCAAGCTCAGCATTACTCAATCCAGCTAAATCCTTCATCAAACAGTGCAGTCGTGCACAACGACTCTCCCCGCGCTGCACCAAAGCCTCATATTCCCCGATAAGTTCCAAGGCCTTCTGCTCAGAGATTTCCGGGCAACCAGTGCTAACATCCGTATCCAATACACCCCGCGAAGGATGCCAAATTCTACAACGAGAAGAATCCCACTCCACCTTGTAGCCAAGAGCTAGCAACGCCCGAACAGAAAGGATCGGACTCACAAACGTCTTGCTCAAAAGCGTTCCTTGGGGATTTACCAACAGCGAGCATTCGCCACATGCTAGTCGGACTAGAACACTTGGCATCTCCATTTCATGACTCAAAGCTGTCCTTAAACATGCAGTGGCACCGCCATCTATCAGACCACGCGGCTCGCCTTGTTGAGCTTTACAGAGCACTTCCGTCGCAGAACGAATGTATGGCCTGATCGCCGCAAGCCTCAAGCTTTGAAGCAGCTGGGCTGCCTCTTTTATTGCATCTTCAGAAAGCCCACTAGCTCCCTTCTGTGCTCCTCCCGAACCCTTTGGTCCCTTAGGTGCACCCTGGTTGGGCTTCCCACCCTTCGGCTCACCCCCTGACGGTTTTCCCTTCCCTTTTGGAGTCTCTGTTGCAGCAGGTTTCTGGGCATTACCCCCTCCCGGAGCTGTACACTCAGCCTTCGCATGTGACCCTCCGCATGTCCAGCATTTCCCTGGGCGATCTGCCGAATGAGAGAAGTTACATGTTTTCCCATACTTACACCCGGCATCTGTGACCCACCCTCGACATGGAAGCTTGGATTTGGCTTCGGGCTTCGGCTTCTCGGGAGTTCCCTGGGCCTCGGAACCCTTCTCAGACGACTTGTTTCCACCCTTTCCTTTATCCACTGCTGCTACACGAGGACGCTTCGCTGATGTATCCGGCATTGCAACTGCTAACAGCTCAAACTCAGCTAGGAGAGTAGTTACGTACTCTTCCACGCGCTCATGAGTCGGAACTGTATCCAACTGCAGCTGCATGCGAACACTGTGCATCCGGAAGGACAGTGCAGGATGAGACTGCAACAAGGTATGCACGCTCTTGTCCACGCCTTGCAGTAGCAAAGAGCTATCCGGAACTGAGATCGACATGGTATTAGCACGCTCCAGATGCCTGAACCATTTCTGAAGCCCTCCAACTGCCGACACAGCAGTATCGAACACCTGCAGTGATGTCAGGCCACGCAGCAACTCAGCCCTCTCGTTTAGACCACCTGGTTGATAGATTCTAAGCGTGAGAAACAACAGTCCTACACACGAGACGTTGCGACTGGAAAGGGCTTGTTCATATACAACATTAGGGAGGGCTTTAGAGAGCATAGCAACCCCCCTCGACTCAATCCTGGTGAACATGTCTCCCTGAAGAGTGCTACTTGGCTTCCCGACAATCTTGGCACGATCCAACGGTTTGGCACTCGACCACTGCTGATAGGCATCCTGGGATTCCTTCAAAACCCTCGCCCACCAAATGTTTGCCCTCGGCGCTAGATCGCTCATGAGAGGACCGATCTTATATATCCAGTCGTTGCATCGCATGGCTGGGTTCACCTCAGAACTTGGCGCAGCTAAAACCGGCAACTCCCAATACGTACGATCCCCCGGTACAAAGTCTTTCAGCCCTGAACTAAATTCCAAAAGCCCATCACCCTGACCACTGCCCTGAGCAGCCTGAGTTTCGCCCACTACAGGTGTCCTGGGAGGCGGCCCTGGCGGCAGTCGCGTTCCCCCCGGCGTGGCCGGTGACGCATTAGGATGAGACCCTGACTGAGGCACAATCCTGGAAGGACTCGGCTGAGGTGACCGACTAAACTTCCTTGAGTATCCCTGCCTTACACCAGTCGGAGACCTCTCCGCATTCCTTACGGTCCTACTCGGCCTATCTACAGGAACAGGGGGATGTGGTGGCGGTGGTGGAGGACTACCATCGGCAGTACGAAATGGAGACGCTGCTTGTGGGCTCCACGGGCCCTGAGGTTTTCGCGGCCTCCCTACATTGCACGGAGGTGAAAGCGCAGGTGGCACAAATGTACCTTCAGGCTCTACAGGAGGAGGGGCAACCACGTCACTACTCTCAAGAGCATAGTACTTAGGTGCTTCTGGAGTCAAGATCACCTGACCCTGATGATCATAAACCCCTTCCCTCAACACTCCGTTTATCCAAACCTGTACCTTCCTACCTGCTAACCCACTCCCATCTACATTTCCATCCTGCCGCTGGCGCGATTGGGTCCGCTGCACAGCTGACTGCATCACAGGCTGGACCCTTGGATCCTGATCAGTTCCTTCGGGACTAGGATACATTTGCCTATCTTGCTGGCGCGAGTGAGTCCGCTGCACAGCTGACTGCGTAGCAGGCTGGACCCCAACACTATCCTCAACCTCCATAGGCCTCGACCCCTGAAGATCTAGATCAACCTGAAACCAGGAAGGGTGCACAGCAGACAACTCACCTGGACCTTCTTCCAAGGATAGATTCTGGATGGCACGGGTTGCCTGAAGAAACTTATCCCCTGGCCCAACGCTTGGCATTGCAGTAGGCATAACATCATCTCGGGACTGTTGAACGGAAGCTCGAAGAACGTTATCCCCTGGCCCGGCACTTGGCATTGCGGCTGGCATAGCTTCATCTCGGGATTGCTGGAAGGACGTCCACGGCGGACTGAAGACTCTGGAGCGGCCGGCATTCAGGTCTATACCACCCTGATTACCTATACCTTTCCCAAGCTTAGCCTTACGACCAAGAGCTCCAAACCCTCTTCCCTCAGCTACCTGGGCCAAACTGGGATTCCAGGTTGGCTCAGTGTTCCTTGCTACGCCTGCACTACTCTCGCGACCAGGAACTACATCTTCTACTCGGCTACCCGCTTTCCCGATAGCAGTAGCTCCCTTAGGAACCTCTCTACCGCTCTGGCCCGACTCAGCTGAGCTCCTCGAAGCCACATCTCCGATCTCACGCCTCAGCAGCTCATTCTGATCCATAAGTTGGTGTACCAGCCGTTCCAGGAGTTCCACTCTCCCTTGCGAATCAGACTGCTGTCCCAGCTGGCCTTGAAACAAAGCTTGCAACGGAAGAACTCCGCCCCTTTCAGGTTCACGGCCTTGTCCCCCTGAAGCATGACCCACATCAGGCACCACACCATTGATCAAGACCTCTCCAGAATTCACACCAGGCTGTAGACCCATTTCAGGATTCTGAAATTGTCGTTGATCCCGACCAGCGGTCTGGACCCCGGGAGACTGCTCCTCTCGACCATCCCCTTCTGGAGACGCTACTCCCTCGACAGACTCGAACTCATACTCAGGCTCAAGCCCTTCAACACCGGTCAGCACATCACGCGCTTGCTGCTCAGGCGTCCTCTGTCCAGCACCAGTGTTACCACCATCATCGATGATTCTGGAAGCCTCCTGGAAAAAACTCCTCTCTCCAAGGGATTCCGGTCCGCCTGAGCCCTCCAGGTTGTTCGGATTCAAGAGGGTATCAGGTCTTACATGCCCCTGCTGGTACTGCGGCTCATCAGCAGACCCAGCGGATTCCATGGCGGAGGCGCAGTGTTACGAACCACTTGGGCTCATAACCTGCCCGTTGGGCAGGCAAGAACTCAATGCCCGACCCGACTGCGTTTTCCCGGCAGCGCAAACTCTCACGAAACGAACTGTCAGATGCTACCTGATCTGTGAAAAGAATCTGTTCAACTCTAAGCTATTCTGAGAGAAATGAGTCTGGAGCCCTAGCAACTGGACCAAACCGGACCTGAATGCCCTGACTCCATGCCTTTGAGCAGCATGCTCTGCACACGAACTGCATGCCTGCACATCCACAGTCAGACATAATTACTTCCATTTACTAGTAAGCTCATAACTGATTGCAAGCATTCCGTAAGATATAGAGTTATCTATAGCCCTAAACCGGTGTTTCTAACCATCGGATCCCTCGAGTGCTCGTGTGTGCCCAAGCAGGTCGGGGCCACATTCTGCAGCAAAACAAGGCCGTTCTTTTCGTGTGCCTGCTCTAAACCATCTTTTCATGCGGCCGCTCTTAGCCACCTACCTCATCCCTAAACCGGTTTTCTAAATTTAAGTCGCGCTTGTCCTTTTCGGTAAAGGACAACCAGCTCTAAAATCAAGGTTTTCTTCATTTAGTCGCGCTTGTCCTCTTCGGAAAAGGACAACCAGCTCTAAATTTTAGATTTTCCACATTCTGCCTCCAGAATTCTGGAAAATTGCTGGTGGTTTTCAAGTGACAAATTCTGTTCATAAAATGTGCCTTTTAGACTACGCCGGCTGCGAAACTCGAGGTGCCCCCCTTTCTTTTCGTGTGGCTGCTCTTAGCCGCCTTCCCCATCCCTAAACTCCGTCCCTCGGAGCTCGGATCAAAAAATGGACCCTCGAGTGCTCGTGTGTGCGCAAGCAGGTCGGGGCCACATTCTGCAGCAAAACAGGGCCGTTCTTTTCGTGTGGCTGCTCTTAGCCGCCTTCCCCATCCCTAAACTCCGTCCCTCGGAGCTCGGATCAAAAAATGGACCCTCGAGTGCTCGTGTGTGCCCAAGCAGGTCGGGGCCACATTCTGCAGCAAATCAGGGCCGTTCTTTTCGTGTGGCTGCTCTTAGCCGCCTTCCCCATCCCTAAACTCCGTCCCTCGGAGCTCAAATCAAAAAATGGACCCTCGAGTGCTCGTGTGTGCCCAAGCAGGTCGGGGCCACATTCTGCAGCAAAACAGGGCCGTTCTTTTCGTGTGGCTGCTCTTAGCCGCCTTCCCAATCCCTAAACTCCGTCCCTCGGAGCTCGGATCAGAAAATGGACCCTCGAGTGCTCGTGTGTGCCCAAGCAGGTCCGGGCCACATTCTGCAGCAAAACAGGGCCGTTCTTTTCGTGTGGCTGCTCTTAGCCGCCTTCCCAATCCCTAAACTCCGTCCCTCGGAGCTCGGATCAGAAAATGGACCCTCGAGTGCTCGTGTGTGCCCAAGCAGGTCGGGGCCACATTCTGCAGCAAAACAGGGCCGTTCTTTTCGTGTGCCTGCTCTAAACCATCCGGTGCCTATGGGTGCCCCAAGCGGCCGAAGCCACATTCTGCAGCAAAACACGGCCTTTCTTTTCGTGTGGCTGCTTTAAACTTTGCCTTGACCTTCGGCGATTGGAAAACTGGTGCTGATTTTGGTGTACCAAATTCTGGTCATAAAATGTGCCTTTTAATGCAGGGCAGGTGCGAATCTCGAGGTCTCCTCCTTTCTTTTCGTGTGGCTGCTCTTAGAGTTGTCATCGCCGCCGTAACGGTGGAAAGACTGTCCGCCTCCCTGTAGCTGCATGGGTATTTCCTTCGTGTTGGACGCTTAAGGACTTAAGCTAGGGACAAATGCTCCGGGTGGGTTGTGGTGGGATCTATATCGAGGTCCACGGACGTGACGAACTCTCTTACGCAAAAAAATTCTGACGTCCGTCCTACATTCTTTTTACCGCAACAGTTTGGTCGACACACCCTAAACCCTAAACCCTAAATTTTAGAGGCTGCGCCTTGTATGAACGGCCTTTAGCGGCGCAGCCGAGGTGCGCCAGCGCAGAAATTGGTTACGAAACTTAGGACTTGGGCTTGTGCAAATGAGCTTACTTAAATTCCTTGGGCTTTGTATGTCAATGTACTTAAACCCCACTTGGGGCTATACTTGTGAATTCATTTAAACCCCGCTTGCGGTTATATAGGTCCATTCAATTACACCTTGCCTGAGGCTATATATGTCAATCTATATAAACTTCGCTCGGAGCCATGTATGTCTGGGCCTATATATGCCAGTCTATTTCAATCCGGTTTGGGGCTGTGCATGTCTTAAACCTCGTCTGGGCCTTGTGTAAGAATTCACTATAACGGTGATTGCGCCTATGTATGTGACTTTACTTAAACCCGTCTGGCCCTATGCATGTCAATTTACTTAAACTCCGTTTGGGGCGAAATATATCGATTTAGTTAAACCCCGCTTGGGGCTATGTATGTCAATTTACTCAAACCCCTGGCTTCACATGTCAATTTACTTAAACACCGTCTCTTGCTTCGCCGCTTCATATGTCAGTCTACTTAAAGCCCGTTATGGCTACCTATAATAATGTACTTAAACCCCGTCTTTGACTTCATATGTAAATATACTTGAACCCCGTCTCTGGCTCCTTATATCAATTTACTAATTCCCGTCTTTTACTACATATGTCAATTCACGCAACCACCATCTTTACCTCCGGAGAGGTGTGAATACATTGAAGTGAAAAGCACCCGGAAAGATTTAAGTAAAGTGAAGGTTGAAGAGTTCGCGGGAAGGTTTCAAGTGAAAGGAAATACAAGCCCCGCAGAGGTTTAACTTAATTGAATTGAAGAGCTTTCCGATATTTCAACTATCTTAAACCTCTGCGTGCAATGACTGCCAGGTTTCGTGCGACTGGCTCCAGACCCATTCGCCCTGTGTCTTCAATGGCAACATATTATAGGTATAGGAGAAGGTTTACACTTTATTCTAGGTTTCATGTACGTACATATATCGATAAATTTATAGATGCACAATATGTGAAAAGATTTCGGTTTAGCTACAATGAACAAGCTGGAAAATGCAGAGATACACTGAGACAGACACGAATATAGATCATACATGTGTATAGCTGTATATATGTATTGAAACGAAAAATGTATTCAGATATGTTCATATATATATATATATATATATTCATATGTGACATATATACATATATGCATATGCAGAAAAATAGAAAATATCTTTCAAAAAAAGAGATCCACACAGCATAGATCTAGGTATAAAAGACAGAAATGTGTGTATGTGTAGTATGTATGTATATATAGCAGAGATATTTGCTATATATATATAATTACAAACAAAGACTTAAATATAAATCAAGATATAGATACAGATGAAGATATATACATATATACAGATTCAGATATAGATATGGATTAGAAATTATCTGCAAATAAATTCGAATAGCATATATAGTACATGGCTATCTGTGTATATATACTGAACCAGATTCACATGTATAGTGAAGAAATCATTATTATCAACATGTGTTTGTCGGTATGTGCATATATACGTATATGTCGCAATATAGATATAGCCATGGATATGGGGATAGATATAGGTTTAAATATAGGTTTAAATATACGTATAGATATACGTATAGATGTAGGTTCAAATATAGGTATAGATATAGGTACAGATATAGGTATAGATATACGTATAGATGTAGGTTCAAATATAGGTATAGATATAGGTATAGATATAGGTATAGATATAGGTACAGATATAGGTATAGGTATAAGTATAGATATAGGTGTAGATATAGGTATAGGTATAGATATACGTATAGATATAGGTATAGGTATATATATATATATAGGAATAGATATAGATATTGACATTAGTATTGACACACACAGAGATATAGATGCAGATACTAGTATAGATATCGATGCAAATAGAATATAGATATAGTTAAGATATAGATGCGGATAAAGATATAAGTATAGACAAAGGTATAGATATAGGTAAGACAGGCACAGATATAGATATAGACTTAGACATAGACCTGCATGCAGATATAGATCTAACTGAAGATGAAGACATACAGGGATGAACTAATTCAAATCGATAAAACCATGAAGATATAGATATGGGAGCAGATATTGAAACAGACATAGATGTAGATATAGTCATGCAATTATGTAAAGTTAACTACGAAGTTCACCGCATTTGAGGAACTGCATGCACGCATAAGCAGAGAGAACGAGGTACCGATGCTCAGACATGCGAATATAGGTACAAACAGATGATAAATTCCTAGATATGGCCGCAATTGACTTCAACGTGGCCCCCCAAAACTGAATACTTTAATTTACTAAAACCCGGTTCCTGTTATGATCTCGAGAAGAACTGGTGCGGATTTAAGCTTGCTTTAGCTTTCGATCCGCGTTGTCCCAAAACTACATCTTCAATATGACTCGTCATTTGCAAAGTATATGAGAGGTGAAGAAAATATATCATATTTACATATATATATAGAGAGAGAGACATATAAAAGGAACGATAGGCAGATACCTAGGGTTTTATACAGACATACGGGCTTATCTACATACATACATATATATATATTCGTATATATATATAATACATACCTAGATATACAGATATACAGATATTCATATATTTATTTATATATATATATATATATATGTAGGCAGCTGTTTGTATACAGAGACAAATAGAAACATATTTATGGGTCTAGATACATCCACAAATTTGAGCATTGGTACAACTACATATACATACAGTTACCTGTGCTCTAAAAACAAACTACGATATACATGCAGCCATAAACATATACTAATCTAGATAATTTATCTATGAGTTTGGCTTATATTCATACATATGTATATACAGCTATGCACATATACATATAGACAGAAGTAGAGATACAAATATTAATGTTATCAATATATGCTACATAAAAATATAAACATCATCGCATAGGGTGAATGTTTGAGAGTTATTACATGTGTACTTAAACTTTCAATCCTGTGTAGTCTTGTACCATTCCGCCTCGGCCGGTGGCTTCCGCCCCCGGCCTCGGCGGAAACTAAACTCTCTGTCGTAGCATCCTTATCATTTTATTGAACAGATCATTGGAATGATATCAATTGTTCTATGTTTGGAATATACTCGAACTTTTAAACTTATGTAGTCTTGCAAGTAGCCCCGTGTGGACGACAGCTACTCTAAAATTCATACTTCTACTACCGAAACACAAACAAAAAGAAAAACTGTTAACCAACTATTTGATAAGAAAATTTGTCTTGTAAACAAAGAAAAGTCCCTACTATTTTTTTACCATTCCTCAACTTGGGTTTTAGGTTTTGTAAGCGTTTGTCTCACTCACTCACTTTCATTCAACCATTCTTCTTCACTCCTTCTCACTCGCTGATTCTCATTCTCTCATGTTCACTCGCTCTTTCTCATCACGCTCTCGCGAACACTAACCCCTCCGCCAAAACAAAATCGATTTTAAATCTTCATTTCTGTGTTTCCACGCGTCGCCGAAACAAAATTGGTTCGGCAACTGTCGTTTTTGGGATTCTAAACCCCGTCCGTCCGTCCGTCTGTCCTTCCGTCCTTCCGTCCGTCCCGTCCGTCCGTACGTCCGTCCGTCCCCGTCCATCCGTCCGTCCGTGCGTCCGTCCCCGTCCATCCGTCCCCGCCCGTGAATCCTTCCCCGTCCGTCTGTCCGTCCGTCCCCGTCCCTTCTGTCCGTCCGTCCCCTTCCGTCCGTCCATCCGTCCCCTTCCGTCCCCCTCCCCGTCCCTTCCGTTCGCTCCCTTCCCTCCGTTCCGTCCTTGTCGGTCCGCCCGTCCTCGTCCGTCCTCGTCCGTCCGTCCGCGTCCTCCATCTGTCCCTGTCCGTCCGTCCGTCCGTCCGTGGTCCGTCCGTCCGTCCGTCCGTCCGTCCGCCCATGTCCGTCCGTCCCTGTCCGTCCGCCCGTGTCCGTCCGTCCGCGTCCGTCTGTCCGTGTGTGTCCGTCCGTCCGTACGTCCGTCCCTTGCGGCCGTTCCTGTGATTGTCCGTTCATCCATCCGTCTGTCCACGCGTTCAATCAAGCGGTTGGCGGCATTCAATTTGGCGTTTGCGGTCTCGACTTTGGGCTTTTGGTGATTAGGGGTATCGCGTTTGCCTTGTAATTGAACGAAAGAAATCACAAAAACAACTCTGTTTCTGGAATTGTCGTTTTTGTCTTCTTATCGCGGTCCGTCCGTCCGTCCGTTTCCGTCCGTGCGTCCACATCCATCCGTCCGGCCGCGCCCGGTCCGTGCCGTTCGGGTCCGTCGAGTCCGTCCCGCCCCGCGCTGTCCCGACACCCGTCGGTCGGTGCGTGTGCATGTGCGTCCATCCGGCGCCCGTTCCCTCGTCTGCCCGAACGACCGCGGGCGAGGTTCGCGTCAACGAACGCTTTAGGGCTAAGGGCCGGAGCCCCTTGTTTAAACCACAGGGTTGTCCAGGGCGCCAGCTGCGCTGGCGAACCCTAAACCCTAAACCCTAAACCCTAAACCCTAAACCCTAAACCCTCGACACACCCTAAACCCTAAACCCTAAACCCTAAACCCTAAACTCAAGGCATAGGCCGCCCACCTACTGTGGGTGGGCGGCGCTTAAGCCCCTCGACCTCGATGGCGCAGAGCGACCCAAGACGCCTGCCCGCCTCTCCACAGCCATGGGGACGGTAGCACCCACGTCAGGCCCGGTACCGGAGCCGGTTCTCCTCGGGACCAGTACTGGTCCCTTAATAAAGTCATTACCCTAAACCCAGGTCGAGACCCTGGGCTCCCCAGAGCACCCCCAAAAAGGGACCCCCCCAAGGGGGGGCTTGGGGCCTGCAGCGAGCAGAGTTCAAGGACCTAGGGGCGTCCAGGCCGGTCCTAGGGGGAGACGTGGACAATTCTTGCAGTTTTGTGATATCCTGGCCACCAAAGCACCCCAAACCGGCCCAGGCCCCCCCAGGCCCCCCCAGGCCCCCCCAGGCCCCCCCAGGTCCCCCAGGGCCAGGCCAGGGCCAGGGCCAGGCCCCCAGACACCTCCACTTGCCTATCCCCTGCCTGGCCCCCGCCCTCTTCTGGCCTCTCCTGACCACTTCTGTTGGCCCTTACCTCCTGCCGTACTCTGCCCTGCCTTTTCGGACCAGAAGCTTGGCTGCAGAATTGTGTGGTTGTTGTAAACCAACATGGACCTAACAGAGTTTAGGTCCTAAACCCTAAAAGGTATAGGTTTGGGTGGTTTGGCCGCCTTAGACGGCGTGGGGTGGGAGAGTTAAAAGAAACAGCCATCCACCATCAGGCTCCAACAGCCAATCGTCATATTACGACGCACTCGACAATACACTGTCGCAAGCTACTTCCGCTTCTGCGCCATTCTACGGCAAACCCTAAACCCTAAACCCTAAACCCTAAACCCTAAACCCCTAAACCCTAAACCCTAAACCCTAAACCCTAAACCCTAAACCCTAAACCCTAAACCCTAAACCCCAAAACCCTAAACCCTAAACCCTCTCTCTCAAATGAATATTTAAATGTTGAGCCATGTTTTCGTCACGGACCCCCCAGTGTTGGACCAGGTTTTCGTTGACGGACACCTGGTCCAACACTGGTCCCACCAGTGTTGGACCAGGTTTTCGTCAGGACCCCCCAGTGTTGGACCAGGTTTTCGTTGACGGAAACCTGGTCCAACACTGGTCCCACCAGTGTTGGACCAGGTTTTCGTCAGGACCCCCCAGTGTTGGACCAGGTTTTCGTCACGGAAACCTGGTCCAACACTGGTCCCACCAGTGTTGGACCAGGTTTTCGTCAGGACCCCCCAGTGTTGGACCAGGTTTTCGTCAACGTGTTGGACCAGGTTTTCGTTGACGGAAACCTGGTCCAACACTGGTCCCACCAGTGTTGGACCAGGTTTTCGTCAGGACCCCCCAGTGTTGGACCAGGTTTTCGTTGACGGAAACCTGGTCCAACACTGGTCCCACCAGTGTTGGACCAGGTTTTCGTCAGGACCCCCCAGTGTTGGACCAGGTTTTCGTTGACGGAAACCTGGTCCAACACTGGTCCCACCAGTGTTGGACCAGGTTTTCGTCAGGACCCCCCAGTGTTGGACCAGGTTTTCGTTGACGGAAACCTGGTCCAACACTGGTCCCACCAGTGTTGGACCAGGTTTTCGTCAGGACCCCCCAGTGTTGAGGCAGGTTTTTGTCGACAAAACCCTGGTCAACACTGGTCCCACCAGTGTTGGACCAGGTTTTCGTCAGGACCCCCCAGTGTTGAGACCAGGTTTTTGTCGACGGAAACCTGGTCAACACTGGTCCCACCAGTGTTGGACCAGGTTTTCGTCAGGACCCCCCAGTGTTGAGCGATGCTCATGCTCTTTGCTTTCCTGGGACTGCTTGGTGTGACTACCCCCCAATAAGCGATGCTCATGCTCTTTGCTTTCCTGGGACTGCTTGGTGTGACTACTCCCAATAAGCGATGCTCATGCTCTTTGCTTTCCTGGGACTGCTTGGTGTGACTACTTCCCAATAAGCGATGCTCATGCTCTTTGCTTTCCTGGGACTGCTTGGTGTGACTACCTCCCAATAAGCGATGCTCATGCTCTTTGCTTTCCTGGGACTGCTTGGTGTGACTATCTATACTGCAGCACTAGAAACATAAGTATCCGTAGAAATCGAGTTGTAGGGTTTGAAGTTTGATGTCGTCTGAGGGTAACGAAAAAAACTTTCTAACTCTTATGTTTTGGGATTCTTTGGGTGGGTGGGTATTCTTCCAAGTTCTTACTAGCGAACTTGACTAGAGACTGCTCGACCAGAGCTGCTGAACCCTAAACCCTAAACCCTAAACCCTAAACCCTAAACCCTAAACCCTAAACCCTAAACCCTAAATAAGGATGTGAAACCTATTTTTCCTCTGTAAATCCTATGGATTTCGTGAACCTATTTACAGTGCGGATAAGGCTCAAAGGTTGTAGGGTTTATAAGGATGTGAAACCTATTTTTCTTCTGTAAATCCTATGGATTTCGTGAACCTATTTGCAGTGCAGATAAGGCCCCAGACAGGTTTAAGTAAATTGAAAGGTCTTGGCCACAGGGCAAGGTTTAAGTAAATTGATAGGTCCTGGGCCCCAGAGGGGAGGTTTAAGTAAATTGAAGGGCCCTGGGCCCCAGAGTAGAGGAAGGGCCTGGGCACCAGAGGAGGGGGTTTTAGGGTTTATAAGGATGTGAAACCTATTTTTCCTCTGTAAATCCTATGGATTTCGTGAACCTATTTACAGTGCGGATAAGGCTCAAAGGTTGTAGGGTTTATAAGGATGTGAAACCTATTTTTCTTCTGTAAATCCTATGGATTTCGTGAACCTATTTGCAGTGCAGATAAGGCCCTAGACAGGTTTAAGTAAATTGAAAGGTCTTAGGGTTTAGGGTTCGGTTAGGGTTTAGGGTTTAGGGTTTAGGGTTTAGGGTTTAGGGGTTTAGGGTTTAGGGTTTAGGGTTTAGGGTTTAGGGTTTAGGGTTTAAAAGGAATAGGAAACCAATAAAAACTCGATGTTTTTGCAGCTTTGATGCTTGTTGGTTGAAGGTTAGGGTTTAGGGTTTAAGGGCTCTAGCTTCAAGGCCCTTAAAGCACAGCACAGACCACTAGGCCACAGGTGGGCCTATTCCCCCCCTTCCGGACACAGGGCAGGGACAGGGCAGGGCAGGGGCAGGGGGCAGGGGGCAGGGTGCAGGGGGCAGGGGGCAGCAGGGGGCCAGGGCAGGGCCGCCTTGGCCTTTCCGTTTTTAATTAAAAAGAGAGGGAGGGAAGGTCGGGAGGGAGGGAAAAAGAGGGCAGGAGGGCACAGGGGGGATCGAGCCAGGGACCTTCGGGTTGGGAGGCGGGCCAAGGACCACTGGGCTAGAACAGGCCTGTTTTTGGAGCTGGTCCGACACCTCTAGACCAGGCTCGAAGCCCCCAAAAGCAAAGAAATATTTTCAAAAACGAATGTGTTTTTTTTATAAAAATTTAAAAAAATAAAAAGAAACCGCCGGCCGGCGAAGCCGGCCGGCGAATTTTTTTGCTTGATTTATAGGCAGGGGTTGGCAGGAGGAGGGGCTAAAGGCTTTTTTTGTCAGTTTCTGAAGGTTTCGGCTTCAAGGTTGGAAGGGGGGGTTCAAGGCTTTTGGTTCGGGGGTTCGGTTTTGGAGTATAGGATTGGAGGAACAGCCCTTCGAAATGAATGGGTTTGTGAAGAGGGAGCTGTGGGGCTTGTATTTCAGGAAATTCGGTGGTAAAGATGTAGGTGCCAGTATATGTACTGGTGCAGCACTACGAAAGTACGACATATGCGAACACGAAAAGGTTAAGAGTTTTAGGGTAGCGATTTCTGCCCCAGCAAGCACCTTGCAAATAAGTTACTTCTCGGGTGTAGGGGTTTCGGTGTAAGCCCGACCAGACACCTTGTTGTAAAGCTTGTGTAGTTTGCTTTGCAATGGCTTAATCATTGTCGCACTCGCGAAGCGAGGGATTTTTTTGATTTTTATGAAGAAAATCAGTAAGGTAAGCATTGGGATTCGGTTTGCCCGAACAGACACCTTGCAGTTAGGCTTCTGTGATTTTCGGTGTGTATAATTGAAAACTCGCTGTACTCGCGAAGCGAGAAAATTTTTGGCTTTTATGTAAGAAAATCAGCAAAGCAAGCATTTTTCCAAACACACACAGTGAGGCCTCAGAGTTTAAGGGTTGACTTACAGGTTTGGGTTCAAGGTTTTAGGGCTTAGGGTTTAGGGTTTACAGTAGGGTTTGGGGTTTAGGGATCATGCAATAAACTCTTGAGGTTTGGGGACCCTTGAACCGGAAATTTGACCTGAGCCCAAAAGAGACACCTCCAGTACTAAAGTTTGTATAAAAAATTCGATTTCGGGTCAAATCTGGTAGGATCCCCCTTTGGGTGGTGTTGTTGTTGGTGTTGGTTTAGGTTTAGGGTTTAGGGCTTAGGGTTTAAGGCTTAGGGATCAAGGCTTAGGGATGAGGGCTTGGGACTTGGGGCTGAGGGTTTAGGGCTTAGGGTTGAGTGCTTAGGGCTTTGAGGGCTTAGGGTTTAGTGGTTTTAGGGTTTAGGGGTTTAGGGTAGGGTTTATAAGGATGTGAAACCTATTTTTCTTCTGTAAATCCTATGGATTTCGTGAACCTATTTGCAGTGCAGATAAGGCCCCAGACAGGTTTAAGTAAATTGAAAGGTCTTGGCCACAGGGCAAGGTTTAAGTAAATTGATAGGTCCTGGGCCCCAGAGGGGAGGTTTAAGTAAATTGAAGGGCCCTGGGCCCCAGAGTAGAGGAAGGGCCTGGGCACCAGAGGAGGGGGTTTTAGGGTTTATAAGGATGTGAAACCTATTTTTCCTCTGTAAATCCTATGGATTTCGTGAACCTATTTACAGTGCGGATAAGGCTCAAAGGTTGTAGGGTTTATAAGGATGTGAAACCTATTTTTCTTCTGTAAATCCTATGGATTTCGTGAACCTATTTGCAGTGCAGATAAGGCCCCAGACAGGTTTAAGTAAATTGAAAGGTCTTGGCCACAGGGCAAGGTTTAAGTAAATTGATAGGTCCTGGGCCCCAGAGGGGAGGTTTAAGTAAATTGAAGGGCCCTGGGCCCCAGAGTAGAGGAAGGGCCTGGGCACCAGAGGAGGGGGTTTTAGGGTTTATAAGGATGTGAAACCTATTTTTCCTCTGTAAATCCTATGGATTTCGTGAACCTATTTACAGTGCGGATAAGGCTCAAAGGTTGTAGGGTTTATAAGGATGTGAAACCTATTTTTCTTCTGTAAATCCTATGGATTTCGTGAACCTATTTGCAGTGCAGATAAGGCCCTAGACAGGTTTAAGTAAATTGAAAGGTCTTAGGGTTTAGGGTTCGGTTAGGGTTTAGGGTTTAGGGTTTAGGGTTTAGGGTTTAGGGGTTTAGGGTTTAGGGTTTAGGGTTTAGGGTTTAGGGTTTAGGGTTTAAAAGGAATAGGAAACCAATAAAAACTCGATGTTTTTGCAGCTTTGATGCTTGTTGGTTGAAGGTTAGGGTTTAGGGTTTAAGGGCTCTAGCTTCAAGGCCCTTAAAGCACAGCACAGACCACTAGGCCACAGGTGGGCCTATTCCCCCCCTTCCGGACACAGGGCAGGGACAGGGCAGGGCAGGGGCAGGGGGCAGGGGGCAGGGTGCAGGGGGCAGGGGGCAGCAGGGGGCCAGGGCAGGGCCGCCTTGGCCTTTCCGTTTTTAATTAAAAAGAGAGGGAGGGAAGGTCGGGAGGGAGGGAAAAAGAGGGCAGGAGGGCACAGGGGGGATCGAGCCAGGGACCTTCGGGTTGGGAGGCGGGCCAAGGACCACTGGGCTAGAACAGGCCTGTTTTTGGAGCTGGTCCGACACCTCTAGACCAGGCTCGAAGCCCCCAAAAGCAAAGAAATATTTTCAAAAACGAATGTGTTTTTTTTATAAAAATTTAAAAAAATAAAAGCGGCCGGCGAATTTTTTTGCTTGATTTATAGGCAGGGGTTGGCAGGAGGAGGGGCTAAAGGCTTTTTTTGTCAGCTTCTGAAGGTTTCGGCTTCAAGGTTGGAAGGGGGGGGTTCAAGGCTTTTGGTTCGGGGGTTCGGTTTTGGAGTATAGGATTGGAGGAACAGCCCTTCGAAATGAATGGGTTTGTGAAGAGGGAGCTGTGGGGCTTGTATTTCAGGAAATTCGGTGGTAAAGATGTAGGTGCCAGTATATGTACTGGTGCAGCACTACGAAAGTACGACATATGCGAACACGAAAAGGTTAAGAGTTTTAGGGTAGCGATTTCTGCCCCAGCAAGCACCTTGCAAATAAGTTACTTCTCGGGTGTAGGGGTTTCGGTGTAAGCCCGACCAGACACCTTGTTGTAAGGCTTGTGTAGTTTGCTTTGCAATGGCTTAATCATTGTCGCACTCGCGAAGCGAGGGATTTTTTTGATTTTTATGAAGAAAATCAGTAAGGTAAGCATTGGGATTCGGTTTGCCCGAACAGACACCTTGCAGTTAGGCTTCTGTGATTTTCGGTGTGTATAATTGAAAACTCGCTGTACTCGCGAAGCGAGAAAATTTTTGGCTTTTATGTAAGAAAATCAGCAAAGCAAGCATTTTTCCAAACACACACAGTGAGGCCTCAGAGTTTAAGGGTTGACTTACAGGTTTGGGTTCAAGGTTTTAGGGCTTAGGGTTTAGGGTTTACAGTAGGGTTTGGGGTTTAGGGATCATGCAATAAACTCTTGAGGTTTGGGGACCCTTGAACCGGAAATTTGACCTGAGCCCAAAAGAGACACCTCCAGTACTAAAGTTTGTATAAAAAATTCGATTTCGGGTCAAATCTGGTAGGATCCCCCTTTGGGTGGTGTTGTTGTTGGTGTTGGTTTAGGTTTAGGGTTTAGGGCTTAGGGTTTAAGGCTTAGGGATCAAGGCTTAGGGATGAGGGCTTGGGACTTGGGGCTGAGGGTTTAGGGCTTAGGGTTGAGTGCTTAGGGCTTTGAGGGCTTAGGGTTTAGTGGTTTTAGGGTTTAGGGGTTTAGGGTAGGGTTTATAAGGATGTGAAACCTATTTTTCTTCTGTAAATCCTATGGATTTCGTGAACCTATTTGCAGTGCAGATAAGGCCCCAGACAGGTTTAAGTAAATTGAAAGGTCTTGGCCACAGGGCAAGGTTTAAGTAAATTGATAGGTCCTGGGCCCCAGAGGGGAGGTTTAAGTAAATTGAAGGGCCCTGGGCCCCAGAGTAGAGGAAGGGCCTGGGCACCAGAGGAGGGGGTTTTAGGGTTTATAAGGATGTGAAACCTATTTTTCCTCTGTAAATCCTATGGATTTCGTGAACCTATTTACAGTGCGGATAAGGCTCAAAGGTTGTAGGGTTTATAAGGATGTGAAACCTATTTTTCTTCTGTAAATCCTATGGATTTCGTGAACCTATTTGCAGTGCAGATAAGGCCCCAGACAGGTTTAAGTAAATTGAAAGGTCTTGGCCACAGGGCAAGGTTTAAGTAAATTGATAGGTCCTGGGCCCCAGAGGGGAGGTTTAAGTAAATTGAAGGGCCCTGGGCCCCAGAGTAGAGGAAGGGCCTGGGCACCAGAGGAGGGGGTTTTAGGGTTTATAAGGATGTGAAACCTATTTTTCCTCTGTAGATCCTATGGATTTCGTGAACCTATTTACAGTGCGGATAAGGCTCAAAGGTTGTAGGGTTTATAAGGATGTGAAACCTATTTTTCTTCTGTAAATCCTATGGATTTCGTGAACCTATTTGCAGTGCAGATAAGGCCCTAGACAGGTTTAAGTAAATTGAAAGGTCTTAGGGTTTAGGGTTCGGTTAGGGTTTAGGGTTTAGGGTTTAGGGTTTAGGGTTAAACCCTAAACCCTAACCGAACCCTAAACCCTAAGACCTTTCAATTTACTTAAACCTGTCTAGGGCCTTATCTGCACTGCAAATAGGTTCACGAAATCCATAGGATTTACAGAAGAAAAATAGGTTTCACATCCTTATAAACCCTACAACCTTTGAGCCTTATCCGCACTGTAAATAGGTTCACGAAATCCATAGGATTTACAGAGGAAAAATAGGTTTCACATCCTTATAAACCCTAAAACCCCCTCCTCTGGTGCCCAGGCCCTTCCTCTACTCTGGGGCCCAGGGCCCTTCAATTTACTTAAACCTCCCCTCTGGGGCCCAGGACCTATCAATTTACTTAAACCTTGCCCTGTGGCCAAGACCTTTCAATTTACTTAAACCTGTCTGGGGCCTTATCTGCACTGCAAATAGGTTCACGAAATCCATAGGATTTACAGAAGAAAAATAGGTTTCACATCCTTATAAACCCTACAACCTTTGAGCCTTATCCGCACTGTAAATAGGTTCACGAAATCCATAGGATTTACAGAGGAAAAATAGGTTTCACATCCTTATAAACCCTAAAACCCCCTCCTCTGGTGCCCAGGCCCTTCCTCTACTCTGGGGCCCAGGGCCCTTCAATTTACTTAAACCTCCCCTCTGGGGCCCAGGACCTATCAATTTACTTAAACCTTGCCCTGTGGCCAAGACCTTTCAATTTACTTAAACCTGTCTGGGGCCTTATCTGCACTGCAAATAGGTTCACGAAATCCATAGGATTTACAGAAGAAAAATAGGTTTCACATCCTTATAAACCCTACCCTAAACCCCTAAACCCTAAAACCACTAAACCCTAAGCCCTCAAAGCCCTAAGCACTCAACCCTAAGCCCTAAACCCTCAGCCCCAAGTCCCAAGCCCTCATCCCTAAGCCTTGATCCCTAAGCCTTAAACCCTAAGCCCTAAACCCTAAACCTAAACCAACACCAACAACAACACCACCCAAAGGGGGATCCTACCAGATTTGACCCGAAATCGAATTTTTTATACAAACTTTAGTACTGGAGGTGTCTCTTTTGGGCTCAGGTCAAATTTCCGGTTCAAGGGTCCCCAAACCTCAAGAGTTTATTGCATGATCCCTAAACCCCAAACCCTACTGTAAACCCTAAACCCTAAGCCCTAAAACCTTGAACCCAAACCTGTAAGTCAACCCTTAAACTCTGAGGCCTCACTGTGTGTGTTTGGAAAAATGCTTGCTTTGCTGATTTTCTTACATAAAAGCCAAAAATTTTCTCGCTTCGCGAGTACAGCGAGTTTTCAATTATACACACCGAAAATCACAGAAGCCTAACTGCAAGGTGTCTGTTCGGGCAAACCGAATCCCAATGCTTACCTTACTGATTTTCTTCATAAAAATCAAAAAAATCCCTCGCTTCGCGAGTGCGACAATGATTAAGCCATTGCAAAGCAAACTACACAAGCCTTACAACAAGGTGTCTGGTCGGGCTTACACCGAAACCCCTACACCCGAGAAGTAACTTATTTGCAAGGTGCTTGCTGGGGCAGAAATCGCTACCCTAAAACTCTTAACCTTTTCGTGTTCGCATATGTCGTACTTTCGTAGTGCTGCACCAGTACATATACTGGCACCTACATCTTTACCACCGAATTTCCTGAAATACAAGCCCCACAGCTCCCTCTTCACAAACCCATTCATTTCGAAGGGCTGTTCCTCCAATCCTATACTCCAAAACCGAACCCCCGAACCAAAAGCCTTGAACCCCCCCCTTCCAACCTTGAAGCCGAAACCTTCAGAAGCTGACAAAAAAAGCCTTTAGCCCCTCCTCCTGCCAACCCCTGCCTATAAATCAAGCAAAAAAATTCGCCGGCCGGCTTCGCCGGCCGGCGGTTTCTTTTTATTGTTTTAAATTTTTATAAAAAAAACACATTCGTTTTTGAAAATATTTCTTTGCTTTTGGGGGCTTCGAGCCTGGTCTAGAGGTGTCGGACCAGCTCCAAAAACAGGCCTGTTCTAGCCCAGTGGTCCTTGGCCCGCCTCCCAACCCGAAGGTCCCTGGCTCGATCCCCCCTGTGCCCTCCTGCCCTCTTTTTCCCTCCCTCCCGACCTTCCCTCCCTCTCTTTTTAATTAAAAACGGAAAGGCCAAGGCGGCCCTGCCCTGGCCCCCTGCTGCCCCCTGCCCCCTGCACCCTGCCCCCTGCCCCCTGCCCCTGCCCTGCCCTGTCCCTGCCCTGTGTCCGGAAGGGGGGGAATAGGCCCACCTGTGGCCTAGTGGTCTGTGCTGTGCTTTAAGGGCCTTGAAGCTAGAGCCCTTAAACCCTAAACCCTAACCTTCAACCAACAAGCATCAAAGCTGCAAAAACATCGAGTTTTTATTGGTTTCCTATTCCTTTTAAACCCTAAACCCTAAACCCTAAACCCTAAACCCTAAACCCTAAACCCCTAAACCCTAAACCCTAAACCCTAAACCCTAAACCCTAACCGAACCCTAAACCCTAAGACCTTTCAATTTACTTAAACCTGTCTAGGGCCTTATCTGCACTGCAAATAGGTTCACGAAATCCATAGGATTTACAGAAGAAAAATAGGTTTCACATCCTTATAAACCCTACAACCTTTGAGCCTTATCCGCACTGTAAATAGGTTCACGAAATCCATAGGATTTACAGAGGAAAAATAGGTTTCACATCCTTATAAACCCTAAAACCCCCTCCTCTGGTGCCCAGGCCCTTCCTCTACTCTGGGGCCCAGGGCCCTTCAATTTACTTAAACCTCCCCTCTGGGGCCCAGGACCTATCAATTTACTTAAACCTTGCCCTGTGGCCAAGAACCTTTCAATTTACTTAAACCTGTCTGGGGCCTTATCTGCACTGCAAATAGGTTCACGAAATCCATAGGATTTACAGAAGAAAAATAGGTTTCACATCCTTATAAACCCTACCCTAAACCCCTAAACCCTAAAACCACTAAACCCTAAGCCCTCAAAGCCCTAAGCACTCAACCCTAAGCCCTAAACCCTCAGCCCCAAGTCCCAAGCCCTCATCCCTAAGCCTTGATCCCTAAGCCTTAAACCCTAAGCCCTAAACCCTAAACCTAACCCAACACCAACAACAACACCACCCAAAGGGGGATCCTACCAGATTTGACCCGAAATCGAATTTTTTATACAAACTTTAGTACTGGAGGTGTCTCTTTTGGGCTCAGGTCAAATTTCCGGTTCAAGGGTCCCCAAACCTCAAGAGTTTATTGCATGATCCTTAAACCCCAAACCCTACTGTAAACCCTAAACCCTAAGCCCTAAAACCTTGAACCCAAACCTGTAAGTCAACCCTTAAACTCTGAGGCCTCACTGTGTGTGTTTGGAAAAATGCTTGCTTTGCTGATTTTCTTACATAAAAGCCAAAAATTTTCTCGCTTCGCGAGTACAGCGAGTTTTCAATTATACACACCGAAAATCACAGAAGCCTAACTGCAAGGTGTCTGTTCGGGCAAACCGAATCCCAATGCTTACCTTACTGATTTTCTTCATAAAAATCAAAAAAATCCCTCGCTTCGCGAGTGCGACAATGATTAAGCCATTGCAAAGCAAACTACACAAGCCTTACAACAAGGTGTCTGGTCGGGCTTACACCGAAACCCCTACACCCGAGAAGTAACTTATTTGCAAGGTGCTTGCTGGGGCAGAAATCACTACCCTAAAACTCTTAACCTTTTCGTGTTCGCATATGTCGTACTTTCGTAGTGCTTCACCAGTACATATACTGGCACCTACATCTTTACCACCGAATTTCCTGAAATACAAGCCCCACAGCTCCCTCTTCACAAACCCATTCATTTCGAAGGGCTGTTCCTCCAATCCTATACTCCAAAACCGAACCCCCGAACCAAAAGCCTTGAACCCCCCCCTTCCAACCTTGAAGCCGAAACCTTCAGAAGCTGACAAAAAAAGCCTTTAGCCCCTCCTCCTGCCAACCCCTGCCTATAAATCAAGCAAAAAAATTCGCCGGCCGCTTTTATTTTTTTAAATTTTTATAAAAAAAACACATTCGTTTTTGAAAATATTTCTTTGCTTTTGGGGGCTTCGAGCCTGGTCTAGAGGTGTCGGACCAGCTCCAAAAACAGGCCTGTTCTAGCCCAGTGGTCCTTGGCCCGCCTCCCAACCCGAAGGTCCCTGGCTCGATCCCCCCTGTGCCCTCCTGCCCTCTTTTTCCCTCCCTCCCGACCTTCCCTCCCTCTCTTTTTAATTAAAAACGGAAAGGCCAAGGCGGCCCTGCCCTGGCCCCCTGCTGCCCCCTGCCCCCTGCACCCTGCCCCCTGCCCCCTGCCCCTGCCCTGCCCTGTCCCTGCCCTGTGTCCGGAAGGGGGGGAATAGGCCCACCTGTGGCCTAGTGGTCTGCGCTGTGCTTTAAGGGCCTTGAAGCTAGAGCCCTTAAACCCTAAACCCTAACCTTCAACCAACAAGCATCAAAGCTGCAAAAACATCGAGTTTTTATTGGTTTCCTATTCCTTTTAAACCCTAAACCCTAAACCCTAAACCCTAAATAGGTTTAGGGTTTAGGGTTTAGGGTTTAGGGTTTAGGGTTTAGGGTTTAGGGTTTAGGGTTTAGGGTTTTCGCTGCGAGTGCGCTATCGACCCCTCCATGGTGGTTGGGGTCGGCGCAGGAGCTGCAATGCCCGCCCGCCCACCCAAATTACAAACCTTGAACGGGTTTAGGGTTGTCTACCCCCCCAACCCCCCCTATCAAGGGGGGCTTATATGGTTTAGAGGAAACAACTTTGAAAGCGATGTTGAAACGTCATAATTGCATTCTCTACGAGCCGAGGTGGCCATGGCACAAGACAGCTTAAGCGGTGATGCACTTTCTGGTGCCTTCCTGGTGGCCTTCTGGAAGCCTTTGGGGGCTTTTGCGCCTGACAAAATCCAGTCCCGAAGTGACAAAATCCTGGCTGGGTTCAGGCCTTCTGGGGCCCTTCTGGGAGGTTTATAGTGGCCTTCTGGGCTTTCTGGATGCTGCCTTGCAGGGCCTCTGCAGGGTTTACGGGGGCAGGGCCTCTGAAGGCTTTGTGGGGGCCTTCTGTGGGCTTTCTGTGGCCTTGTTCGCCTTGTAAGGGGCCTTTGGAAGCCTTCTGGCTTCTGGTACCTGGTGCCTTCTGGTGCTTTGCCTTGCTTCGGGTCCTTAATTTATAGCCGCAGCCCTGAATTTAGGTCCCCAAACCTGAATTCTAGCCTCCAATTCTTAATTTTAGAGCCGCGGTCCTTAAATTTAAATCCCAAACTTGAAGTCTAGACCCCAAACCTTAATTTGAGAGCCGCAATCCTTAATGTCAGGTCCCAAACCTTAATTGTAAGCCCCAAACCTCAATTTTAGAGCCGCGGTCCTTATCCGAAACGAGGCATTTCCAGTACTAAAGTTGTACTACAAGCAAGCACAATCCAGCCAGGAGCCGAAACGAGGCATTTCCAGACTAAAGTTGTACTACAAGCAAGCACAATCCAGCCAGGAGCCGAAACGAGGCATTTCCAGTACTAAAGTTGTACTACAAGCAAGCACAATCCAGCCAGGAGCCGAAACGAGGCATTTCCAGTACTAAAGTTGTACTACAAGCAAGCACAATCCAGCCTGGAGCCGAAACGATGCATTTCCAGTACTACAGTTGTACTACAAGCAAGCACAATCCAGCCAGGAGCCGAAACGAGGCATTTCCAATACTAAAGTTGTACTACAAGCAAGCACAATCCAGCCAGGAGCCGAAACGAGGCATTTCCAGTACTAAAGTTGTACTACAAGCAAGCACACTCCAGCCAGGAGCCGAAACGAAGCATTTCCAGTACTAAAGTTGTACTACAAGCAAGCACAATCCAGCCAGGAGCCGAAACGAGGCATTTCCAGTACTAAAGTTGTACTACAAGCAAGCACAATCCAGCCAGGAGCCGAAACGAGGCATTTCCAGTACTAAAGCTGTACTGCAAGCAAGCACAGTCCAGCCAGGAGCCGAAACAAGGCATTTCCAGTACTAAAGTTGTACTACAAGCAAGCACAATCCAGCCAGGAGCCGAAACGAGGCATTTCCAGACTAAAGTTGTATTACAAGCAAGCACAATCCAGCCAGGAGCCGAAACGAGGCATTTCCAGTACTAAAGTTGTACTACAAGCAAGCACAATCCAGCCAGGAGTCGAAACGAGGCATTTCCAGTACTAAAGTTGTACTACAAGCACAACGAGGCATTTCCAGTACTAAATTGTACTACAAGCAAGCACAATGCAGCCAGGAGCCGAAACGAGGCATTTCCAGTACTAAAGTTGTACTACAAGCAAGCACAATCCAGCCAGGAGCCGAAACGAGGCATTTCCAGTACTGAAGTTGTACTACAAGCAAGCACAATCCAGCCAGGAGCCGAAACGAGGCATTTCCAGTACTAAAGTTGTACTACAAGCGAGCACAATCCAGCCAGGAGCCGAAACGAGGCATTTCCAGTACTAAAGTTGTACTACAAGCAAGCACAATCCAGCCAGGAGCCGAAACGAGGCATTTCCAGTACTAAAGTTGTACTACAAGCAGCACAATCCAGCCAGGAGCCGAAACGAGGCATTTCCAGTACTAAAGTTGTACTACAAGCAAGCACAATCCAGCCAGGAGCCGAAACGAGGCATTTCCAGTACTAAAGTTGTACTACAAGCAAGCACAATCCAGCCAGGAGCCGAAACGAGGCATTTCCAGTACTAAGTTGTACTACAAGCAAGCACAATCCAGCCAGGAGCCGAAACGAGGCATTTCCAGTACTAAAGTTGTACTACAAGCAAGCACAATCCAGCCAGGAGCCGAAACGAGGCATTTCCAGTACTAAAGTTGTACTACAAGCAAGCACAATCCAGCCAGGAGCCGAAACGAGGCATTTCCAGTACTAAAGTTGTACTACAAGCAAGCACAATCCAGCCAGGAGCCGAAACGAGGCATTTCCAGTACTAAAGTTGTACTACAAGCAAGCACAATCCAGCCAGGAGCCGAAACGATGCATTTCCAGTACTAAAGTTGTACTACAAGCAAGCACAATCCAGCCAGGAGCCGAAACGAGGCATTTCCAGTACTAAAGTTGTATTATTAGCAAGCACACTCCAGCCAGGAGCCGAAACGAGGCATTTCCAGTACTAAAGTTGTACTACGAGCAAACACACTCCAGCCAGGAGCCGAAACGAGGCATTTCCAGTACTAAAGTTGTACTACAAGCAAGCACAATCCAGCCAGGAGCCGAAACGAGGCATCTCCAGTACTAAAGTTGTACTACAAGCAAGCACAATCCAGCCAGGAGCCGAAACGAGGCATTTCCAGTACTAAAGTTGTACTACAAACAAGCACAATCCAGCCACCAGGAGCCGAAACGAGGCATTTGCGGTACTAAAGTTGTACTACAAGCAAGCACAATCCAGCCAGGAGCCGAAACGACGCATTTCCAGTACTAAAGTTGTACTACAAGCAAGCACAATCCAGCCAGGAGCCGAAACGAGGCATTTCCAGTACTAAAGTTGTACTACAAGCACGCACAATCCAGCCTGGAGCCGAAACGATGCATTTCCAGTACTACAGTTGTACTACAAGCAAGCACAATGCAGCCAGGAGCCGAAACGAGGCATTTCCAGTACTAAAGTTGTACTACAAGCAAGCACAATCCAGCCAGGAGCCGAAACGATGCATTTCCAGCACTGAAGTTGTACTACAAGCAAGCACAATCCAGCCAGGAGCCGAAACGAGGCATTTCCAGTACTAAAGTTGTACTACAAGCAAGCACAATCCAGCCAGGAGCCGAAACGAGGCATTTCCAGTACTAAAGTTGTACTACAAGCAAGCACAATCCAGCCAGGAGTCGAAACGAGGCATTTCCAGTACTAAAGTTGTACTCAAACCTTAATTTGAGGGCCACGGTCCTTAATTTCAGGTCCCAAACCTGATTTCTAGGCCCCAAACCAATTTTAGAGCCGCGGTCCTCAATTTTACGTCCCCAAACATTCCAAATCTTAATTCTAGAGCCGCGGTCCTTAAATTTAGGTCCCAAACATGAAGTCTAGACCCCAAACCTTAATTTGAGAGCCGCGGTCCTTAATTTCAGGTCCCAAACCTTAATGCTAGGCTCCAAACCTTAATTTTAAAGCCGCGGTCCCTAATTTTAGGTCCCAAACCTTAATTCTAAGCCCCAAACCTTAATTTAAGAGCCGCGGTCCTTAATTTTAGGTTCCAAATTTGAATTCTAGGCCCCAAACCTTAATTTGAGAGCCGCGGTCCTTAATTTTAGATCCTGAATTCTAGGCCCCAAAGCTTAACTTTAGAGCCGCGGTCCTTAATTCTAGGCCCCAAACCTTAATTTTAGAGCCGCGGTCTTGAATTTTAGATCCCAAACCTGAATGCTAGGCCCCAAACCTTAATTTTAGAGCCGCGGTCCTTAATTTTAGGTTCCAAATCTTAATTCGAAGCCCCAAACCTTAATTTGAGAGCCGCGGTCCCTAATTTCAGGTCCCAAACCTTAATTCTAAGCCCCAAATTTTAATTTGAGAGCCACGGTCCTTAATTTTAGGTTCCAAATTTTAATTCTAGGCTCCAAACCTCAATTTTAAAGCCGCGATCCTTAATTTTAGGTTCCAAACCTGAATTCTAAGCTCCAAACCTTAATTTGAGCGCCGCGGTCCTTAATTCTAGGTCCCAAACCTTAATTCCAGGCCCCAAATCTTGCCGTGGTTAATTCTAGGCCCCAAACGCCAATTTGAGAGCCGCGGTCCTTAATTTTAGGTCCCAAACCTTAATCCTACGCCCCAAATCTTAATTTGAGAGCCGCAGTCCTTAAATTTAGGTCCCAAACCTTATTTCTAGGCTCCAAATGTTAATTTGAAAGCCGCGGTCCTTAATTTTAGGTCCCAAACCTTAATTCTAGGCCCCAAACCTTAATTTTAGAGCCGCGGTCCTTAATTTTAGGTCTCAAACCTTAATTCTAAGCCCCAAACCTTAATTTTAGAGCCGCGGTCCTTAATTTTAGGTTCCAAACCTTAATTCTAGGCTCCAAACCTCAATTTTAAGCCGCGATCCCTAATTTTAGGTTCCAAATCTGAATTCTAGGTTCCAAACCTTAATTTGAGCGCTGCGGTCCTTAACTTTTAGGTCCCAAACCTTAATTCCAGGCCCCAAATCTTGCCACGGTCCTGATTTTTAGGTCCCGAACCTTGGTTCTAGGTTCCGAACCGTAATTTTAGAGCCACGGTCCTTAAATTTTTCCAGGTCCTTAATTTAGGTCCCAAACCTTAATTCCCGAGCTCCGATCCTTAATTTCTGTGCCCAAACCGTAATTTTTGAAGCCCCGGTCCGTAATTTTGACCCAAAACCTTAATTTTTAAGCCACGGTCCTTAATTTCCAGTCCCAAGCCTTAATTCTCGAGCTCCGGTCCTTAATTTGTGCCCAAACCCTAATTTCTCAAGCACCGGTCCTTAATTTTAGGCCCCAAACCTTAATTTGAGAGCAGCGGTCCTTAATTTTAAGTCCCAAACCTTAATTCGAGCTGTCGGATCCTTAATTTGAAGCTTCTTCAAGCTTAAGGCCAGAAAGGAGGATTTCAAGGGTCCTCGGTCGTTGGGCGCTGGGTTTAGGGCTATCTTTTTATAGGCTGCGGGAAGCGGCTATGCACTTCAGCCGCGTGGACCGGAGGTCCAGGGACCTACGGCTCGCCTTTCGGCCTTCGCCTTCGGTCCCGCAGGCGCCTGCAGGCCAGCCTGCTGCGGCCGGCCCCCATCGCTGCGGTGGGGGGCCGGCCTTCAGTTTAGGGTTTAGGGTTTAGGGTTTAGGGTTTAGGGTTTAGGGTTTAGGGTTTAGGGTTTAGGGTTTAGGGTTTAGGGTTTAGGGTTTAGGGTTTAGGGTTTAGGGTTTAGGGTTTAGGGTTTAGGGTTTAGGGTTTAGGGCGTCTCGCCGCGCAGCGGCAGTATTTTCTATGTAGGATGGCGCCCCAACACTCCCAGGGGTGTGGGGGGGCGGCATATCGACGTCTAGCGTTCGAATGCGATTCCACCACCAAACAATCACACATTGGTTCCTCACCTTTTCCCACCCGCTGTGAGAATACACAGGCTTCCACCCAAAATATTGCCTTTTAGGGTTTAGCGCTTACGCCCTCAATTCCCACCTGCCCTGGTCTGTCTGTTACACGCAAAACACAGGGCGCCGAGAGGCAGGGCCAGGGGGGGCCAGAGGGGGCCAGGGGGGCCAGGGGGGGCCAGGGGGGGCCAGGGGGGGGCCAGGGGGGGCCAGGGGGGGAGCCAAATGGAAACGCCCACCAAGGGATTTGGTCGTCGGGTTTAGGGTATTCTAATCTCTTGAGATTCGAGGGAATTCCCTTTGCGAATATGGGCGCCACGCAAGGGGCCTAATGGCTTGGCTCAGCCCTAGGGGCTGAATTCGACCACTCTCCAATGGCTCCACCCATTGTCCATCCAGAGTTGGTGTCAATCACTGCCGGGTTTCCTTCTGGGTCCAGGCACCCTAAGAAAAAGGGTGGGTACGGCCTAAGCAGGCCTGGGTGGGAATTTAGGGTTTAGGGTTTAGGGTTTAGGGTTTAGGGTTTAGGGTTTAGGGTTTAGGGTTTAGGGTTCGCCAGCGCAGTTTTTGGACTGCGCAAGGCGCCCTGGTCACTTATGGCGCAGCGAAGCGTTACATAGTTCAGCTTCCTTTAAGGGGGCTGCTTCTTGGACCGTAAAAAAATGCTAAATTCGGGTTTCTGGTTTTAGTGTTTGCGGTGTGGCCTGGGGCACTGGAATTCGGGATTTGGGGCCTCGGGGACCGGAATTCTGGATTCGGGGCCTGGGAGCGTGGTGGAATTGGAATTCGGGATTTGGGGTTGGGAAAGGGACTGGAATTGGGGATTTGGGGCCTGGGGGACTGGAATTGGGGATTTGGAGCCGCCAAAGCTGTAATCGGTGATTTGGGCCTTGGGGGACTGGAATTGGGGATTCGGGGTTTGAAGGATTGGGAATTGGTGAAAGTGGAATTGGGGATTCGGGGCTTGGGGGCCTGGAATTTGGGATTTGGGCCTCCTCCAGACCCCCTTCAAAGCCCCAAATTGAGCTTTTTGGCGTTTTCCAGACACCCTCCAAGCCCCCAAATTGGAAATTGGGTGTTTTGCTTTTTCCAGACCCCCTCTAAGCCCCCAAATCGGGTTTTTTGGCCTTTTCCAAACCCCCTCCAAGGCCCCAAATTGGGCTTTTTGGCCTTTTCCAGACCCCCTCCAAGGACCCCAAATTGGGTGTTTTTTCCTTTTCCAGATCCCCTCCAAGCCCCCAAATCGGATGTTTTTGCCTTTCTCCAGACCCCCTCCAGCCCCAAATTGGGTTTTTTGGCCTTTTCCAGAACCCCTCCAAGGACCCCAAATCTGGTTTTTTTTGCCTTTTCCAAACCCCCTCCAAGCCCCCAAATTGGGATTTTTGGCCTTTCTCCAGACCCCCTCCAAAGCCCCAAATCGGCTTTTTGGCCTTTCTCCAAACCCCCTCCAAAGCCCCAAATTATGCTTTTTGGTTTTTTCCAGCCTTTCTTTAAGGATCCCAAATTGGGCTGTTTTGGCCTTTTCCGGACCCCTGCCAAGGACCCCAAATCGGATTTTTTTGCCTTTTCCAGACCCCCTCCAAGCCCCCAAATCGGGTATTTTGGCCTTTCTCCAGACCCCCTCCAAAGCCCCAAATAAAGCTTTTTGGCCTTTTCCAGACCCCCTCCAAGGACCCCAAATTCGGATTTTTTGCCTATTCCAGACCCCCTCCAAGCCCAAATTTGGTTTTTGGGCCTTTCTCCAGACCCCCTCCAAGGCTCCAAATCCAAGGCCCCAAATTGGGTTTTTTTAGCCTTTTCCAGACCCCCTCCAAGCCTCCAAGTTTGGTTCTTTTTCCTTTTCCAGACCTCCTCCAAGCCCCCAAATCGAGTGTTTTGGCCTTTCTCCAGACCCCCTCCAAAGCCCCAAATCGGGCTTTTTGGCCTTTTCCAGACCCCCTCCAAGGACCCCAAATCGGATTTTTTTGCCTTTTCCAGACCCCCTCCAAGCCCAAATTGGATTTTTTGGCCTTTCTCCAGACCCCCTCCAAGGCCCCAAATTGGTTTTTTTTGCCTTTTCCAAACCCCCTCCAAGCCCCCAAGTTCGGTTCTTTTGCCTTTTCCAAACCCCCTCCAAGCCCCCAAATCGGGTTTTTTTGCCTTTCTCCAGACCCCTTCCACAGCCCCAAATTGTGCTTTTTGGCATTTTCCAGACCCCCTCCAAACCACCAAATTGTGCTGTTGTGCCTTTTCCAAACCCCCTCCAAGCCCCCAAATTGGGGTTTTTGGCCTTTTCCAGACCCGCTCCAAGCCCAAATTTGGGTTTTTTGCCTTTTCCAGACCTTCTCCAAGCCCCCAAATTGGGTTTTTGTTACCCCTAGCTTTACAACGTTTTTTTTTCCAAGCCTCCAAATTGGGCGTTTTAGCTCTGCAACCCTGCCTTGCTCTGCTCTGCTCCCTTTTGCTTTGCCTCGGTGCCTTCAATTTACTTAAACCTCCGTTCGGGCTCTTGTTTCAATTTGCTTAAACTGCTTTTTGGGAAACTTACCAATTTACTTCAACTGAATTCTGGTTGTCGGTTGCTTTCCATCAAACCCGCTTTCCTTCTGCTCTTAAAACAACAACCTGCGCTGGCGCACTTTGGCGTAAGCCTCTAAAATTTAGGGTTTTGGGGTTTAGGGTTTAGGGTTTAGGGTTTAGGGTTTAGGGTTTAGGGTTTAGGGTTTAGGGTTTAGGGTTTTAGGGTTTTAGGGTTTAGGGTTTAGGGTTTAGAAGCTTGCTGCAAGCTTGCAGCAACTGCAGCAGCTCATTGTAAACCCAGACACCCAAAGAGTAAACCCACTTAAAAAACCCAGCTTTCAATCCCATTTATTTAAAACCCAGCCGTTACATTTGTTTTAAACTTAGCCGTTAAACCAAATCCTTAAACCTTGCTTTTAAACCCAGCCCCTAAACCCAGTCCCTAAACTCAGCCACTAAACCCAACCACTAAACCCAGCCACTAAACCCAGCTTCCAAACCCAGTCCTTAAGCCCAGCCTTTACACCTAGCCTTTAAAATTCTTATAAACTTTACCATTAAATGCTGCCATTAAACCCAGCTTTGAAACCCAGCCCCTAGAGCTGCTTGCAAGCAGTAGCAATATTTTCGAAGCAAAATTGCAACTTTCGCAAACCTATGAACCTTAAGTCGGAAACTACACAGCTTGAATTTTGAACCCTTAAATTCTAAATCCTCAAGCCCGAAACCTTGAGCTTTAAACTTTTAAACCTTAAACCTAAGGTTTGAAATTTAAGGGTTCACCGGTTTAAGGATTGAAAGCTTTAAAGCTTAGCGGTAAAGGATATGAGTTTTAAGAGCTTTGCTGCCTGCCCTGGACTACTTTGCCTTATGCTCTGACCTGCCCTATGTGTTTCTGAAGAAGTCACTTCAAGGTCATGACCAATCACTTGCTGCTGCGAGCACACACATGTGTGGTGCAGAATAAGTCAATTGCACATGTGTGTTTCTGAAGAAGTCATTTGAGGGCTGTGAGCACACACATGCATCGTGAGAAAAAATCGATTGAGGGTTTTGAATATTCTACAAATTTTGGCCAATCATAGAAGCTCGAAAAGGGTGCCACAGAGGGGCTTTGCCTGCAATCTCAGGCGCTCTAAGAGGGTGCCAACCCAGCCCACAGAGGGGCTTTGCCTGCAATCTCAGAGGCTCTAAGAACGTGCCACAGAAAAACCTGTGCCTGCAATCTCGGAGGCTCTAAGAGGGTGCCAACCCAGCCCACAGTGGGGCTTTGCCTGTAATTTCAGAGGCTCTAAGAGGGTGCACCCAGCCCACAGAGGGGCTTTGCCTGCAATCACAGAGGCTTGTAAGAGCAAGAATCAGCCCCCAGGGGTTTTGCTTGCAATCACTGAGAGGCTCTAAGAGGGTCCCAACCCAGCCCACGGAGGGACTTTGCCTGCCCGACCGCTTTTTGCTAAGAGGGGTTTTGGCAGCTCAATACAGCCTTCTCAGAGCCTCCAAGAGGAGATTCCCCAGCCCACAAAGGGGCTTTGCCTGCAATCATAGGGGAGCAAAGAGAAGCTCCCAGAGGCGGAGAGAGGCTCCGAGAGGGGCTTTGCCTGCCATCTCAGAAGCTCTACAGCCCTCTCAGAGCTTCCAAGAGAAAATTCACCAGCCTACAAAAAGGGTTTTGCCTGCAATCTCAGAGGCTCCAAGAAAAGGCAAAGCTCCCAGAGGCAGTTGACTCCATTCCCAGAAGCTATAAGAAGTTCTAAGCGGGGTCTTGGCAACCCAATACAGCCTTCTCAGAGCCTCCAAGAGGATATTCTCCAGCCCAGAGAGGGGCTTTGCCTGCAATCTCGGAGGCTCTAAGCAGCAGCAGCAGCAGGCCCTCGGTTGCACTTTGGCGATTCCACGTAATCGTAGATTCGTGGCCGTGGCCGTGGCGATGAGAACCTCCAAGGGGGTCTTGCACTGCCCACAAAGGAGCTTTGCTTGCTCGCTCAGAAGCTCTAAGAAGGGTCCTGACAGTGGGCTACAGCCCTCTGAGAGCCTCCAAGAAGGTCTTCCCCAGCCCACAGAAGAGCTTCGCTTGCTCTCTCAGAGGCTCTAAGAGTGGTCTTCATAGTGGGTTACAGCCCTCTGAAAACCTCCAAGAGGGTCTTCCCCAGTCCACAAAGGAGCTTTTGCTGCTCTCTGAAATGCTTAAGAGCGGTCACTCAGCCTTCTGAAATTCTCCAAACTATTTTCCCCCACCCATAAAGGAGCTTTTGCTGCTCGCTCTGAAGCTCTAAGAGAGGTCCTGACAGTGGGCTACAGCCCTCTGAAAGCCTCCAAGAGGGTTTTCCACAGCCCACAGAGGAGCTTCGCTTGCTTTCTCAGAGGCTCTAAGAGTGGTCTTCATAGTAGGTTACAGCCCTCTGAAAGCTTCCAAAAGGGTTTTCACCAGCCCACAAAGGTGCTTTTGCTGCTCTCTGAGATGCTTAAGAGCGGTCACTCAGCCTTCTGAGATTCTCCAAACTATCTTCCCCCACCCATAAAGTAGCTTTTTCTGCTCGCTCTGAGGCTCTAAGAAGGGTCCTGACAATGGGCTACAGCCCTTTGAAAGGCTCCAAGAGGGTCTTACAGAGGAGCTTTTGCTGCTCTTTCAAAGCCTCCAACAAGGTCTTCCCCAGGCCGTCGCGATGGCGATTCCACGTAATCGTGGATTCGTGGCCGTGGCCGTGGCGATGAAAGCTTGCAAGGGGGTCTTGCACGGCCCACAAAAGAGTTTTTGCTGCTCTCTCAGAAGCTTTAAGAAGGGAAATGAGAGTGGGCTACAGCCCTCTGAGAGCCTCCAAGTAATGCTCGCTCAGAGGCTCTAAGAGGGGTCCTGACAGTTGGCTACAGCCTTCTCAGAGCCTCCAAGAAGGTCTTGCACAGCCCACAGAGGAGCTTTTGCTGCTCTCTCAGAAGCTCTAAGAAGGGAAATGAAAGTGGGCTACAGCCCTTTGAGAGCCTCCAAAAAGGTTTCCCCCAGCCCACAGAGGAGCTTTTGCTGCTCTCTCAGAGACTTTAAGAAGGGTCCTGACAATGGGCTACAGCCCTCTGAAAGCCTCCAAGAATGTTTTCCCAGCCTACAGAGGAGCTTCGCTTGCTCTCTCAAAGGCTCCAAGAATGGTCTTCAGCCCTCTGAGAGCTTCCAAGAAAAGTTTCCCCAGCCCACAAAGGTGCTTTTGCTGCTCGCTGAGAAGCTCTAAGAGCGGTCCTGGCAGTGGGCTACAACCCTCTGAGATTCCAAATTTTCTTCCCCCTCCCACAAAGGAGCTTTTGCTGCTCGCTTTGAAGCTCTAGAAGGGTCCTGACAGTGTGCTACAGCCCTCTGAAAGCTTCCAAGAAGGTCTTACAGAGGAGCTTTTGCTGCTCTTTCAGAGCCTCCAAGAAGGTCTTCCCCAGGCCGTGGCGATGGCGATTCCACGTAATCGTGGATTCCTGGCCGTGGCCTTGGCGATGCGAGCTTCAGCCCACAAAGGAGCTTTGCTTGCTCGCTCAAAGGCTCTAAGAAAAGTCTTGACAGTGGGCTACAGCCCTCTGAAAGCTTCGAAAGCATTTTGCACAGCCCACAGAGGAGCTTCGCTTGCTCGCTTAAAGGCTGTAAGAGGTCCTGGCAGTGGACTACAGAGGAGAGAGCCTCCAAGAGGATCTTGTACAGTCCACAGGGGAGCTTCGCTAGCTCGCTCAGAAGCTTTAAGAGGGGTCTTGACAATGGGCTACGGCTACAGCCTCTGAAAGTTTTCGGGTGCCCACAAAGGAGCTTTTGCTGCTCTCTCAGAAGCTCTAAGAGGGGTCCTGACAATGGGCTACAGCCCTCTAAGAGCCTCCAAGTGCTGCTCGCTCAAAGGCTCTAAGAAGGGTCCTGACAGTTGGCTACAGCCCCCTAAGAGCTTCCAAGGGAGTCTTGCACAACCTACAAAGGAACTTTTGCGACCCGAAAGGATGTGAAATCTGAGGTGCTGGAAGCTCCAAAAGGAAGTGAAACCTGAGGTCTCGGAGGCACCCAAAGGAAATGAAAGCTGAGGCCTCGGAGGCCCCCCAAAGAAGGGGAATTCT